>CM053501.1:11547448-11568580 GCA_028627145.1 Eidolon dupreanum
ATACTTCACGTAGCCTGTCACAAGGTAAAGGTTGGAGCCCAGGTTCTTCCCACCTGTAAACATTAATGCTAACTCTTACCTTTACAAGATGCCTGGCAAGTTTACCCAGCCCCAAAGCACAATTCCTGCGAGAGGTTTAAAGGCACTTAAAATAAGCTTCTCCTTTAAGGGACACACGCCGCCTTACCATAAATTAACATAAACTAATTAGTCACCTTTCTTTGTGTTGGCAGCTGGCTGAAAACACCTGCATGCTCTGTGGGTACACAGTGCTCTGGACCTGGAGCAGAGCCGGGCCTGCTTTGCTTTGGGGGCCAGAACAGGGTGGGTGTGGAGGTGCGGGAGGGTGGGGAGGTGGTCCCGGGGCCAGGCTGAGAGAGGGCAGGGAGAGGATGCTGGCAGCACCCACAGTGCACAACCACCATCCCCCTCCACCGAGAATTCCAGGGCTCCCCGCATCACCCAGGAACCTCTCTAGCCTCCCTGCCCCGCTCAGCAGGCACATTTGGCTCATTGCCACAGCTTACAGCACATCCCACAGCTCCGTGTCACAGTCCCGGGAGGGTTGAGGGGAGCTCCGAGGCCTCTAACTCGCCCAGCGCAGACATCTCAGGCTGTGAAATGACTTCTCGAAGTACTCGTGACTCTCCAAAGCCACGGTTTTTCTGTTATTTCATAAAAACATAGGCTCTCCTTTTACTCATCACAGTGTCTTAAAGGAGGTAAGCTACTACAGTATTAACCCCATCTACTGAAAAAACGTGGCCACTGTGCCAGCCAGGGTCCAGGGACACGACCTACCTTAAGGCAGATGTGGTCCCTGCCCCTAGGAAGCTACATCCTAACGGGGCGAAGGGCCTGACGACACTCACAGAACTGGCGGTTAAAACCGTGAGGGTGGCCGTGGCCGAGATGGGTGAGTGCCAGGGCTACAGAGCAGACCCCTGGCTGCTGTGGGGCCGGAGTGTGGGTTGGCAGGCGGCTCGGAGGGAGCGGCCTCAGGTGAATTGGGCAGAGGGCTACAGCACTGTCCAGGGGACGGTGATGGAGGCGCGGATGGTACTGAGATGGCAGGGAGGGAACTACGTACAGAAAGTGAAATGTAATAAGAGCTAATCGTGCATCATGCGTTTTATAGTTTCACTTTCCCCTAATGTTTCAGATTCAAAGTAGAGCAGCCTTCATGAGTCAGAAAGAAGGACCAGCCGTTCTGAAATCAACATCCAAGTGAAGAAGAGAAAGAACTCTGGACTTTGGACATGGCACGAAGCATTGACGCCAGACACACCGGCTTTTCCATCACGCGCTTTATGCGAAACGGCAGGGACTCCATCAGCACCTCACAGAAGCCTCAATGATTTGAGGCAAATGCAGAGAGCTCAAAACCACGCTGCTTCATCCACTTCCTCAACACAGGTTCGCTGAGCACCTACTATGTGCCACCCATGCGTCCGGTCCCTGGAGAGACCAAAGACCAAAACCGAGCCCGTGCCCTCAAGAAACCCACATTCTAGTGGGGCAGCTAGATCCCCTCAACAACAAAACCCGGGGACACATACAGTGTGTCGCATGGTGATAACTGCTGAGAAAAATACAGCAGAGAAGGCAGACATGGGTATCTGGCGTGGAGTGGTGCAAATTCAAACAATCAGGGAAGCGCTCACTGGGAAAGTGACATTGGAGCAAGGACCCAGGGAGGTGGTGAAAACCCTAAAGACACCTGGAGACAGCCTTCCTGGCAGAAGACTGGCCAGTGCAAAGGCCTCAAGACAGGAGCAGCTCTAGACTCACAGCCGCCAAACTTGGCCCACAGCACAGGCCACCTCCAGACAAAACCCCTGGCGGGGACCTTGACACCCCAAAACACTCCTTCTGGGCACCTCTAACCACAGGACTGGGAGCCTGAGAAATAGGGCTGCCCATGAGGACTCAGGTGCCTCCTGCACCAGAGTCTGACGGCAGCCTAACCAAGGAGGTGCTCTCCAGCATCAGCCCTAGGCTCCGAGATGCTGGCCATCAGACAGACCACTGCCGCTCCAAAATCGTCCCAGCGGTGTCCCCTCCGCACTGGCCTTCTGGGTGCCATGACACAGGAACTCCTCAGGGGCAGCCTCCCTCCTTGGTGAAATTCTGCAGTTTCCTTCCTGCCTCGGCCACACTCGCCAGCCAAGCGCCTCAGCCCAAGACCAGTCTCGGGGCCTCTGCCTGACGGACATGTTTACAGGAAGGGTCGACACGGTGCTCGTGCTTTCCCTTCCCGGGCATAATCCACTGGCACAGGTATTTTAATGAATAATTTTACTTCTGCAGTTGAAGAAAATGATGGTCGCAACTTTACCTTGTAAAGCATTTTTTAAGCATCAACTGTGAAGTGAAAGGCCAGAGAAAAAAGCGCTCTTCCTGTGTGAAAGTCCAAAAGTTTGTTTGTACCACAGATGTTCCCCTAAAGGGCTAATTTTTCAACATTCTGAGGCAGTGATTAAACTGCACCAACAGCCAGGATCCGGAGGACACCTGCTGACCGGCAGCGGCGTGTGGCGTGGGGGCCTGGTCGAGCTCCCGGGGCACTCATCCGCCCTGACACCTCAGCCCTGCGGGGGCAGCAGAGCCCAGGGAGCCCAAGCATCCCGGGGCTGGCAGGTGAGTCATTCCCTCCCTGCACAGCCCAATCAGCTGGCCACCCACTTAGTGACAAAATTATGGTAAGTGAATACTTATGGTTACTCAACAGCTTCTGAAATTTCAATCTCTGGAGAAACGTAAAGCAACAAAAACCCTAGGTGTGCCTGTCCATCATCTGTCTCCCTCGTGAAATGGAGCTGGTCACAGAGACGTTCTCGACAACATGGCCCTCTGCCCGGTCCCGCAGACACCAAGTCACCGTGAGAGTTATGATCGCAGGCCTGTCCTAAACACACACACACCGCCGCACCCCAAATCCAAGTGCCTTACACCCAAGGGAAGGCTAGGAGCTGTGGCCTGCCTAGAGAACAGCTTCACACCAGCGTCCTCGTCCCCATGGCTCCTGATGGCCAAAGCCCCACAACAGTGCCGCTCCTTTCCCGCGGGAGCCTCCCACAGGCTGTGCGCCCAGACCCTATTCTTCCCCCACCGCTTCTCAGAATGAGACCCCATCCGTCTCCCCACCTCACCTCTCAGGATGGGACCCCTTCTGCGCTTCCCTCTCCTACCTCCTGTGCCCCGACGGGATAAGCTTCTATAACCGCATCGCTGCTGAGAACAGGGGAACGCGTGCCCTTGGCACAGCTACCGAGAACAAGGAAGGATGGCCGTTCTCAATGAACCTGACTAGGAGACTCAGCCATCGACATCGGCACCTTTGGGGGTCTCTGGAAAAGTGGGTCTCGCCATGTCGTCACGTTCCACTCACCATAAACCTCCTATACCTGTCAGCGTGTTGTGGCGAATCGGTGAGTGGGAATGCCGCCTGCTGTGCTCGCCCACCTTTGCAGGGCAGGCACGCAAGGTTTCGGGGTTTCGGCCAGGACGACAACCAGCCCTTCGCAACAGCATCTCGGATAGGAAGCCAATCCCAAGTTTTAAACCACTGACTTCCGAACAAACTTGTAAAAATACACTCCATGTGTAAACTGGGCATTTTCTGTAGGCTTCAATTTGTTTCACACGGTTTGTACGTAAGGCCTTAAGAATCTCAACTTCTTTGCCTTTTTCGGTACTGAGTTCAGCAGCCTCCTCTTACAAGTAGAAACTCTCAAGGGAAAATTACTTTGAAATCAAATTACATTTTCGTACCCACCAAAAGCATATCACGGCTCAATTTAACTATGTAGTACCTTGCTTAGCCACTAAGAGTTAGGAAAACATCGGCATCAGATCATCCACTATCCAACATTCAGAGCTGCTAAAGTTAAAAAACATCTCATTGACAAATATATTAAAATGCAAGTGAATCTGGAGCAAAGGAAATAAATGACCCCTGGATTTCTTTTCCCCCTGCCATCGAGTCTCACGAAGCAGAGACCTTGCCACCTCCAAGTGACAGACTAAAGCTTCCCTAACCCTCAGGAGACTAACTGCCAGGCAGACGAAAGCTGATTTTTAAGATACAGAGCCAAATGTTCTTGAAGCACACCTCGCAGTCCTTAATTACCGGGTGGCATGACAGAGTTGCACTGGGCAGATGAGGAAGAGGAGAGGTGAGACAATTTCCCAGGTTTCAGGAGGCCACTGCAGGTACCTGGGGGAGAAGCCACAGCAGGCGGCCAGGGGCGGCTTCCCAGGGCTCCAAGGTCTACAGAGGGGATGGGATCAGCTGAGGAAGAGCTTTCTCCTCCAAAATAGTTTGAAGGGGTTGTGTCAGGATGGAAGACTCATGGTTTTTCCTCCTGTTGTGAAATGTAGTTTAAAACACTTGACGATGACAAATGATTTCTCCATTCATCCCTCCAACAGCCAGTCACTGAACACCTACCAAAGGCCCAATCCTGCCTGAGCCTGGGGACTAGCTGAAGAGCAGACAGCGTCTGAGTCAGCACCAGGAGGCCAAGGAGTTGAATTTGGGGGAAGAGGGTTGACTGATATTCCTCAGATCCCCCCGGATCTTTATCTGCCCCTGCATCTCTGTCGCTTTAGGAAGGATAAAATGCAAATTGAGCAAGGATTGCATATGAAGACTGAGCTTGGGGAGTCTGAAGCTAGATTCAGGGTCCCTACCATAAGAAACAGTCTTTCACCTGAGAGGGAGCCCTTTGATCTGCACCAGGACCAACGATTCAAAGCCGGGGGCCTACCACCCCATATCTGAACAATCCCAACTGGATTCATTAAACATGTCTTGGCTCTTAAAATGAGTTTTTAAAATTTCCAAAAACCTGCTGAAGAATCTCATTCCAGGCTATCACAAGTATACACAGATCCAAAAGCTTAATCAATAGTTACTAAATGGTGGATGCCTTTAGTGTGTGAACTAGTAACGCGGCCTCGCGTAGACAGTTACGGTTACGGGGACCAGCAGAGAAGGAACTCTTAGAATGGGCCCTCTGCCCCTCAATAGCCATCTGACCTTGAACAAGTTATGTCACCTCTGTGGCACAGACCCTTTGCCTCCTGGTCAGAGATAAGGAGAACGGGAACGCCCCAAGCTTTAAAGAGTTAATCTACACAAAAACACTCAAGCTGACCAGGAAGGGGCTTTCTAAGAACACTTTTACATTGAACACAGAAGATATGGTCACAGCTTCTCCACCAGGGGTTATCAGATGATAAAATAAGGCCTTCGAGCCCTTACCAAATGCTGTTTATTCACCTGTGAGCAAATCTGAATTAAATATATACTGTATCAGGAGGCTGAATTCGAACTGTGAGTCAGACAGAACAATATAGGAAGGCTGTGCTCCCTATCACGCCAGCAGAGGAATCGAGATAAAATACCAGGGCCTTGTATGGTCAAGATGCTGTCCACGCAGCTTAAGGCTCCAGCCAGCAAGAGAAACGATCCCCAACTCAAAAAGCTAAGCTGCCTTTAAGTGCCGCCAGGGTGGAGTGGACTCTGGAGCCCTGAATGCACCCCAGAGCCAGGGAACATCTCCCTCCAGGACCCTACATAAAGCGGGTGGGAGGCTGCCACCAAATCTGACCAGCTCATCCCCAAAGGGACACTGCTCTCGGGTCAGCTGTGCTCACTGGCAAAGAACACTCTGGGAGGAACCTTCCTCACCCCAACAAATCCTACAAAGCTAGGCCCAACACAGAAACCCAGGTGGAGGGCGGGACGGCAGGCACTGCTGCCTCCCCCGCACCCCAGACTTCCACCAGGAAGAACGACTGTGGCGGAGCAGCGAAACCGAGGACCCAAGTTCTAGGGCTGTGACGTAACTGAAACTAGGGGTAACCGCGGGTGAGCCACTCTCTCTCTCAGCCGTAATTTACTCTTCTATTAGACGAGGCTAATAACATCGCCACGCTCCTCGAGGGCGGCAGGGCACGAGCAACAGACACGAAGGCGCTCTGTGAAGTATGCCGTGTGCTCACTGGGCAGACCCGGAGTGGCTACTGAGTGCCGAGGCGGTGGGAGGGCATTCTGGGGCCCAGGTTCCTCCATGCCTGTGCTCCTAACACGGACCGTGCCACATGCGGTGCTCACCCTGGCCTCTGTCCGTGGACAGACGGGAAGCTGGCCCCCAAGAGACAAGCGGGCCCCAACGCTCTTGTGTGCAGTGCGGCACATAGCAAAATGCAATTATCCCACTCAGCGTAGAACCACACGGAGGGGCTGAAGCTGCAGGTGGGTGGCTGGCTGGATTCAAACGAATACCACAGTAAGACCGTTCATACTGTTCCAATGAACGAGGTGGAGAAAGAACAAAAAGGGAGGGGAAGCATTCAGTGGGGGACCCCACCCTACAGTGGCCACCTAATCTGTTCTCCCACTCTCTCCTCCAGCCCCTTGGAGGTTCTAGATGCAGGTTAGACGGGCGAAAAACAAGGTCGGGCTCCAGCATCCTGCAGTCTAGTCCTCAGCCGGAACTGATTGTAGGACTCAGTAAACACCGTGTCTCTGCATTTTACTAACCTGCACTGTCGACATTCACTTTGCACGTATCACCGCAAACAGACTATGAAGTGCTGAAATACAAGATTTCCCTCCATGGACACTGAAGCTCTGCTCACTTCCTGCACATTGGAACTCCCCCAGGGTATGCTTTACACACCATGAACTCGGCTAACGCGAACTTCAGGATGCAGGCTACCTCTGGACCGGAGGGGAGAGGATTATGATCAGGAGGGCCCCTCAGAGGGATTCTAAGAACCTAGCAAATCCCTCTGAGAACATAACACGTAGGAGTTCATGTTATGTTCATGCTTTAAATTCTCCATATAATTACGTACACCCCTTACAGATACAACTTTATTATCACTGCTCAAAATGAAATGAATGAAATGCCATTTCTCTCTACTTCTAAAACACGTAACACGTCAGTGCTTTACTGTTTGCTACACATTTTTGTGAGCGTCTTACATGTGTTATTATGGTTAGTCCTCACAACATCTCTTGCTGTGAAAACCACTGGCTCCCCTTCTACAGATGGGGACACTGAGGCACCGCAGGTCCTTGTCCACACTCACACTCCCAGCAGAGTAGCCATATTCCAGCTCAATGCTCTCAGCCCTTCCCGGTTAGCAGAGGGTGCGTCTGATGCTGGTACTCCGTGTCAGCCAGGGACCGAGGAAGTGGGAACCCCAACTGGCAGGACCTTCCTAGGAAGCATTTAGCAATCACTTCCATATCACACCTTACGCTCACGCCCTTCTGTACAGCATCTAGCCAAGACAGTCAGAAATCCGGAAGATTTACATTACGAAAGCACTCAGTAAGAAATAACTCTGAACGACTGCAAACAGCCTCATGTAAATGCCACCAACGGGACAATGGCTACCCCTGGTTCACCCAGACAGGCAGCCGCTGGAAGTGGAGTGTGAAAGAAATACCCATGTAAAAGCGTTAGTGAAAACAGCAGGGGAAGGCAAAACTGTCAGGTATGGAACAGAGGTCCCAATCTGGTTAAAGGAAGAATGAAAGGAAACAATGATGACCTCTGGGTGAAGGAGAGACAGATCTTCCAGTTGGTACCCTGTACCTATTAACCTTGATAGCTGCAAAGGACAAAGGACAAAGTCAGACGTGGGCAGGGTCAGCAGACACAGCAGGGGAGGTCCCTGCTGATGGGTGCCTCTGAGGGGCCATATCAGTGGTCCACAGACCTTTTGACTTTCCATCCAGGTTCACCAGACCTTCACTCAGGAAGGACTCTCAGATGTATAAGGAGTAGCTGCTCATGAGCAGATGAAGAAACTAGTACCTTTGAGATGCAGATCCTACGTGAGGGGCAGACATCAGGAGCTACCAGCGGGGGTCCAGCATGGAAATCCTATTTCTGCTTTGTAAACCTGTCCTCCAGGAGCTTGCATCAGAAAAACAGCAGCACTTCAAAGATAATTCATTCAGTCCAGAAGATTTCATATGCATTGAAAGCTTTACTCAGGAAAACCTATTATTAGTCAGAAAACATATCAACAGGCTCTTGCCTTCTGTTTTGATAATTTAACACATTAAAGTAGACAACCAAAAGGAAACTGAGTCGCTAATGAAAAGTCACATTAATCATATAGCACTTAAAACAGGAACCTTTCCTGGGGAATTACATTCCTTCGGCAGTCCTTTTCCCCCACGATCAAGGCTGGTATTCAAGGTTGGTAATCAAGGCTGGTAATCTGAGGGACACCTAACTTGATCAAAAGTAGGTTATCTGGTAAGTAAGTGACATGATGAGGCCAGCAGCGGCTCAGCTGTTTTCCTCCTCATTCTCTCTCCAGCTTCCAGCCCCAGCTCCTTACAGAAAACCTCCCTGGGCTTCCAAGACTGAAAGGTCAAACGCGAAAATAAAACCTAGAGCACATGGGCACTTCCAATGAAACGAGAGCCTTTCTCTGGGGTTCCAGCCCTACCGAGCCCTCGCCTCTAGCACGCCCTCCCCCTCTCTGGTCTCCTCTGCTGGCCTGGGACCCTCAGTGTCTCCCATTCCTGTGACTGCTGCAGCAGCCCGGCACCTTCCCCTCACTGACACTGACCTGGTACCTCTGCCCTCTCCTTCTGCTCTGTATGTGCCCTTCAACCTCAGTGTGGACTGAGCTGCACAATGTCCTTACCGGCCAGTAGTTTGTGTACACCGGAGGGAACGGCACCCCCCCCCAGGCGAGAGGCAAGATCCTTGAGAGCAGCCCTGGGACCTGACCTGTGTGAACTTCCCGAAGTTCTTAATATGCCCTGGATTCTTTTTCCCTTCCCCCATCAGTGTTACCCACACATAAACATACACCCACAGCTATATGGACGACTGTTCTAATAACCCTAACAGGTTATCCTGTAAGAAAAATGTTAGATCAGTGTGGTCAGACTTTTGTTTTTTAATCCTCAGAAGCTTCTCTCCTTGAAATGAGATACGAAACAAAACAAAACAAAAAACAGCCCCCAGAATGCCACTGGACATCTAAATAAATGTCATCGGGCAGAAACGCCCCTCCAGCCGTGTCAGTTCCCATGGGTGGCAACACAGAAGAGAGCCCCGGCTTTTTTCTAACCAAGAATGCCTATCCTGACACCTGAAACAGCACCGTAAACAGCTGTTCTCCCTTCCGAGGCCCCTTGTCTGCAAATTTTGAATAAAGAGTTTCTTACTGGGAACAATGATGGCCAATGAGACAGAGAGACTTTGTCCCAGTATTAACAGCCAACTCCCACAGTAAAACATCGTATCGTCAGGAGGCCAAGAAAGATCTAGTATGCCATTCATCCACACCTCCACCGCTCACCAATTTAGAGTTCAGTTACCAGAAACGAGGAAAGGAGGGGGAAGAAAAGGGAGGGTGGACAGCTGGGACAGACTTTATTTCGCCTTGCCTTAGCCAACTCTGAACACCTGACAAGTGATTTCAGATTACCCAGAGTCCTGGGATGGGCCCTCAACGCCCTGAGACCTATCTGCCCACTGCCGGGAGCCATCACCATCATTTCCTCCCACGTGCTTTCCCCTGTCTTTCTTCCTACTGGTCCCTTTTGCCGTGGTTGTGTGGGAAGCGGGTTGGTAGGGTGAATCGATAGATGGGTAGGTAAACTAACCAAACTCATGACTTTCCTGAACTGCCTATCTTCTGAGTTCCAGACTAGAAGAAACTCTACACTCTGTTCTTGGTTCAATCTAATGGCCTCAAAGTAACAACCCACAGATTAGTCTGTGACTCAAGGTAAAGGTCCTTAGGACAATAAACAACACTGTAGCTTCACCCGAAAGAAAAAAGCTAGAGGAGGACATGTGAGAGCAGACCACCTACTCTCACACAGCCAGATCAATCAAACCCATCCTTGTCCCTGCACAGAAGCACGGAGAGACCGGGCACACGGGAAAAAGCTCAGAGGGACATGGGCCCGCTCCTTACTGGAAACCAGTTCCAACAGTGAGTTGAGGCCCACATTGTACCTGGGAACATCTCTGTCCTTGCAGAGGTCCCAAGAGTGGCTGTTTCTGCAGAAAGTGGCTAGAACGGGTAAGCATGAAGGTCCTTCCAGAATTAAAATACTTGCTCGTGCTATGACACACAAACAGCACGTATCAGAGAGCAGAGCAGGGCCCTGGCCCTAATACATGTCAATCAGCATTAATCTTGTTTCACCTCAACAGTGACAGTCAGAGGGCATCGGGCACCCCTGACAGGATGCACCACCTCCCTGATGTTCTTCCTGAGCCCATAATTCCAGCCCTGTCAGCAAAATACAGCAGACAAACCCAGACTGGGGGACAGTCCACGAAATACGTGACCACTACTCTTCCAAAGCTTCAAGTTCATGACAAGCAAGGAAGGACTGAAATTGTCCTAGGCCAGAGGAGACTAAGGGGCACGATGACTAAATGCAATGAGATTCCTGGATGAAATCCCAGATCAGAAAAGAGAACATTGTGGGGACATGCAAATCCCACACAGGTTTGCAGTTTAGTTCATAGTGTGGTTGGTACCCATGTCAATTTCTTAGTTTTGACAGATGTGGTATGGCTGTACAGGTGTTAACACGAGAGAAGTGGGATGGTATGATGCGAACCCTGTGTTGTCTTTAGAATTTCTCTATATATCTAAAATTATTCCAAAATCAAGTTGGTTAGCAATTATAGCAAAAATAAGTTTGGAGGCAATTTTGATAGATTCGAGCAAATTTAAAATATCTGAAAACATTCTGTCATTAAAAATCTGACTCAGAGTCACTGTTCGACACTAATTTGAAAAACATAGGGCTACTGAAGGAAATAATACACTTGAAAGGAAGAAAACCGAACACAGAAAAAGGTTAGTATAAATTGCCTAATACCCCCACCTTCTTCAGCTAGCACTGTCCAAAAGGCCTCCGTGTTTGAAGCGGAGTACCAGCTCTCCCTGTGAGAGCACTAGCCAAGCACAGACTGTCCGGGCCTCCCAGGATAAGGAACTGTCTCCCTCCTGAACTTCCTCTACACTTAGCCACTTCCCTGTTCCCCTGCCCTCTGGGCGCCCCTGCCAGCTGCACTCTGGGTCCAGGTTCTTCTGGCTCCTCTCTGGAGCAGCCCCACAAAGGCCAGCCACCCCTCCTGGCAGGGCACAGCCCTCCCCTTCAGGCACCAGTTGCAATGGCCACGCTACTGACAGTTTCCCTTCAGCCTCTGGAGCAGGGTGGCGATCGGGTAAGGCTCACAGAGGAGTGGGAGGACATACAGGATGTCACCTACCCATCAAGCTACAGATTCAGCCTTTAACACCTAAGGATTCCTTCAGGCCATGAGTGTGGACCCCTGTTCTGTTGATGCCTCTTCTAAACTGACCACCAGCCCATGCTCATCCCCTTCTACCCCAGAGACACAAAGTGACAGCAGCTTCTAGGCAGGAAAGTTTTCTAAAATTTTCTTTTCTTTTTTAAAGAGAGAGAAAGTTTAGATTATTAGCACCGATTCTTTTTTTTTAAGAAATCAGAATGAAATGCATTCAGAATAAAATCTATATTTAGATGCACATCTTTAAAACTATATCTGATAATAAGCAGCTACGTGCATACAATAGTAGTAGAGCTATAATTTTGACCAATGAGAAAAACCCACGAATGAAGAATGCTACAGTGCGGGAAGAAAAAATGAGCTAACAATGGGGAAAAAAGAGGGCAGTAAATGCTGAGCTTGTGCACTGAGGAAACAGTTTATTCTCTCAGCCTCCTTGTCCAGCCTAGGTCACACAGACTAAATGCTCACCCTCAAGGGAAAAAAGCCAGTGAATAATGACAGGACCTCTGAAGTGTGCAGTTCTCAAGCTTCTTAACTTGCTATGGAAGTTAGCTTGCTAACTTACTTGCTTCCCCAGGGTCTGGCTGCTGTGTCTCCCCAGATCCTAAGTACATGGCTGAGCAGAGGCATTGCTGGGGCAGGCAGTTTTCCCAAAGATTGGGCTGCTCCCATCATTTTCCAAAAGAAGTCCAAGCGGCACCGTCTGACAGCCAGTGCCAGCATGCTCCCATTTGCTCCCGCCCTCTTCCTAGGCTGCCGGCTCTCTCACTCACCATGCTCACTCTCTGTGCATCTGAGATAGGTGCACAGTGGGAAATCCGGAGACTAGGTCGACCACTCAGAGGAAGAGTGCTGAGATCTCCCCGCACCACCAGCAGCACAACCAATTCAAGAAGGTGCTGCCTCTGGCACCTGGGGCCTCAGACACCTAGGGGTGCAGCAGTGGCGCTGTCCTCAGCTGCACTCAACCACCCACCCAAGGAACATATGCCCTTGGGACAGGACACTCTTAGAAATTAGAGAAAAGGTGAGCAAAAGCCTGGCAAAAGCCCTCACTGATATTGCCTGAAGTGGCAAAGAAAGGTGTGCCAAAAGGACCACAGAGGAGGGGGACCGTTTCCTCCACGGTCCCTCCATCACGAAGGAAAAGCAGCCTGGCTTCTGGTCACAGAAACTGCAAGGGTAATCTGGTCCTCAGCGACCTTCAAGAAACAGTCCTCCTGATGGGAAAACAACTGTCTTGGGAGGGGCTGCCTCCCAAGCAGGAGCCGCATCACCCACGCTGCCGCCTCTACAGCTTAGGAACTCAGTGGTCCACGGCAGGCCTCGCATGCCATGGCAGTGGCAGTGCCAATACAAAGAGCCGCAGCCCAAAATACTGTATGCTTGATAGTACCATTTGGCTGATCCGGATGTAAACCTACCATTTAACCCAAAACTTCCCAGGAAGGGCTGTCACAAAAAGGAACCAATGGCTTCTAAATAGGACCTTTCCAGGGTCAGGTGGGTGGTATAACACACATACAGAAAAGAACTATACCCCTTTTAAATTATATTTACTTACATTGGGATTTCAAAATAAACAAACTTAGTCAAAATAAATTGTATTTCCTTAGACAATGAAGAAGTGGAACATGAGTCCATGTTCTTAACCCCCTGACTTCTTCCCACTTTGGAATGCTGTTGTACTGGGCATCATATAGGCAACGTTTAGGATCAGACCCTGCACCCTTCAAACATACAGCTCCGAATGCACAAGAGTCAGAATGCACATGCAAGATGCAGGAGAGTCTTGCTAACGGCAAAAATGATAAGACAGACAGTCGTGTCACAAATATACCACGGGAAGCCCAGGTATGAGAATGAGGAGAAAGCGTTCAAAACAGTAACAGAAGCTATCTAGAGACTCAAGGTTTAGAAAGACGAGAACATAACTAGCTGCAGAAACTGTTTTAGAGAAACAGAACACTGAATATACAACAAAACCAGGTGCAGACCAGGGGTGGGGGACACGAAGAAACTGACTGGTCAGAAAAGGCTTCACAGCCACCGGAGGGTGGGCGTTTCCACAGAGGGGAATTTCTTCACGCAAAGAGGAAGGACCTAAAGTGGAGAACCTGGCAGCCGAGAACATCCTGGACACTGTCCTGGGCTCTGCAGGCTGCGAAGGGAGGCCACACAGCAGGGGAGTTGGAGGAGGAACCCTCACTGCAGAGAAGCAAAGTGACAGGCCTGGGGAGGTAGGGGGAAGTCACAGGAGTGCTAGAACCTGGGGACCCACCAGCAAGCCCTCTTTCCTCACTCTCCAGGAAAGGGGGAACTAGGAAGAGCATGTGTCAATGTTTTCAAGCCCTCCAGGCCAGACTGCGTGATGAGAAGGCAGTGTGGCCGTCCCCCTCCAGATGTAACTACTTCCTTCACTGCAGGACAGCATCCACGGCCATGCTACCACCTGGCACACCCACCGCAATTCAGATGGGGTTCAAGAGCAAGGTCTACAAGGTACACCTATTCCCCTGGGTGGAGCAGAGTTCCCACGTCCACTGCAGGCCCTGTCCTCCCAATTTCCCAGAAACACGGAAGGAGAAAAGTTAACTCCTGGCCCCTTTTCCCACAGGTTTCCACTGCAGGTCAAAGGACTCTATGAAACATGAGTGAGGCTTTGAGCTTCCCCACAAATTTTATCAGCCTTCTCTGACAGCATCCGATATACAGCTGTCATTTTTGAGATACAACTCCTGCTGCAGTAAAATTAATCCCAAAAGAGGAAAATAGGTTAGAGAATGAGATGTCAACAATGGATTCATTGTAAAAGCTAAGCTTTGCGCTGCATGAATTCCGACGGAAATACGGCCGACTCACACATGCAGCCGTCTGCACGCAGCCTCTCATCAGCCCTCTCCAACATGGGCAGGCCTGCCACCAGCTCCACAAACATGCAGAGGACACGGACCTCGGGAACCAAATTCTTGCCATCGAACCACGCCTGTAAACGTTCTGATTCCCTACGGGCTGCAAGCTGATTTAAAGCTCAGTGGATGGTACAGAGGGCACGCGATCCTGTCTGTGGACGGAGGAGGTCACTGGGCCACCAGGAACTATGTACCCACCACCTTCATCGGGCCCCTCACCAACACTCCAGATGGAAAGCACACTTGTTTTTCCTTCTGTGGGTCATGCTCCCAGGCATAGTCTGCTAATGTCAGACTCACTCACAGTTTGCAGTGCTGTCAGTTCTCGTTTCTATGGAACTGTGTGTAATCTATTTAAACAGTACCTGACTCGGTTGCTTTGACGAGAGAGTTCAAGCCCACAGACCCAAATCCTTGGTCACAATCTCTTTCCCTCTTAACACACTCAAAACAACTTGGAATTTCTTGGAGTAAAAATTTCAGTCTAAATCAGGAACGTTTTCTAGACTAAAAGGATGGAGACCGATTTTGTGTAACATCAAGCACTGAAAACAGATTCCAAGAACCATCGTGAACCCAACAGGCCTTTCTCCTCTAAGACATTAGCATCAGAACACGTTCCCCACAAATTTTGGGGAAATGCACTCTGCCTGTTGATTCGGCTAGACAGGATACATACCACATTGTCACATTCAAATGATCTGTTTCAAGGGTCTGGGGTCACACTGAACACGTTAAAAATGTGATCCGCTTACAGAAGAATGCACTACTGAAAAGGCTTGAGTGATGCTTGTCCAAAACTTAGTTTCCGCACCGGCACTTCCTCCCCGGTGATCTGCCCTTTGAACTTGCCTTCAAAACGACTGCGCTCTGCTCCGCACCCCTACGGCCATCTGTCATCACAGGGAAGGCAAGAGCTGGCAAAAATCGGCCCTAGTCCTCGCACCTGCTGAGGGATTCATTTCTGCATCAAGTGTCCTCAGCAGCAGCTCTAAGCTCTAATCAAAGTCCATTTCCACAGAAGATACCCCTCAAGACGGGGCAAAGTAGAGTGCCAAGGAAGGCTCTCCACCCGCCATCAACTCGAAAGGGACAAACCTTGCTAGCGCCCCTCATTTTATAGCACTTCTCAGTTCATCATGCACTGTCCTCACCCACCCAAACTTCTCATCAGGTGGCTCAGGGAATTAGGGCACAAAATCAAGGGGACACACTCAAGAGTCGCCTTTTCCTCCACCCCAAACTGTGCTAAAGGCAGCCTAGAGGCCCAGACCTGGCTGCTGCTGTGACTGATGCCTCTTAAGAAACACATAGCAGAAGAGCAGAAATTACATTCTCATCTCTCATTAGCATGGAGATCTCACCTCCCCAGCTCTGGACTCAGCTCAGTAACTGCTGTAGGGGCGTCACGGGGGCAGAACTAAATCACAATGCAGAAAGCCACATGAGGAGGAGCTACCCAGAAGAGAGAGTGAAAATAAGATCCCACATCTTTCCATGTTCTCTGGTTTCCTCGCTACCTTCGCAACAGATGCAGACAGCTTTGCCAACACACAGCCACTCTAGAGCTGCAGGACGCCACTCTCTCTCATCACCAATTTTACCTTTAACACAATCATCGCACAGTTTTCTTTCCCAAATGGAGGGTTCCAAGCCTCATCCGTTCAGAATATCAGCCTTCAAATGAGGATGAACCAGAGCCTCTTTCTAAACAGCTGTTTTCTGACAGCGTGAGGCTGAAACAGGCTCCAAGGGTCACACAGTTCAGCCATCTGCCCAAGGAAATAAATAAACAGGCTGTCCTTCCATGTGCAGATGTCTCTCCTGCCTCCAGCACAGTCAGGACATTCAGGCGCAACCCCAGGGAAGACATCATGGGCACTGGCACCGAAGACTTCCTTAGACTGAGTCCTGCGCTGACCTGCCCAGAAGACCTCCCCTCTGGGCACTCCTTGTGTTGAGGGCAGAGTTGCACCCAGGACTCTGCATCACTCGAATGCACTCTATTTACCAAGCAGGTACTTAACCTCTCTGCACCTTAGTTTCCACACCTGTAAAATGGGAACACATACCTCACAACACAGTTGATAGTAGCCAAGCAACAAGTGTAAGCTATCCAGCCAAGCCTCTGTCTGCCTTTTAAAGGAAGTACCTGCCCAATCAATGGTATTACAGCTTGTAGCCCACCTTACTATGAAGCTGGGCTAGCCAATTTTCAGACTTCACAACTCACACTGCTCCCCCTGTTGGCTGTACATACTTTAAAAAATGGAAAAACTATCACTGGGACAGGGGATTCTCATACAGTGCTACCTTAAAATACTAGACTTGAACTGCAAACTCATTCGAACCCCGCAAACGTATCTGTCTTCAGGTGAAAATCCATATTAGGGTCGCCTCTGCCATTACTGATGGGAAATGTGGCATATTCTCACATATGTAAACGTGGAGGAATCTAGCTCAAGACCCCAAAACCCCATCCTTCTCACGTCATGAGGGGACCACTAGCCTTTTTCTGTAATTCATTGTTTTTCATTGGATCCCAGCATTTCTGCAGTTAAAAGCTGCCTCGTGCAAAGTAAACTGCAGATGTCAAATGTCCATCCCTTGGAACTACCCAGACTATGTTTAGAAAATGTGCTCTCTTCCTCTTCCAATGGAATCCATCAAAGTACACACCTTGCATTGCAACAGCATCACTGTGCAAAAGTTCATTCTACAAACATCCAGGATCATCATAGTGTCGGCCTCCACTGAGCTCTGCCAAGCCTCCTAATTCGTGTTTTTGCGTTAGCCTAGGCACTCCAGGGTAGTCATGGATGTCGCAATAGTCAACGACATCCCTTTTGCCTTTCACCATTTTTCTCAGTTGAACAGGTCCTCCTTCTCCTAGACTTTGGATTATCACCTATCTCTAAAAAACTGAGTTCTTAACCTAAAGTTCAAAGTGAGCCGCAGAACGTTCGGGAGCTTCCTGAAGTAATTACAAAATTCGGTGTATTTGTGCCTTTTTCTCAGGAGAGGACTCATACCTCCTGTCGGATTTTCAAAGGGGCTCATGACCCCCAAAAGAGATTAAGAACAGCTACCCAAAGCTGTATGCTGGAAAATAAGAGATCAAGTACATTTCATGGATCTTCCATCATAGAAGGGATTTACTTTTTGCACCAAACTTCACAAGCTGTCTAGACAGCCTTCCATCACCCACTTCCTATTCACTTACAAGGTAGAAACCCTAAATCATCTTCCTAAGAATCCAGAACATAAAGACACCATCGATTCTTTTAGCATAATATTTAATCCAATAAGTGCTTTTTCCTTTTCTTTTCCCCTAAAAAATCCCTCCTCCGTGTCACACTCCTTTCCTCTCCGCGGTGGGTTCCAGTCCAGCCGCCTAGGCGCTTCCTACAGTACCGATACCTGTGCCCGAGTGGAGCCTCTAGGCAAGAAAATCAACCGCCAATCCGGGAGAGGAGTGTGTCAGGCTCCTTTTAGAAGGCCCGAAGCATCAGGTGCTTTGAGCAAAGCTCGCACCTCCTGTTTCTGCTGCGGGCGGAGGCACCGGGACCCGGTTACAGGTGAAGGCCCTGGGTGGTTCTTCTGAAGACAGAACCAAAGGTAACCCTGGAGGCCCCAGGCCGCGCCGCGCCGCGCCGACAACAAACTTTCCAAACACTTCCACCGCGACAGGCCGGTGACACCTCCCCGTCTCCCCCACCTCCGCGCGCCTGTCAGCGCCCCTGCCGGGCCCGCACCCTTTGCACCGGGCCCCCGCTCTCTGGAGACTCATCGACGTCCCCGCGGCGCCCGCGATTCTCGGCCTGGCCTCCCGGCCCCAGGTGAGGCACCGCCCGGCCCTCAGAACCCCAGGCCGCCCCGCCTTGCCAGGCCCGGCGGTAGTCGCGCTCGGAGATGTGACGGGCCGGCGCGTGTGGGAGGCCGCCTCGTACTCACCAGCTGGCTGGTGGTTCTGGCCATGAGCCCCGCGTCGGTCGGGCGCCTATCCCGCAGCGCCGCGCGGTTCCGCGCCTCCTCAGCGTCCTCCTCCCAGAGGCTGAGCCCCAGCAATGGCCGCCTTCACACTGTGCCCGCCCCGCTGTTCTCAGGCCCCGGCTACGCCCCGCCCCCGCGCGGTTATGGGCGGGACTTCCGCCACACTGTCGCCTCCGCCCGCGCCCATTGATAGATCCCTCCGTCGCTCCGGCGCGGTCCTCCTCTGCCCTGCAGGCGCCCCTGACCCGCATTTCCGGGTTGGGGCCTGGCAGGCGGGAGCCGCCGGGTCCCGCCTCGGGGCGGGGGGACTTGACTCGAGCCAATCCTTGGGTCGCAGGGCGGGATTGGGGCGATCTGTCACGCTAAGCTCCCAGATGGGGAAACTGAGGCTAGCAGTGGCCGGCCCGGTCAAGATCACACCTGAAGCTGAGGCGGGTCTGGGCCTTAACCCGCGGCTTGGACTTCGAAGGTGTGCTCTACGTGAACACCGAGAGACTAAATTTTACGAGTTACAAACCTAAGTAGTGTTGACCGTAAGAAATTTAGGCTATCAAGTCATATTCATGAGACAGAAAATCTTATCTCATCCAGACTAATAGTCCCAGGGATATCTTCAGAATATTCCTTTGCTTATAATTTTCATTTTGTACTTGATGATGATGACGATGTTCAATTTTTTTGGTAGTTGTCGATGATGATGATGTTAGTAGCAGTTTTTCTTAGTTGTGGGAAAATATAAATTTACCACCTTATCCATTTTAGTGTACAGTTCAGTGGCATTAAGTACATTCCCATAATTGTTTTATGGTGATGTTCTTTAGACAAAACTAGAATCATCTTTGTTACTTGAAGGTTTGCATATTTTTAAATAATCTTTTTCCATTTTCAAAAGAAATACCAACTTATTTTTGAAATAATAATTTAGACAATAAAGATGTAACAATAAAATAAATGAACCATTTGTTACTCGCCACAATTAATTATTAGATAGCAGAGATCCCCTCACATTTACTCAGCCTAATCTCATTTACTCTAAACAACTTCTCAACTATTACCCAACTTTTCAGATGAGGAAGTTGAGACCTGGTGCAGTTCTGTAACTTGCCCTAGGTGTCGTAGTGGCGGAACCAGCTTCTTTGTATCCACATGCCAGAGGCTATATACTTGGACCATTAGGCTATAGAGCCTCTGTTTGAGCGTCTGGCCTTCCAGTCCTCTGCACATTTACTTACTTTAAAAAACAATAAAAAGGCAAGTGTAACTCTTCCCCCAGGATGGCTCACGCTGCTTTGATACTCTCTTCGTTCACTTAACACTATATGGTCCTGTATCCTGTAGTTAACACTATATGGTCCTGTATCCTGTAGAGCTCTCCTGACATCTGATTGTCGTCATCCTCAGTTGTATGGTCCTCAGAGGACTCCACTGGAGGAAGCCTGTAGCTTATAGATCCAAGTATTGGTCAAGCTCTCTCTTAACTGACACTGATGTGGTTTCTGGAATTCTTAAATCCAGGCACATCCTTAGGATAAATTCTTCACAGGTGAAACTACTCGGTCCAAGTGCTAGTGTCCCGCTCAGGACTTCCATGCTGAGTTACATGCTGCCAATCACTCACTGGCAACCCCACTCCAGACACTGTCACTCTCAGTGGACACAAAGACAAGCTCAAGGTAGATGCCGGCTCTTGCCACCACACCAAGCCACATCCAGCATTTGGAACTTTGGGAACATTAACCTACATCATAACCCCTACTATCTATAAAGAGTAGGTGCTATGACCATTTCCATTATTTACATGAGGAAACTGAGGCTTCGGTGACTTGCCCACCCTTGCTCACAGAGTTACTAGGTCACAGAACACAGAAACGCAAAGTCCTGCTCTTGGCCTCTAGACTCAACTCCCTCCCACCAACCCTTATATATTTATTGTAATCCTCAGGGAAGGCTAACCACTTTGTATGACTTATCTTACCTCTCATCACAACCCTATAGAATACTCACTATTTATTACCATCTTACATGTGAAGAAATCTGCCAGACTGTACACTAAATGTGAGTGTAAATATATACATAGTTGTAGAGTCTAAAAATACATAGACTCACAAGCACCTTTTCTAAGAAAGTTTCTGAAGGCTGTTCTTCATCAAATGAGGGAGTAAACCAAGAGAGGAGGCATGAGATCCAGGAAACAGGAAGAAACAGAACATGCAGGAGGGCGATAAAGGGAAGTATCAGGACTTGTCCATTCCACAAATATGTATCGAACCTTCCCAACGTGCCAGGAACTGTGCTAGACATTGGCAATTCCTTTGTGACAAAACACAAAACCTCTGCCCTCATGGAACTACAGTACCACGGGCTTATGGTTGGGAGCAGGGGGGACAGTAAGCATAATAACTAAGCAAATCTTACAGGATGTTAGAAGGTAAGAAGTGCTGCGGGAGAGAAGGAAAATCAGGTAAGTGGGGACTCAGGAGTGCCCGGAGAGAAGGTGCAATTTTAAATGGATAATGAGGAGAAACCCCAGGACAAGAACGGGGAGCACATAGACCCAAGGGGATCCGGCTTCAGATGGCTCCAGAAAAATACTGAAAATGATAGGTTTTCTGGTGAGTTTCACCACATAAAAAATTGAATTAAGAAGCTGATAGAGAGATGAGGAAAACTAAAAAATAGCCATACCGAAGAGGAAGCAGAAACACAGTTCACTAGACATCTCACTCTTTTCAGCTGTGAGTGATATTTACAGTCATAACATGGATGCCCAGATTCAACCGGTAATTATCATACTCCACCTTGACAGGACCCAGAGATGGAGGTGATTATGAAAGACCTGAATCCTTCCCTTTTAACAGAAAGGCAATAGATAATGACTACAAGTGATGAAT
>CM053501.1:11569080-11879926 GCA_028627145.1 Eidolon dupreanum
GGAAATTGCTAGAGCCCACTGGAGCAGCAGGTGGAGCCCATCAGGGGAAGATGTGAAGGGAGCCGGGGAGGCCTTAGCTCTGATGAAGGCAGCTGAGCAGGCAGCAGGGGCAGGGTGGGGAGGGGCAACTGAAAGGAGTAGGAAGGGCAGTTCTCAATTCTCAGAGGAGCCTCAATGGCAGCTAGTGTGTGAATGCCAAGCCAGGCCAAGCCAGGGAGCTCTTCACCCTGGGGAGGAGTGGGGCACCCTGTGCATGGGTCGGGTCTGGCTGCCCCTCCCAGGACAGTGGGCAGGAGAGTAGATAGATTCATCTGGCGTAGTTCATTAGGACCCTGGCTGGAAGAAGGAAAGGGACAGCCCCCAGCTCTTCTCTGTCCCTTTGTGCCCAAAGTCTTTGTCCCTGGTTTGCCACAAAAAGGTGACCTCGGCCCAAGAGTGCAGAGGTTGGGCGTGACATTGTGAGGTCAAGTTCTGCCTAGGGAGGGGCAGGAGGATGATCATAACCCTCCTGGGATAGGGCTAGAAGGGACGGGACTGGAAGGCTTCCTTATGTACATGGGTGGTGTGAGGGGTACTCACTGCCAACCAGGTTCTGAGCCTGCACCTGGCCTGTGCTAGCACGTGTATTATCCATTCACTACTATGACCCTCATTGCATGGGAGGAAATGGGATTTGGAGTCTATGGAACCTGACTAATGTCACACAGCTAGTGTATTAGTAATCCAGCACTGGGTAACAAGTTGTCACAAAATTTAAAGGCATAAAACAATATTTATTATTTCATGTTTCACGTGGGTTAGGAATCCGAGAGCTGCTGGGATAGAGGTGGGGAGGAACCCCATTGTCTTCAGTGGTGTATGGTTTTTAAGTTAGGGAACATTTAACTTAGAGATCACTGGGCACCTTATTAAGAGAGATCCATGTGTTCTCAGTCGGGAAGCTCTCCATTTCATGTTCAACTAAAAAATAGTAAATAGCAAAACAATATCAAAAATGCAATCTCAGTTTATAACACAAACCAAGATACAAATTGGGGGGGAAAAATGCAGGGTCACCTTGTGAGGAGCTGCACCAAGATGTTATGGCAGGGCACTTGGAAGGCAGGTAAGGAAAAGTGGGGCAGAGTGGCACAGGGAGAGGAGCGTTGAGGCGCAGTGGGGCCAGAAGGTGCAGAGAGGCGGAGCAGGGCAGGTTGTGTGCTATCCAGTCTTCAGGACATGGTGGCCTGTGTCGGGGCGTTGGGCCTCAGGCCTCCGTGAGCCCTCCCGACTGCGCAGTATTGGGCTCCAGGATGCCCGCCTGCCCACCCTATAGTTGATCAGAGGGCAACGTGCACCTCTACTGCTGCTATGCCGTGGCGCTACCTCCGCATGGGGATCTCTATTCTCCCCGGTAAAGTCCCACTCCAACTTTACTGGAGAGGCCGCCCCATACCTAGGCTGCAGGCCCCGGGATATGACGAGCGGGTTGGACAGGAATCATCATGCATGCTCTGCTGCTCAGGCCCAACCTCTGTTCGGGCGTGGCAGCTGTCGACTCTTTGCATGGTTGATACTGTCCCTCCCCCACTCCTAAGCTGGCTTCCTTGGGCCTGAACCTCCCCGAACCTCTCCTGGAATCATTGTCCGGCCCCGGAGCACCTCTTCCCCTACGGTGTCCCAGTGGGCTCAAAGACTACATACAGGTCTGTCATCCTGACGAGAAGCCCGAGAATAAGGAAGGAACACCCCCACCCACCCCGCCCCCAGTGAAATCTGCATGAGCCTGGCACAATCCCAGTGATTCAAAGGAGGTCTCTGGGATCCCAGACGCAGCGGTCACGTGGCCCTCACCCCCAATCTGGAGTCGTGACTTGATGGAGGTTGCCAGAGCCTACCCTATCCCTCTGGGTCCTCAAGTCCTTCCCACTCATAAACACTAAACAAGCCATGGAGATGATGTTGGTACTGCCAAGTGCTCCCCAGAGATCCTATCCCAACCTGTGAAAATCATACCCATCCATCAGTGTGTCAGGCAGACACCTAGTGATCTCCTCCGATCCCCAGTCCACTACAAGTAAGGCAAGTTTGTGTGTGTGGGTGTGTCCCCCTCCCGCCTCATTTCACTTTATCTGGCCTCATGGCCAGTCCCTCACTGTCTCCTTGCTACTCCAGCAACTGGAAGGCACGCTTAAAATGGCCGTCTCAAACTCAAAAACAAAGTGAACCTTCCAGTATCAGGGATGGGGGGAAGGGGAATGTGGGTTAGTGTTTAATGGGTGCAGTTTCCGTTTGGGGTGATGAAAATGTTCTGGAGATGATGGTTGCACAATATATAAACGTACTTAATGTCACTGACCTATGCATTAAAAAAACAGTAGACTGTTATGAATATTTTATCACAATTAAAAAGTAAACCCTCCAACCACTGCCCCCAGACCTCAAATAAATTCCCAACTCGTCACAGATGCAAGGCCTAGCTCCAGTTCCCCATCCCCACACCTCTCTCCAGCCCTGGTGGCCATTAGTTCTGTTCCTCCAACATACTAAGCCCATGCGACTGGCCTCTGTGGGGCAATTCCTTTGTCCTGAGGTGCTCTTTCTTCCCAGCCAGTGCTGGCTCTTAACTCTGGTGCCACCTGGCTGACCACCATCTCAATTAGCCCCTCCATGATTCTCCACTCAGAAATGCTTTGGTGACAGGTCAAATGGAGATTTGTGGGGTTCTCCAGGCCATGCTAAATGCTGGCCCTGGTCCTCACCAGCCCTGGGACTCAGGGCTCGTTTCCTCATCTGAGAAAGAGGGATGACAAATAGGACACCTCTTTGGATTTCTGGCAGATGAATGGAACAAGTGAACACCAGCAGATCATGAGAATGAGGCCTGGTACCAGATGAGCAGTGACAGATAAGCTCATCTTCCTTCTCCCAGCAACCTTTGCCAAGGAGACTTGGAAGGTGGGGCCCAGTTGCAGGGGACAGGACACTGCCCGCCAGCAACGGGCAGGGTCATCCACAGCCATGCAAACACCAGAGTGCAGAAGGGCTCGTCCCACCCTCCTGGAAATTGGGTCAGAAGATGGAGCTCTTCAGAAAAGAAATGGAGCCTTGATGATCCCAAGAGCTAGAGGTGGGACAAGTGCTGGGCCAGTTGGGCAGGCCAGGGAACAGTGGCCGGGGACAATTCAGAGGCCCTCCAACCACTGCCTCTTGCACTCAGAGCTGGGCAACCCAGCTCTGAAGGTCAGAGAAGAATTCTTGGGGCCCTGTACAACTCAGGGGTGCAGAGACAGACCATGGGCCACCCCCACACACCCGGACCCCAAACCTCTGCAATGCCCAAGGCTCTTCTCTGCCCATTTTCTGTCTCCATGATCAGTTCTCTCCTGTTTAAAATTCCAAGGTGTACTACCCTTTCCTTCAGACCCAACAAGCAAACTACTTAAGTCATCCACACTGATGGTCCCTAAGCCCCTTCCTGCTGGCTTTTGGCTTTCCAAACTGCAGCCCATGGCTTCCACTCTTCTGCCCTCCATTCATTTCCAAACAGGACATCTACCTGCAAGTCTGAAGGCCTCAGACTCATTCTTCTAACAGAAAGGAGCCCTCCACTGGACCCCACAAAACCTCAAAAGGCTGGGCTGAGCTGGATTCCAGCCACTCCCAACCTTAAGCTACAAACAACGGGGTTATGGTGGAAACAGCAAGAAGCCCAATTTGAAGCAAAACTCGAAGACCAAAGGAGTCCCGGCAGGAAGGCACATGGTTTATCCAAGCCAGCTGCCTCTGGATCCAAGGCTGTCTGTCCACCCAGGGCAGGGCTCCCAGTTGCTCCCGGAGACCAGCTCCTCAACTGCCCAGCCCTGACAGTATTCAGCTGGGGCTGCACGTTCACTCCAGCTATGGTCCTCAGTCACTGCTTGGCCTCGTCTGCCTGCCACACCAACTCGCCTGAGATGTAGGTGGCCCGGACATGGAGGGAATCATCGAGCACCACGAAGTCTGGGTCAGAGGTGTGCTGTGAGAAGGAGGCAGGGGCGGGGTTGCCCCCACCCTCACCCCACCCTCACCCCACCCCACCCCAACCCCCAGGCTGGTAGGGAAACCAAGGCCTGGGACCCAACTTGTGTAGGATGCCCCAACCCAACACAGACTGACTGAGGCCCTGGAACCAAGACTGTTGGCAGCAGGAAACAAGGGACAAAGGTCCCAGCAAGTCCTTTGCCTGGCCTTGTTTCAGATACCAGAAAAGCATGGCCTGACAAGAAAGGGCCAGACCCAGGCTGGTAGCCAGGTAAGGCTGCCTGGGTATAGGGAAGGTCCCATCCATCTGCCCACCCTTGCCCTGTCCCAGGCCCCCTAAGAACTCCTGAATCTTCAGGCTGCCTGGGCCGCCCCAAATTAGGCCCTGACCTGCATCAGCCCCAAAGTCCAGGGTCCCCTTGCGCTTCTCCAGTCCCAGCAGCTGGGCGGGGTGCAGAGACGCAGCCTCCAGGGCCGACTCGACACTGCAGCCTGCTCAGGGGACATAGCTGGGTGACTATCCCAACCACCAGCTGGCTCTGCTGGTGCCCTCCCCCCACCTCCCCCATAGCCCCAGAGCCCTAAGTCCTAGGCATGAGTGGAGGGGAAAACATATCCCAGGACTCTGCAGCAGGATGACAAGGCCCCATCCTTCCCCCAGTCCCACCATTCCTAGCAACTACTCACCCATCCCAGCCCTGTAGGGACCCTCTGGACTCAAATGTCCACAAGCCCTTCCTCTTCTTGGGTCCCAGAGAGCGCACCCCACAAAAAAGTAGTACCCAGGGCATCCATGAGGCCACTTGGTACTTGGTACTTGCCCCTGCCTCCCACCAAGAAGCCAAATGATCAACCCCAATTCTCTGTCCCCTGCATCACTCCCTAAGCCAGGCCACAGCCATCTTTTGCCTCCAAGCCTGTCTCCTGGTGCTCTAAACAGCATTTTTGACCCTGGTGCCCCCCAGCTCCCACTAGGACACCCCGGCCCAGGGGTGCTGCCAAAAGCTCCATGGGGCCTGGCCAACCACAGCATCTGTCAGATACCCCTGCTCCCCTCCCCTAGAACACACCAACCGCCTTGACAGGCTCCCACATGGCCTGACGTCGGATCCTGGACTGCTGCTCTGGTTCCCCATGCCTCTCCACAGCTCTGCACCTGCCAAGTCCTGCGATCCCACAGGCCCCAGGCCAAGGCTCTACCCTCATATGGGGTGAAGGCCCTTCTCTTGGGTGCTGTGGCTTCAGTGCCCGTCACCCTGGGTTCCAGCCATCTGCTTGCTTGCTGTCCTCTTTCCCTGCTATGAACTTCCTGTGGGTGGGACCTTGGCCACATTCCCAGTGTTCACTCCCAGGGAATCCCACCAGACATTACAAATAAGGGATGTGGCCACAGGACCCTTATGGTCCCCACTCTTCCCTCCAGCTTCTCCCAGATGCAGCCTCCGCCCCCAACATGCACACACACCCCCAGCCTCGCTGACCTGTGGCCTGAAGGAAATGCCGAATGCAGACGTCCATTGGGGCTATGCTGCCGCTTAGTGTCTTGGTGCCTTGAAAGCAGAAAGCAAGTTCTGAAGGAGCCAGGGGCCGCTAGGCACACTGGGTAGGGTGGGGGAGGCCAAGTGGGCTGGCAGGGGACACTCAGATTCTTGCATCCCACCAGAAGAGCTGAGGAGCTTTTCTCACATTACTACAGTGGGGATAGAGGTCACTCACCTGCCACGTAGGCTGTCAACCCATCTACCTCCACCTCCTGCTGCCCCAGTGTGTGACGGCCATTGCCCAAGCCCAGGGCAGGGACAGCGTCAGTGACCAGCACCAGTCCTGGGAATGTGGGAGAAGAGGCCTCAGAACTTGTCCACCTGGTCCCCCTACATGCCCCTGTCCCAACCAGCTGCTCACCCTGGGGATGGGCCCTGTGGGCAATGCGCAGGGCAGCAGGGTTGGTGTGCATGCCATCAGAGATCATCCCGTAAAAGATGTGGCGTCCTGGGGGTAGCCTGTCACTGGTCAGAAGTCCCACGATGCCCGGGTCACGGTGGTGGAACTGGGCAAGGCCAGGAATGGGGGTAGCTGAGCCACAGCAGGAGTCCCAGCACGCCCACCCACCCAAGAGCCAGGACAGCACTCACAGGCAGCATAGCATTGAAGAGGTGGGTGATGAAGGTGGCCCCACTCTGCACAGCTTCTTCTGCGGCCCGTAGGTTGGCTACTGAGTGCCCTGCACAGGGACCAGGACTCAGACTCTGCACCAAGCCTAGTACCCCTGGGTGGGCCCGCCTCCTTAGGTGAGGACATATTCCCTCACCTAGGGACACACAGATGCCACGGGCCGTCAGTGCCTGGATCACCTCATTGCTGCGGCCCAGCTCAGGAGCCAGCGTCACGATGCAGACATTGTCGAGGGACCCGTAGGTAGCCAGCACATCATGGAAGGCGTTGGCCTCAAAGGAGCGCAAGTGGGCCTCGGGGTGTGCACCCCGCTTCTCCCGACTGATAAACGGGCCCTCCAGGTGCACCCCTGGGTGGAGGGAAACATATGGCTCTAGCTGGACCCCTACCCTGCAGCACCCACCCTAGCCCCTCTCATGTGCCCGCCCTCCCTCCCCAGTTGGGCATCTGGAGCAGGAGGGGCTGCCAACAGGTCCCTAAGGAGCCTCCCAGGGTCAGGGCGGGGAGAGAGGTCAGCCACTCACCGAGGACCCCTGCCCCATGGGGACCACCACTCTTCACGGGGATCTGAGGAAGGACCTGGGAGGAACCAGCTGTTAAAGCCCTGCCCCTCCATGGCCCAATACCCAGAGGTCAAAGCCCAGCCAAGGTCAAAGGTCAGAGTCTGCAGCTCAACCCAGTGCCCACTGGCTTTCCATCAGGTACTAGAAGACGGTCAAAGGTCCCCAACCATAGTCAGGGAAGCGCAGTGCTCTGAACCAGCAGGATACCGGGTCAGGAGCACCAAGAAATGACAGGCCCTGGAATATAAGACTGGCCTGCTCATGAGGACCAGGAGGCAAGGAGTCCCCAAGCAGGGGTCAAGTGCATAGGCACCAAGGGCAACTCCACCTGCCCTGGCCCTTAAAGTAGCCCAGTCCAGGCAGTAGCTGGGTCACAGTGAGGTGTACGCCCAAAGGGCCTGGACCCAGACAGGGTGACAGGCCTAGCCTCCCTGAGGGCCAGAGGCAGGAGGATGGCATGCAATCCAGGCAGAGCTAGGGGCAGAAACAGGGGCTTGGGCACTGATAGTGCAGCCATGCATATCTGGAGCTGGACACAGCTGGGAGGGTCACTTGCGTGTGACAGGTACCCACATGACAAGGGTATCTTAGGCAGGCATCCCAGCCCATACCTTCCTCCTTCAAAGTGAGAAAGGATGTGGAATAGGGACACTACAGAGTCCCTGGGGTGAGCTTGGTGGACTGCCATGTCCTCTACTGGAACTCCTCACCACAAATGGAAGTACAGAAATTTTTAAGAAGCTTAGATCCAGTGTAACAGAGAGGATGGAGAAGGGCAGGCCAACTTGGGAGCCTGACAAGCAGATGCTGGGTAGATGTGGGCAGACTTGCATAGTAGGGACAGGGAGGAAACACAGCCCCCATGGGCTCAGGCCTTGGCAGCACCTGGCGCCTTGAGAAGTGGGGGGACCTACAGCAGGAACCTCATTAAAAGGCAGCTAGGTCCCCAAGTATGCTCTGCCAAGTGCTGGAGAAGTAAACCAGAGAGATTCTGGGCAAAATGTGGGTCAAAGCATAAAATGAGGCAATTAGGCGAAGTTTATATTCTTAACACAACCAAAGGTTGCTAGTCAGGCCTGTTCCCTCTGAGCAGAACAAGACTCTTCTCTGGGTATCTGAGCAGCCTCGGAGCAAGGACTCAGGGATTTCAACCTAGCAGTGCCCCCAGGAACGCCCCACCCCCCAGGCTCAGAACTCCTGGTGGCTGGCTGGGACCTGAGACCTGTTCTCTATCGGAGTAGATGACCAAGGTCTACCAGCTTGGGAAAGCCTCTGAAAGGACACATAGAAAGCACAACTAATGACAGGACAGAGCTAGCCAAGGAGCAGAAATCTGAAGAGAGGAAGACACGTGAGAAGAGATTTCACATCCGTGAAACAAAAACATAATTTTAGAAAAAAGGAATATTCAGAGTAAAAGCAAGTACTTCTACAATAAAAATGCCAAAAAATAAATAAACAAATGGAGCCACAATTAAGATGGAGCCAGAGCTGCCATGGCAGAGGAACTGCCTTGTATTTCTTATACCTCTAATCTTTGGAATATTAAAACAGGGCAAAATAACTGGGCCTAAGCAACATCTGTCAAGAACTGTTGGCAAGGATAACCAGAAAGCAGTGATTATGATTACTGGACTGGTGATTACCGAACTGAAAATTAAAAACACTGTTTAGAACTGACATCGCTATGCTGTTATCTGCATCAATAGAAATGCCTTCTTTCTATTGATGTGATTGCTCCCCTTCCCTTTGTTATAAATACCCACTGCCTTTGACTCCAAATCAGAACACCATTTAGGCTTCTGTCTGAACCAGTGCTCCCTGAATACCTTTGCTTTGATCTCAAATAAATGCCTATTTCTCACTTTAAAAGGCCTTTTTATTTTTAGGTTAATAAAAGTATGTACTAAAGCGAAAAACCAAAAGAACTGGGAAGTTAAAAAAAAAAGAGCTAAGAAAATGTCCAGAAAACAGAGACAAAGAGGAAGGAGAGAAAAAAATGAGAGAAGCCATACAGGAAGCCCAACAGCAGAATGACTCCCAGAAGGAAAAGACAGAGAAAATGAAGGAGAAAAATCACCAAAGAAATAATTCAAGAAAGCAAAAATAAAAACAAAAACAAAAACAAAACCACAAAAAAACAAAAAACAAACTTCCAGATTGACAGGGCCTGATGAAGGGCCAGCATAGTGGATGAACTCCCCCTAGTCTCCACGAATGTCACCCTGAGACTTCAGAACCCAGGGACAAGGGGAAGATCCCAGAAGCTTCCAGAGAGAAGAAACAGGTCAAACACAAAGGATCAGGAGTCACATGGCTTCCAACTTCTCATAAGCAACCCTAAAAGCTCAAAGACAATACAGAAATGCCTTTAAAATTCTCGAGAAAAATGGCTCCTCACCTAAAATTCTAGCCTAGTCAAACCATCAATCAAAAGAATAAAGAGATTTTCTGACCTTCAAGATCTCAAAACCTCTCACAACCCTCCTCTCTGAAAGCTATTGGAGGATATGTTCCACCAAACAAAGGTATAAACCAACAAAGAGGAAGACACAGGATACTGGACAGAGACATCCAGCAGAAAGAGGTCAGGGGATCCCCAGGTGAGGGGAAGGGGACTCCCAGGACAGCCTGGCCCAATGAGGACAGGAGCCAGTGCTGGGAGAGCAGGTCCCAAAGGCTTCCACAGGAAGATGAAACAGATGGAACCATTGGTACATCTAAATATCCCAACAGAAGAGTGAGACAACAGGCAGAAAGCCTAGCACTGAGTCAGTAGATAAAAACTAAGCAAACAGAGAATATTAACTCTAGTGCTGACAGGTAAGAAAATGGAAATGAGTTACAAGTCCTCTTTACAAGTCCTCATGACTAATCTAACCAAAATCACAAGCTATTTGGAGATGATGGGAGCTGAAAGGGCATGAAAGAGGACTCAAGGGGCCAGAGAGAGCCAATTATTATCTTTCCTGGTGGGAAACAAATGCATACTGCTCTAAACTGAAAAGTCAGGCAGGAGTATCAGCATAGTTTTTCAAGATATAAGGGCAAATTCCAAAGAGTCAACTGAGCTGAAAGTGATTGTCCCTCAGTGGGAACTGGTGGGGACAAAGGGCTGCTGTTTTGCCTAACAAGCCATGTGCCATATATAAATTCACCAAAGATTAAAGAAAAAAAAAATACAATGGCTTTTTTTCCAGAACAGAGTTTTAAGAGGGAAAGCAAGAGAGCACTAAAAGGAGAGAACAGAATAAAGGATAATCTGGAGGTGAAGGGAATGAGGCACCTTCAAGGCAGGAAACCAGTGGGAAAGGTAAAGTGTCGATGGTGTGTGGGGCCAAGGCCAGGCTGCCCACCTGAGGAGATGCCTGATCTTGGCTCAGCAGAAGGGACCTAAAGCGAGCAGCTCTTCCTCATGGATGGGTAGTGAAGGACAAGGCTGGAGAAGGAGACCCCAGAAAAAAGAGCAGGTGGTCTCAATGGACCAGAACATAATGGCAAAGGACCTGGGTAACTTCTGAAAGTGGCAATTCAGTTTTGCCCAGTAAGAATGGGCCCTAGAGGATGGTGGGGTGATCGGAGGGGCAGGTGAGGGAGATATTCAAGTGAGCAATCCTGTAGTTTCTATGATATTCACATTAACTTTTTCATATTCAAAGTCCTCCATGATTTCCACCATAAATCAATATATTCTCTGCCTCCCAAGGCCTTCATCCTCTAAGCATTTGGGGGGCGGGGCGCGGTGATGAGTGCTGAGAAGAAAATGTAAGATGGAAGTCCCACTGGCCAGAAACTCTTTCTCCTACGGAAAAAGACCTTGCAGTCTGTATCACAATAGGCAAGGGTAGTGGGTAAATGGGAAGGCACGCGGGTCAACTGGTACAGCAGACACAGCTAGGCAAAGGCCTTCCAGGCACAGTGCTGACGGGCAGGAGAGCCACTGACTGGAATGGCTAGAATGTGCCCAGGAAGACAGCAGAGGCTTGGGAGGTGGGAAGGAATGTTGAGGAGGGTGGTATTTATTCTGCGAATAAGGATAAGGGGAAGAAGAGGAAGAGTGATGTGCTAAGCTCTGTACATTGGGAAGGCCACTCTTCAGAAAACTAGGACAACAGCCACTAAGTCTCATTAGTGAGGACTGTGAAGGGGAAGGACAAAGAACTGCAGGGAGAGGGGGCACAAGAGGGTGGACGTATTTCTGGATTTTAGGCATGGTAAATCATAGAATGATGACCAAGAGAGACAAGAGAACCAGGTCTGGTTTGCAGCAGGAAGGTGAGCTTGGTTTTTAACATTTAATTCTGAGATAGGAGAGCTGGGGGAAATTTCCAGAAAGATGTCCATAGTTGACATTTACCTGGTATTTAATATGTGCCAGTACAGTGCTGAGCACTCAACAACCCAAAAAGATGAATATCATCATTATTCTCATTTTAGGTTTGAGGAAACTGAGGCTCAGAAAGGAGTAAGAGTTGTCCCAGTCACCCAGCTGATAAAGATAAAAATCAGGAGCCCACACCCCACCTCCCATAGCTCCTAGCTCTGACTCTGTGTCCACACACCCAGGAGGAAACCCCAGAGAGGGCAATGCAATCAGTGATCCTGGAATAGATCCTGTACTGGAAGAAAATAACTACAAAACTGGAACAAAGATGGTAGATTAAAGGATAAGTGTTAATTCCCTAAACTAACAATACTGTGCTCACATAATACCCATGCTTTTTAGAAGTAGTTAAGAAGTAAAGAGCAAAGACGTGTGACGTATACAATCTACTCTGAAACAGCTCAAGAAAAAAAGAATCACATACATAGAGAACAATGACAAAATTTTAAAATGTGGCAAAAAGTGGAAGACCTGCATAAAAAAATAAAATTTCTTAAAAGAAAAGAGACCCTGGACATATGAATGGCAGGATGCATAGGTAGGAAGGAAAATGAGAGGGTGTGGGATGTGGGCAAGAGCAGCAGAGAAAGCTTGGAGTACAATGGACTTCTCTGGAAGGCGTTTTTTTCCAGAGTCACATACCACAGACAGGTTAGGGAGGAAGAGCTTGAGGAGCCACTAAAGATGTGGCAGTCAGAAAGTCCCCAGCTGCCTCAGTCAAGGAGGCAGTTTCTGAAGCCTAGAAGTGGTCAGAGCACAAGGTAGGGAGGGTGTGTGGCAGGAAAGATACTAAGGCAGCAAATGTGGAAGCCTATGGGGACAGCTGCAGAGGGAGTCACAGCTGTCATGGCAGAGGGTCAACTTGAATGAGAAAGCCCAGGAAGCAGAACCCCAGAACTAGACCCAGGGAGGCTAGCAGGTGAGGCCAGACCCAAGTGCCAAGGGGCATTTGTTGAGAGGAGATCAGATTTTAAAATTAAAGGGCTGGATACTTCTTGGCTCCCTCTGCTTGAGGTTGGAAGCCTGACCTCACCTTGTGATAAACCTCCGGGGGCGAGGTAACTAAGGTGGGACAGAAGGAGGTGACTCCATGTGGCAAGAGCCTTCGGGCTACCAGGGCGACTCCCGAACCCACATCCTCTGTGGCCTGTGAGAAGTCAACACCAAATCCACCTGCGGCCACAAAAACAGGGGATCACACAGTGCTCAGCGCTCCTTCCCTGGATCTCCACCCCCAGGCCCTGAGACATACCGTTTATCTGCACGTCAATGAAGCCGGGTGCCAGGATGCAGCCCCCGCAGTCCCGCTGCTCGTCGGCGATGAGCCGCTCCTCAAAGAACAGTCTCTCCGGGTCCAGAATGCGGCCCCCGCGCACCCACAGGTCTTCCCTGCGGACAGAGAGGAGTGGGGGCTCGGATGGCGGGCCCCACACCCCGCCCTCAACCCCCGGCCCCGCGCTAACCCGAGCAGCGCAGGGCTGCGATCCCACTGGTCCCATACTCCACCTCAGCAGCTTCCGGCCCCGAAGAATGCGGCAGTTGGTGAACTGTAACACCGGGGTACACATCGCGCCCTTCTCACTGCGCATCTTGAGCCGCGCGACCTAGCCGAGCTGGGGGAGCCAGCAGCCGCACAGCCAAATCCCGGCCGAGAGCGCGACCGTATTCACGTGGCCCTCAGCTGACTAATGCTCATCACGTGACCAACGTGCCATGTGACCCAGGCCCCATGTGACTGCACGCCCTACGGTGATGTTCCAGCCCAGGAGTCGGCGCCCTCCCCGCCTCCCAGTCCACATAAGCGCTGCACACAGGTATCCAGTCACATCCGAGAACTTTATTGGACACGACTCAGGGCCTGGAAGGCCCAGCACACAGCCCCACAGCGGGGGCGGAAGGACAGTGTTTCCATCCAGAAGTCTCAGGGCACACAGTAACCCCACAAGGCGACACTCTAAAGATTACTATATAGTTGGGAGACGGAAGGCTGCTCCACAGACGTGTGAACAGGTCAAATCTTTATAAATAAACATCCAGTGAAGAGAAAATGACAACTCTAATTCATCCTTATACACAGAGCACTCTAGGGCAGGTAGATGGGTGGGGGCAGCCAGAGGCCTGCATCCTCACTGGTCAGGGGCCTGGATGGATGATGAGTGGGCCCAGATGTCCACGCACGGGGCGGGTGGGGGCAACAGACAATGGGCACTAGGACACTGCGCATTTACAAGACCAACTACTGGGGGTGCAGCTGCCCCGTGCATGTGTGTCAGGCTGTTCATTCTGGAATGAGGAGGGAGTGGTCTTTACATCATATTCTGTGGCTGGTGGGCTTGGAGAGGAGCTACTTTGTGGAAAGGATGAGCGCGACGATGAGACCGTAGAGGCCCAGCACCTCCGCGAAGATGAGGATCAGGATCATGCCCACGAATAGTCGGGGCTGCTGGGCAGTGCCCCGCACGCCAGCATCCCCCACAATGCCAATGGCAAAACCAGCTGCCAGCCCACTCAGGCCCACACTCAGGCCAGCTCCCAGTTGGAGGAAACTCCTGGGGAAGAGAAGATCAGGACGGACATTAGTGCCTGCCAAAAAAGATGGCAGGCATGGGCCACCACCAGCCACCCCCCAAATACCCGCTCCCCGGCCTTCCCAGCCCCCATCCAGTGGCCTGATCTGGGACCAGGCAAAGGAGAAACCCATTACTCACCTGTAGAGAGTGATGTGTTCGTTCAGAGAATTGGCGATGAGGACTGCTACCACCAGGCCGTAGATGGCAATGATGCCAGCCATAACCACTGGGATGATGGACTTCATGATCAGCTCTGGCCGCATGACCGACATGGCCGCGATGCCAGTGCCACTCTTAGCCGTACCATAGGCAGCACCCAGGGCTGTGGGGAGGGAGAGGAATGAGATGAGGTAGGACCTGGGGGTACTCTGGCACAGTTGAGGGCCACCCCAAGTTATTAGAGGCAAGGGGTAGATGAAAGTGGCACCCAGCCAGGGGCAGGAGGTGGCCATCAAGGGGAATGGGCACTCAGGGAGCACAAATAGCTTTTTTTTCCTCTTCTCTACAAGAGGCCCTTATGACTGCCAGGGCTATCTGGCCCCTTTCTCTTCTAGGAAATCTTGACCTGTGCTCTCCAGTATTCCCAAGCCTGCTAAAAAGTGGAGCTGTGACAGGCTGGCAGCTCAGTCATACGGGGTAAAAGGCAGCTAGACACCTTTGGTCCCACCTAGAGTTTAAGGCATTCAGGTCAGAAAAGGCCCAGAAAAGCATGAAATGATTGCATCTTAGCAGCCCAGATGTTGTGCCAAGGTCATTCAGCTGGCCCTCGGGCTATACCGAGGGCCATGCTGAAAGCGCCCCACTGCACACAGGGTCTGAACACTAGTGGAGCAGGGGAATTGGCCTGGCAAGTCCTGTCCTCTCAGGCCAGAGTTTCCCTGACTCTCGGCCTTGGGGCATGCTGCTGGGAGGGCTGGCATCTGTGTCAATGGAGTGAACTTATAGCTACACAGCAGGCCTAGACCCTTGAGTTTGGAGAGAATCCTCTCTAAATGACCAGGGAGGAGAAAAGGCGAGCCAAGGAGAAAATGGGGCACAGGAAGATGACAGGGTAGTAGAGCCATCACCCAGTCTGACTGTGAGGCCTCGGCAGACCCCGCTAGAAGCCTAGCTTCTGCCCAAGGACTCCAGTAGCAGGTGGGGAGCACCAGAGCTGCCCTTCTCCCTCTTCCTAGGGTGTGCTGCCTTCCTGAGTTTCCCTCTCCTGGTCTTTGTCCTTGAAGTCAAGTTTTGCACAGAACAGAGCCACAGGGGTTCCAGGCAGCTCTTCTGACTCCTGTCACCTGTTCTCCAGGGTCCCACTGTTCTTGACATGTGTCAGAGATGGAAGGCACAAGGACAACCCCCATTCCTCTGTACATTTTATTCACCTATTTGGGCCACAAGATGCCTACTCTGCTCATCACCAAGTCAGAGGGGCACTACCTTCCCAGGATTCTAAGCCTGATAAGGAGACAGAGGCAGCATCCTCAAGCAGAGTGCCATGTTCCAAGAGTGGGGAGGAGGGTGGTGGTGGGGTCTGGGGTAGGGCTTCATAGAGGAGGTGATGAGTGGAGGGGTGACGATGAGCAGAAAAAGATCCCAAACAGCATGGAGACACAAAGATGGTGCTGGATGGGGAGTGACTGGAAGGAGGTGGCAGGGGGACAGAGGGCCTGCACTGTCCCCTCTACAGGGTCCCAGAGGCACTTCAACAGCACCATGCCTAGACACTCAGTGCCTTAAGCCTGGGGCTCAGGAGCCTTTCCTGGAACTCACGTGGTTGCAATGCATTCTCTGGGCTCCTACCGCAGGCCTAACATGTTAGACTGTGTCACATTATGTGCAAGGGACCAGTGCCACAGCTCATTACTCAAGGGGGAGGGTACAGGCTGCTGCAGGCACTGGGTGAGAGATAGTTTATAGGGAACTCAGCATCACAATGAGACCCTGCCAGAGGCAGGAAGTGAGCTGGGCCCTTCTCTCAAAGGGCAGCAGGGAGATCATGTGGCTGGGAGCGGAGGCAACAAGAGGAACAAAGAGATGAAACAGGGATGACCACTGGGAGGGAAAAATGGTCTGACTGGGTGGCAGCAGGTGTCTGGGAAGGCTCTGGACTCCAGCTCTGGAGGGAATGCCTGACAGGGTTCCAGATGGAGTGGAAAACAGAAAGACTGAGATCCCATGGCAGTTCTGGGAACACAGCACTAAACACAGGGTGCTCACCAGCAGGGAGGAAGTCACAGAATATACGGAAAAGGAACAAGTGACAGCTTCGTGGAAGACATGATGAAGAAAGAATCAACAAGACTTTTGTCACAAGTTAAGAAAAAAGGGGAAGCTGGAATGGGAGACGGGGATTGGGGGGCCTGAGAATGAGTGGGCCTCCTTTGGTTGTAAGACGACAGACATATCAAGCAATAGGCAGGCCAGGGGCAATCTAGGCCAGGACTTGAGGACAGAGCTTGGAGTTAGCGACACCAGAGGCCTGAGAGCTGAGGAGCTTGTTCAGGTATACACAGGAGTTAGATGAAGACAAGCCTTTGAGAAAGGCATATTTAGAAAGGGAAATGAAGAAAGAAGCTAACTACAGTAGGACTATATTATGCCCCATGTGGGGAGAAAAGCAGGAGTGGAGCTGCATTCAGGCCAACAGGAATGCACGGATCACCAGGAGCCTGGGGCAAGCGAAAAAGCCCTGGGTTAGTGCTATCCTGTTCTCAGTAACTTTTGAAGATCTGCTCATCGAGCTCCATCTGAAAGCACCAAGTGCTAGAAGGAGAACAGAGAGCAAGAGAAGTACCTGGTAACTGGAAACCAGGAACTGGTACAGAAAAAGGGCTCAGAGGAAAACTCAGTGACAGCCAGAATCCCATGTAAGCAGGGATCTTGTTTTGTTCACTGATGTCTCCATGTGCTTGGCACATAACAGGAGCTCAGTCAAGACTTGTTGAATGAATGACAGCCACAAGCGGCACCCCACAGGTGGACAAAGCCTGAAGGCAAAGAGCAGAAAAAGCTGGGAGAAGGAGGCATAAAAGCCTGAGAGGCTGCTGCTGGAAGGCTGTCAGCGTCTGAAGATGTGGAAAGAGCAGGCGTTGGCCGGGTGGGAAAGGGAAGTCCAGACCACTTCTCCCACCACAAATGACCCCTTACTTGCACATGATGGGAAGGGCAGGGCTCATTCAGAAGCTCGTGACTAGCAGGCAGGCTCAGGCAGGCCCAGACAGAGGGAAGCCCCAGGAGGGCAGAGCCCCCTTGCCCCCACCCCACAAGTGTTTACAGTCAGCAGAGACTGTTTGGAGTTCAAACCCTTCACAAGCCTGCCTAGGGTGCCTCCCAATCCATCAGATAGGGCGGGGCAGGGATTTGTCATCAAAGCCAAAAACCAGACCTAGACCAGGCCAGACCAGTCCACAGGGGCTGCAGCTGGGCCAGGACTCACCTCTCTGGGTTCCACATTCCAGGGCCTGGCCCAAAGTTCTTTCTCCCAGGCAGGCCAATTTTCAAATTTGATACCCCAGGACTGGCTAGACCCAACTTCAAAACCAGGGTACCATGAAGAACTCCGGAAGGGCCCTTATCCCTGCCTAGGGCAACCCCTCCCAAATCCAGGTCTCAATGAAGGGGAGAAAGGTCGTTCATTCATTCATTCATTCATTCTCTTTCATTGGGGCTGGAACTGAAATAAAGTCTCCTAAGGACAGAGACCTAATCCCCCCAACGCTGAGGTTCTGTAAGACTCTCACCCACCTCTAAGCAGCCTCCCAGCAGGCGTCCACACAACACAGAGGTAATGCTGGCCTGACTTCCAAATATTCATCCTTCGTCCTCAGCCTGTCTGAACCCCACCTCAATTCCACACACTCCCATCCCTGGGTCCCTGTTGGCTCTCAGGACCAACCCCTTATTCCAGTTTTCCCAACCAACCCACACAGGGCTCTTGGGAAACAGTGACAAACCCTAACCGGAAGCACCTGCCTCTAGCTACGGACCGACCTAACCCGCGCCGGTAGGCAGGGCTGCCAAGAGCGAAGGCTGTGGAGCTCTAAGGGGAGTGCCAGGGCCCGATCTCCCACCCGTCACGAACAGGGCTGGCCCCGCGTCGGGAGCTTTCCGAGGTGTGATGTCACACCTGCCTGCAGGACTGCGGGGGGCGGGTGCGGAGCAGGCGCAGGACCGTGCGCCCCCACCCCAGCCTCCCTCCCGCCTCTCCCAGGGCTAAGATGGCAGCGGGGCCGCCGCCCCACCCCCGCATCGACGGGGACCGGGGGCAGGGCGGCCTGCCAGGGACTCCCAGAACCCTGGAACCGGCACCCCGGCCCAGTCCTCATGCTCTGCACTCGACACCCAAGGGGCCCGCAGCCGTCTATACCCAGACCCCAGCCCCGGTCACGTGAGGCCCGGGACCCCCAATAGCTCGGAATTACGTCAGAGTGACGTCACACACCGAACCCCGGCGAGCTGCGGGCACGAGCCCCGCGTGCCCCCCGCCTCCCGGGTCCCTCCTGCTGCGGCGCTCACCGCTGAAGACCATGGCGGCCGAGGCGCCCATGACCGCAAAAAAGGAGGCGTACTCGGGGCCGCTCTTGGCCTCGGACATGTCTGCGGTGGGGAGGGGGCGAGCTCAGCGGGTCGAGGCAGGGACGAGGACGGGCCGAGCGCAGCAGGCGAGCAGCAGACGGCAAGCACGAAGCGAATGGTCAGAAGGCTGCGAAGGCGATCAGCCCGTCAGCCGCTGCGCTCTAAATACCAGCACCGCAGAACAAAATGGCGGACGCTGTCGCGTCACATGATCCTGGCCCCGCCCCTCATGGGCCGAACCACTAGCATCGGTGGGGGGCGCTACAGCTACAAGACGCCTGAGCGGCTGCTGACCACCCCCGAACTGTGCCGCCACTCCTCCAGCCAGATTCCAGCATTCCGCCCCACCTCGGCTTCCGTGGGTGCGCTCCCCAGTGCCGCCAGCCTCTCGGACCCCGCGGCGTTGAGCCCGTCCGGTCCCCCGGCCGGGGCGGGGCGGTGGCGCGCTCATTAGCATGTGGGGCGGGACGTGGAGGCCCCGCCTCCTCTGCAGTTGCGCGGCTTCAGCCGGTTTTCGGTTTCGTGGGTTGCTTTTCTTTGCGTTTGCGGCGTGGACCTTGCTATGAGATCTCACCGCCTTGTTCCCAGGACCCAGGACGACTGTCTTCCCTGGACATCCTCACACGTCTTGGAGCAATCTGTCCGAGCAGACGGAGCCAAAATCTAGAGTTCTGAGCGCCGGCCGTTCTGCTTCAGTGCCCAGGAAAGCCCCCAGCCCACCTGTGAAGTCCTGACCTCTGCCTGCAGCTCTCCTGTGTCCCTCGGTCGCCCCAGCAAATTGGTGACTTCTTTTTTGGTTTCTTAGGGAAAGGAACCCTCCTCCACCCCATCTGTCCCACTTTGCATCAGGAACTCAGACTTAAGTTGGAGAGAGGTGTCTCTGCCCCTCAAGATGTAGGCATGACTGGTTTGAAGCCTGTCGGTGTTGCCACCTGTGGAGACTTCCCCGGATTTCTGTACATTCTGGGGTCTATGTCCTGCAAGTCCCCATGCAAAGCCCCCTCCTGCGAGGCTGGCTTTATTTCTGGAGCAGCAGCTAGTGCTTCCAGTACAGCATGCAGCCTGGCCTGGGACTGATACTGCCCTGATGATCCCATGTGGTGGTCCGGCACCCCACCTGGCTGCCTTATATACCCACCAGCTCTGGTTCTCTATGCTCATTTGTCCCTTCCCTTGCAGGAGTCTTGGGTGACTGCCTCCTGGGTCTCGCTTGAGTTCCAAGCCCTGGTCCCAACATTAAAGCTCTCTTTCTCTCTGAACATCCTGGGTGGCAGCTGTCCTCAACCTCCACGTGGGCTGTGGGGTCCTACTGGACTCTCAGCCCCACCTCCTACAACAGGAACCTCCCTTCTGCCCTCTTCTTAGTGAGGCCAGGTCTGCCACCCCCTGAACTTGCAGCCCACAGAACAAGGAAGAGCAAAGATAGGCCCAGGCCCTGTAGTGGTTCCCAGGGTTTCCCCCTACAAGGAAAGGAGGAGCAGGACAGTCCATAGCAGGTCTGTTGTGTTTCAGAAGAGACCGCCAGATGGCTAGAAACCTCCCCACCTCCCTCTGCCACCCTCTCCTTTGCCTTAGACTGACTTCTGGAAAGAGGAATTTTCACTCCATGTTTCCACCTCACCTGCCCTCCCTCCCTCACCAGCTTTTTGCCCCAGCCAAAGTCACTGGTGACTGCCATTTCTCTAAACCAAGGGACATTTGTCAAGCTAAGTGGGCCTCTGCTGCTGCAGCCCGCTGCCTACTCCACACTCTTTCCTCTCTTTCCACCTTATCTCCCACAGCCTTGATGCCCTTATTCCTGGAGTCGCAAGGAGAAACAAGGACAGGCCCAAGTCCTGCAGTGGTTCCCAGGGCTTCTTCCCACAATGAAAGAAGGGGCAGGACAGTTCACAGCAGTTAGATGCACAGCATTGGACAAAGAGCGCATAAGTTCATTCTAGCTAAAATCCTGAGACTGGGAAGTCAGACAATTCCCTCATCAGGCTCAAAGAGTGGATCAGCTTCACTCTCCATCCTCTCATTTTCTGCCCAAGTTCTAGTATGAGACATCACACTGGGTCTCCATTTGGGCTGCTAACACCTCAAACCAGCATGTCTCAAACTGAGTTCACCCTACCCCCATCACCATCAACTTCCACTTGGTAATTTCCATTTGGGCGAGAGACACAACCATGCACCCAGCTGCTCACACCGGCAGGCAGCCTTCCAGTCACGCCACTGCTCACTCTTCATTACTCACCAAGCCGCGAGGTTCCTCTGCTTCCCAGTGCTCAGCTCTGCCCACCCCCCGCCCCTGCCTTCATTTGGTGGGCCTTCATTTCTAGCCTGGGTCTTTTCACAGTTTCTGTGTGGTTGGCCAGCTCAGTATAACTCCCTGCCCCAATGCATTCTCCACCTTAAAGCCACGGAATCTTCTAACTGGCACATTTGACCAATCGCTGCCCTCCTAAAATCCTTCACCATCCTCCTGACAATGGGCTCCTCTCAGCCCCTCCCCACCTCTTCCCCTCGTGTTATCCCTCCTCTCTCCTGTGTCCTTGAAACTGTGGCTCTGCACCAACTACTCTTATTTAGGGAATGCTACTACTGTCTTTAGAACACCACCTTCTCCAGGAAGCCCTCCTGAACTCTCTTCCTCCTCAGGCCCCTCCTTCATCCTTTGCACTCTATTAGTACTTTTTTCTTTCACTCACTACCTTCCCCGCTGAGAGTCCCTGTCCCTCTTTTTCTGTATCCCTGACCTCCTGGTAAGGTATCTGGTATATACAGCTAACATTTACCAATTGTGTGCCTGTCCTGTCCTGAGCATTTTTGAGGTATTATCTAATCCTCAAAATGACCCTTTGAGAAAGATATCGTTACCCATTTTGTGAAAAAGGAAACAGGCCTAGAAAGTTTAACCACCTTGCCTAGGGTCAGGCCACTAGCAAGTGGTAGAACTGAAACTCTAGCTCCACAGGCTGGGCCTGGTCCATGTGGCTCACTGCAGTATCTGCCTTCTACACCAAGGCTCAGGGAGCATCCAGTGACCAGTGGTCAGCCAGGAGAGACCCAGGTCATCTTCCCATAGGCCTCCCAGCACTGATCAGGACCCTGGGGTGGGATGGGCTGTGGTTGTGGAATGGAATGACCAGGGACACACACTTCTGCCTCCTCCCTCACAACTAAGTCCTTGGCTTGAAACCACAGTATCATGAGCCCCTGACCTGTCACTACACAGGTGGGGATTTCCAAGAATAAAAGAGGGGCTTTGGGAAACTCACATTAGAGATCTCGATACAGGAGGAATAAAGAGATGTGGGTCCTGACTCCTCTCAGGGTTTTAATGGGGGACAAAAGAGCCCACTGTTCCCAACAAAAGACGGTGTCAGAGAGAAGTCTGATGGCATTTTGCAGGACCTGAGGGAAAGGAAAACAACTAGGGAGAAAAAGACCAAGGATAAAATTCCAAATGCTCTCAAATGATTAGAAAGATGTACTTACCCGAGGAAGCCATTTCAAAGAAGAAGAGTCAGCAGCCTGAAGTATGGCCTTATCAAGAATATCGGGAAATTGCAGACAACCAAGCAAGCATCCCAGGCAGAGTGCCCTTTCCCTGCAGAGTCCCATTCTGAGTCGCCATGATGACACACCAGAGGGGGCATAACAGAGACATGGCCCTTTGCTCTCTTGACCTGGCTAGATAAGGGCTACATGTGGCCCAGGCAAGGCTAGAAGATGGAACCAAAAATGTAGTTGTGCTAGTGGAGGGGAATGAAGGTGATTTTTTGTATAATTTAAAAAATAGGGCTTATAAAACGATACAAGTTTTTTTCTGGCTTTATTGAAATATAAAAGACAATTAGTTGCTTCCATTTCTCCTATAGGTAAATATGGCATGGTACAAGCTGGACCAGACACACCTATCACCGTCACTGGCAGAAGGTGTTCTGTGACCAGCCTTGACCACCAGGGGGCGGTGTGTAACTGTCCCTGGACCACAGGAGCAAGGGAGAAAATCTTGTTGGTTTACAGAATGTCCCAAGCCTGGCACAGGCAGCAGGTTCTCAGAAAGGGTTCCACAAAGGGCACCACCTGCCCTTGTCTAGGCTCGGCACCCTGGAGGCCAGCATGACCTCATCTCCACCTGGTAGGGTTTACAATCTCCAAGCCCTGCCTTCCACTCTAAAAGCTACTCATTGACATTCAATGAGCATTTACAGTATGCAGACACCACGCTAGGCTCAGAGGATACAAAATTGAGAAAAGGAGTCCCTAACCTCCAGGAGCTCACAGCCAGGGGGACTGGATAATGTTGCAGTGCTAAACCAGAAAGTTAATAGATGCAGAGGTGATACAAAGGGGGAAGGGACTGGGGCAGCTTGGACAGCCTCCAGGGCAGTGATCTCTGAACAAGATCTTGAAGAGGAAGAGAGTTTTGAGCAAGGGAGAGACCAGATTCAGTTTCTACTCAAATTACAAACCATTCCAATCACAGAACACTGGGCAGCTGTTTATGAGACGGAAACAGGTGTGGATGATCCTTGAGAGGCAGTTAAGTGACCAGAAGCAGAGTGGGGAAGAGTACCTTACCTGAACGTGCATGCAGACACTAACGGTGGAGGGCCCTGGGGACCCAACCGGACAGACTTCCCACTGTGGATATTCCCATATGTATTGGTTTTCTACTAGGTGCATATTTTACCTTTTTAAAAACCTTAAGACAGGGAGGAGTGGGGAGCAAGTGCTTAATGGGAATGGACTTCCTTATTGGGCGTGACAATGTTGTGGAGCTAGAGGTGGTTACACACCATTGTGACTGTACTAAATTGCCACTGAATTGTTCACTTTGAAATGGTTGAATTCAATCATTAAAAAAGACAATGAAACAAAGCATTCCATGGCTGGCTAGAGATGGAGATGCCAATTGGGACACGATTTACCAGGCCCCAGGCCCCAAAAAGGTTCCATGTGAGGTGATGGTGGCAAGAGTGCTGACGGGGAGCCCACAGCTTCAAGGCAGCCCCAGAGGGAGAGAGAGGGGCAGGAGCATGAGTCCACGCAGCGAGACAGCATGGAGAAGAGGAACAGAGAGAGAGCAAGAAGTAGCAGTTTCATGGGAGAGGGCAGCCACAGGGAGGGAAGGACATGGAGGAGCCAGACAGGTGGAGAAAAAAGGTGTTATGTTTTCCTTTATATTATATCGGTCCACTCAATTAGAAAAGACATTAATATTGACTTAGAAACTTCCAGATAAAATATTCTCATTTTGATGAGCATGACTTTTTGATAATGGGTTTTCCACACGACAGAGATACAAGCAATTCCCTCCCTCCTCCCCACAGCAATTCTTGACTGAGACATTTGGACCTCAATTCCTGATGGCCACTCCTTTCATTCCCCTCATTTATAGAGCACATCTGCATGACAGGCGCTGTGAATTAGAGGAGACAAAAACAAAATCAGGGAAGGACTTGGTTCACACTGGCTGTGGCAGCAAATGGAGCAGCACATACATCTCTAATGGAAACTTTTCTCACTGTTCCATAGATTCAGTCTCTCAAATTCTTCAAGGGAGCAATGCTCCTTCAAGTCCAGTGTTTCCTTCTCCACAGATGTTCTCAGTCCTGCAGATGATGTGCCTAGGACTCCCCAACCCCATTGAAACACTTTTGTATCAAATATTTCACAGTGATGTTGCATTTTTTTTTGTTAATTTTGTTTAGAGTTCTAATTAACACTGACCAAACATATTACTAAATCACTTATTTTCACTTTTCCAAAGTTGGATTTTGCTGCAAAGTCACATTCACTCACCATACGTTACTTTTACATGGTCCTCATAATTTTTTATTATTCATTCAGATCCTCCAAAGTGTCAGTCCAGTGATCCATTTTTCTGCCAATAACCATCCTACACTGGAATGGAAAGGTAAAATTATTTGCACAATTTTTCTCTTCAATCTTTAGCTGGTAAGCTTTTGACAAAACGTGTCCTTTGCCAATCAATGCCTTTCAGTAAGAAATAGAAGAGAGGTTGGCTCCTCTTTCTTGCACGAAGAGAAAAACAAGGACCAGGACTGCTTGGACTGTATGAGCTTTCACTCTGTTATCAGTGGCCTCACTGGACTAAATCAGACCTGCATGCTCCCTCTGGCTAGGGTGCTTCTCGCTGATAAAATGGTTTCTCACTGGTGAAACTAACCAAGCATCCAGGTAATACTACACCTGTGGATTCAGCACTCTTAAGTGAGAGGTTTTGTTGGTTGCTGTGTCTGTCATGTCACAGGTCAGTGTGTCCACTCCTTCACTCTCAAGTGCAGTTTTGACAAATTCTATGTGTTTGGGTAAAATGAGCACATCTGAAAGTGAGGTATTTCATCTTTAGCAATGAATCATGTGACGCTGCACCTACTAGAGTACAATCTGACACTAACATAACAAAGATCTTTTTTTTTGCAACACATTTTTTAAAATCTCCATGCTTTTCTGCCTAACAGGTGCTTCTTGGAGAAGCACCATGAGGTATGCTTGGTACCCCTGCTCCATTAGGTAACTTCTCTGTGCAAACGAGACATTTAGGTGGAGGACGAGAAGAGTCGCATGTTTGAGACAGTCTCTGTACTGCCTAATCAGTGGCAATTTTTTTTGACCAAGGTTAGTCTTGTGAATCTGATGACATTCTGGATTTAATAAAAATGTGGGAAAGTAAACACCTATAAAAATTAAAGCTATTCCTGGAACAGAAAAAGGACTGTAGAAAAACTCAGGGGGAAAAAAAAGACTGTAGTTTAACTTAATAGTATTATATCAAGGTTAATTTCTTTGCTGTGATAAATGTACAATATTTAACACTCAGAGAAGTTGGGGAGAGTACATAGGAGCTCCGTACTATCCTTGCAACTCTTCTATAAATCTAAATTCTTTCAAAATAAAAAATTACAACAACTAAATCTATTAAATGTAAAATACGTAAGGAGACTATGAAGGCTTTATGACTTCAGGAAAGGAATAAGAGAAATTTGAAGACCTTCTGAAATCTAAAATTTTCTAAAACAAGTTGCTCTGAGAAACTAAAAAAAAAAAAATTAAGCATGCAGCTTATAAAAACAGGAAAAATTAAAACACTAATTTTAATTTAATAATTAAAACTCTGAAAAATCAAATAAATCAATGACTTAAACTTTCATTAAAAATTGTTTTTGAAAAATGGATTTTCTGAAGCCCTGAAGGCATACAGTTCATTTAAACAAAGCACTGAATAAACTGGTTTAAACCCTATTGAATTTGTTGTTTTTAAAATAAATTTTTAAATATTTCTAAAAAAGCAAATAATTATGCAATTCTATAAAACTTTGGTTAATTTTTAACATCAAAAACTAATAAATAAGAAAAAATAATAGAGGGAGCATTTGAGATCTTGCTCCCTGGCATATATCGTCAGTTTGGCTCAAATATACTCTCACAAAAAAGAAATAGAGAATATTAACCAAATAAATTCTATGTTACTTGGAAACACCTTTTAGTTTAGCAAAAAATTTGGAAGAAAAATTCAAAGAAACTATTTTGCATGCATAAAGATCTCATGATATAGAAATCATGACAAAGTAGCAAATGCCCTCCCTGGGCTTACCAGAAAATCTCCAGTTCAGTAAGTTTGCAGAGGAAGCTATGCAAATAGTGCTCAAATATACCTGCTTCTGAATGGCTATGTTTTTGAAAAGACTTCAACATTCCAGTGATAAAGCATTGTGGGATGCAGCCTGCTGGACCCCATTTGGTGACATATCTGGCATGGAGGGGTAGGGAACCCCTGGGAGGCCCCTCTGATTGACGAGACCAAACTGGAACCCCTGGAATTCACGTAATAAGACCATGTTTAATGAACACCAAAATATGGGTGAGTGCTGTGAGACTTAGAGGAAGGGGATGGGGTGAAGGGTCCCATAGGGACAGCAGAGCAAGATGACTGGTCCCATTTTACAGTTGGGGAAACTGAGTTCGAACAGGTTCACTGGCTTGGCCAAAGCTACAGAGGGTTCCTGGTCCTTCCTTCAGCACCACTGTGGCCTGGCTCAGAGATTTGAGCCAAGGGAAGATGAATGTCCCACAGGAAGAGCAAGCACGGTGTGCAGATGGGAAGGGGCATGCTATACAGGGACACTGAGCGGGATCAGGTTGGGGGGCAAGAACCCAAGTACCTGCAGCCCAGGATACCACAGCACAGCCACCTGGATGTCTGCTTCTCCCCTCTTCCCTCCGGGGTGCCCAGACCCTCAGGACCAGCTGAGAGTGGTCACAGGGTGGGAGGGCTGTTCCCTGCAGTGCTCATTCATTGGCCAGTCTTCACCTGGTATCTACTGTGCATGGGCCCAGTGCAGGGCCAGGCAGGGCAGGAGGGTAGAAGTAGCAGCACAAGAAAATCATGCTATGTAGCCGACCACATTGTGAGGACGCATGCCATGCAAAGGAGCATGAGAGGAAAGTGCCACATGAACAGGGAGCTGGAGACGGTGCAGCCCTGGTCTATGGGCATGTGGAGCCCGATGAAGGGGAGGCGAATAGCACTGGACAAGACCAGCATGCCACTGAGTCGGAATGGGATCCTGGGGCACAGGTTGATGCAGCAATATGGAGGAGAAATGGGGTCACCACAGAGACCACAGGGGAGCTAAGTTGACTCTCTGGCTGGAGAAGGCTCTGTGTTTCAAGGCTTCTCCAGGCAAGCCTCTGGATAGGAAGCTGGCTGGTTTGGGGTTGGTCACAGCGGGTATTCCCCTGGCCATCCTGGGTGGCCTCTCCAGGGTGTGATTACACAATGAGGCCCACAGAAGCTTCAGGCTCTGCAGAAACACAAGGACATATGATGTTCCTTTTGTTCCTTCATCCCACTGGCCCTTGGCTCTCCATTGGGAGGGGCCTAGAGCTCAACACAGTTCCCGTGTTCCCCATCTTCTCTCATCTTGTAGTCACTGTCCAAAAGGTGCCCCAAGAATCCAGCGTGGGGAGGAGGGAACTGGGTCAGAAGCTCCAAGCAGATGCTCCCACTAAGGAACAGTCCCCAGGGCACCTATCTCTTCTCAAGATCAACACGTGGCTGGGGAGCCACAGCAGCAGGCCAGGCAGGAGGCTGCTGGGCCTTGCGTGGAAGCCATGTTAAGAGGCACCAGCAGGGGGTGCCAGAGACCCACACTTGGCAGCAAGTTTCTGCTTTCTCAGTCCTGTCTCAACTACCAAGGAATTAAGTCTCAAGGGCTGCAAGACATTGCCCCTTCAAGGCCTTGGGCAAAGGATGCCCCCCCAGAGGAAAGCCAGGACCTGAGTTCGAGGTGGAGGCAGTGGTGAGTCTGAGCAGGGCCAGGAGGGGCAGGCTTGGCTAGCTGAGGCCCTGGCATTCCTGTCCAGTCCAGCACCAGAGCCCCAGCTGCATCCTGATGCTGTCCATGCACATGGTGGTGGTGGTGGTGGTGGTGGGGGTCCTTCATTCACTGTATCCTCCCTGAAGAGGGGGCTTGACCACCATCCCACCCCACAGTGGCAGCTGTCACAGTCAGTGCAGGCCTGTCATTGAGTGTCGGGGTCCTGGAAACCCCAGGCCTCCACGGCAGCGATGAGGAAGTTCTCAGAGCAGAGGGGCTGGTTATTGAAAGTGTCACAGTGGCCTGTGCGACCCCGGTTCAGGTCCCCGTCGATGTAGAGCGCCTGGCCGCCTCCTCCACCTGCAGGATGCACAGTCAGTGGCCGCCTTTCTGTCTGGCATTTTCCCCAAGGTGCTTCCCTCCTGTCTTTAAGCATCTCCACTGTCCCTGCCCCAGCCCCACCAGAGACCTCTCTAAAACCACAAGGCTGACCTTTGACCCTCCAAAGCCTACCCACCTTCAGCTGGGATCCAAACTCCAGGCTAGACCCCACTTCTCAGCTGGTTTACCCAGCATGCCTGTCCCTACTCCTGACCCCTTATGCCGACTTCCTCTGCCATCACAAGGGCTCTGCTTGTCCTTCAGGTGGGCTACATGCCACCTGGGTCAGCAATGGCTGGCCCAGGGGCTTTGGCCACCGATGACCCCATACCCTTGTCCTAGGCTAAGTGATCCCAGCTTGAAGTAGAGGGAGGTGCCCACCTATGATGAGGCAGTCATTGCCCCCAGCCATGAACATGGACTCAGTCTTCGAGGGCAGGTTGAAGTGCCGAGTGGCTAGGAATGGTGAAAGACGATCAGAAGGGTCTGAGGGTGAAGACAAGGACATGGAGTGGCAGCGCAGGGACGAAGAGGTGGTGGTCTCCGAGGACATAGGCTTGGTCAGCTCCGGGTGTTTAATGACCACCCACTCGTACCGCTGGACCTCGGGCTGCAGCTGAGGGTAAAAGCACAGCAAGAAGAGCTGGCATACAGTGCCCTGCAAGGCCCCTTGTGCCCACTTTCCTCCCACAAATCTTCACTGGAGCCCTCTGTGTGCAAGGCCTGTGCCGGGGCTGGGGAGACATTGCCACACAAGGCAGGTAAGAGCCTGCCTGCTCTCAGGGAGCTCGTGGTCTAATGATGACAAACTAGAAGGAAACAACAGGCTTTCCTGTAGGTTAACGGCTATTGTGAAAGTAAACAGGGTCACATGAGTGGGGGTGAGGCAGGTGCTGGGCCTGCTGACCTGAGAGCTCCTACAGGGAGACTCACTTACCCTAAACACAAAGCATTCTCCAGTCCCAAAGAAGCCAAGTTTGCCTCCAAACTTATTTCTCTCACTCCAATCTGTTGACAGGTAAGCTCCACACACCTGGGGAGAAAGGCCCATGGGTGAGGCTTTTCCCCCGCCTGCCCGCAGGAGCATCCCCTCACTCAGGGTCTGCTGAAAGGCTGTGGTACTGGGGGGGGGGGATATTGTCATGGCACCTCTGACCCCCACTCAAGGGCAAGGGCTGGAGGTGGAGAGAGCTGTGAAGAGTCAGAGTTTAGAAGGTGGGGGACCGGCAGTGAGAGTGGGGTGCAGGGTGAGTGGCTGCCCAGGCCGCCATCAGCTTGTTTAGGATATTTTCATTTTGTTTCCCTCCCTGGCCCTTAAGCATGGGAACAAGTTCCATGTCCACATTCTGATTTTGGGCATCAACCCCAAGGAGGACCCTCGGACGAAAGCTTCCAGGAGGTACGCTTGCTCAACAACATTTCCCCATACTCCACCATCAGCCAGCAAAGTGCTTGATTTCACATTAGACTGAGGATCCTCTGGTGGATGCAGGGTTTGCCCAAAGTGTCTGACAACCAGTCACCTGTTATGACACAGACACCCAGGCTCCTTCTGGAGACCCAAACACAGAGGCTGGGACAGGGCAAAGAACCCAGAACTGCCATGGGTGCAGGTTTGGGAGCCACAGAATGAGAAGCCTCTGCTGCATGTAGATGCCTCCAGGATTGGGGCACATGAGCTCCGACCTCCCCAGATGTCTCGGGGGACTTTCAGGGGGATAGCTACTACAGAGAGCAAGGCCCTGACGACTACCTGTCAAGGGGTAGAGGCAGGTGAAGGCTATTGACTCACCTGGTGATGGCCCACTGTGGCGGGAGGAGGCAAGGCCTTGCTCACTAGGCATTTCTGCAATGCTCCTCTAAGCAGCCAGGCTGTTTCAGGAGGGCCTGGACCCCCAAGAGAAACAGGGAGGCCCTGGGTACTTGGGGGTCAGATGGGGAGGCTGAATTCACTTCTCTGTGGAGGGTGGCTCTGCTCTGCGCCCCTAAGTGCAGGAAGGCTTGTGGAGGCTGCAGGGCTACCCACCCTTCCTGGGGCATAGGCGCAGCAGATTCCCCAGAACTCAGAGGCCAGGACCCCAGGCTCCCTCTGGTCCCTGCTCACCTCCTTTTGTGTGGTCTTGATGAGAAGCAGGGTGGGCTCATGTCCTTCACATTGGAAGAAGAACCTGGAAGAAACCACATGTGCTAGTCCTGATGGTCAAGTTATCCTTCCATGTGTCACCTCCAGCCAGTGCCCACAGTGTCCGAGAAACCCAGGCTGTCCAGGGGTGGACAGGCCTGGGAACTGACATTTCCTTATCTACTGGGGACCAGGCATTGGGGGCCAAGGACCTGGAAACACTCTGGTTTGGGCACTCTTCTGAGCCAAGATGGAGCTCCCACCAGGTGGCCTGCAGGCTAAGTGGTTAGCTGCCCCAGGACTGTCTGTCCTGGTGTGACACAGGAGAGAAGTGGCATGGCAAATAGTCCCCAATAGGCAGAGTCGCATGCCAGGTGCTTCAGGGAAGCAAGAACCAGAGGAACAGGTCCCTGCTCTAGGAAAGCTCAGAATGTTCTCGGGAGTCCAAGCATGTGGGAGCTGGGTGGCAGTGGGAAGCAAGTGAGGTCTGAGGCTGCTGCTGTGATGGCACCAGGTGCCCAGGGCTTGGCTAGTGGTCCTGGCAACTCTGCTTGGTCATCTCTTAGCTGGTCCCCCACCAAGGTGGGGGCTGGGTAAATGCACCTCCAGCTGTACTGTAACACTCATGGGGCTGCAGATGGTGTCTGCCACATGGGCTAGGCCGGCTCTGCCTGTGCCATCCCTGCCAGGTCACCTGACTCAAGGCAGAGTTTCTGAGGCCTGCCATCAGAGGCTTGAGGGGGTGGCTGCACCTGACAGAGCTGCCAGGGAGGCGGTGTGCCCTGGAGGGCCCCAGCAGAGGCCCCCCTCCACCACAGGGCCAACCTGTTCCCAGCTTATGGACTGACGAAGTGTAGAGGGGAGGGGTAGTGAACGACAGTCTGTTGCCTTGAGTTGTCCTCTCCTACAGTTCTGTAAGCTCCTGGGGGGGAACTCTGCCTCCCATGTCCTCATAACGCCTACATGGGGACCTGGAGCTATTAGGTGTACAGCAATGACCCCTGAATTTGGGTGGCCTGGGAATGGAGAGAATCCCAGAAAAGGGTCTCTTGATTCTAAGGCCCCTAGGAAGAGGCCTCATTCAGGTGCCCAAGTTCAAAGGCCCATTTTCAGCATGGCCTCCCAGAAGCACAGGCAGGACGAGAAGCTGGGCAATTTCATGGATCCTTCTGCCCCTCCTGCACCACTGGCCATCAGAATCCATGCTTTGAGGCCTTAGGAGGGCAGGCCCAGCTTTCCCTGGCCGTCTTGGCATTACCTGGTCAGGCTGTACCCATGCTGCAGTGAGGAGAAGAGCAGGAGGGGCTGACAGAGGGCGAACCGCTCAGGGATCCACGACCAGATGTCTCTCATCTCCTTCACACTGACGATCTCTGAGTGAAAGTTCTCCGCATGGACAGCCAGGTGCACAAACTGCCTGGGGAGAGGTTCAGAACACAGCTTCGACTCCAGCCCTGACCATGCCCCCATCCCGGGGTGTACAGAGGCTCTCCTGGGAGCCAAGCCTGGAGGGAACTTCTCACCTATTCAGCCAAGTTAGAGCCTGGTCCTAGGTGCCCTCAGAAAGAAACAGTGGAGCTGTCCCCTGTAGCCCCACTCCCATTCCATTACAAAGAGGGGAGAGCACCCAGCCCAGGTAAGGACAAAAGCTCCTTTTCTCTAAGATATGGGGACAGAAAGTGAATCAGCTCTGGCAAGACAATGCTTCAGGACCAGCCAAGCACCAGTAAAGAGCACAACTGAGGCAACTGAGCAGGCAGACAGACAGATAGACAGACAGGACAGACAGGTGGTGCCTGAACACTGACTCAGAGACAGCACAGCTGAAGCCAGCCCTGAGAGCCAGCACAAGCAGAGAGGCCCTGGGACAGCCAGATTGGAAGACAGACAGAAGCCAGGCAGGGAGATGTGATTTCCAGACCTACCTTTTAGAAAGTGAAACACTGAAAAACAGGAGGAAGCAACGGACATACAGGAGGAGAAAAATAAAACAGACAAGGAGAGGTTACTAGCAAATACTGATGTCCAAGAGTGCCTGCCTTTGTCTCAGAAAAAAGGCCTTCACAGCTACAGTCATATCATCTGCCACTGAGAAGGTCTCAGGACACCGTGGGCCCTTCCCACCCCTGCTACCCAGGGGTTTGTGCTCAGGGCAGGGGGGCCACGCCCAGCAGCCACAAGAATGGCCAGCAAGGGAGCCCAGAGCTGGAGGGGCACAGAAGGGATGCTGAGACATGACCCGAGGCAGCCAGCCCAGCTCACTGTTGGATATTCTGACCCCTATGGTCAACACCCAGCTTTTGTCTCTGCCATGGGCCTCGGGTCTGAGGACAGGACCCGGCACCTTCCATACCCACAGCTGCCTAAGCAGCCTGTAGCTGTAGACAGGAAGGCCCTCTCTCCTTTCCAGTGGTTTTCTATCCACGTACTGATGATTGCCTGGCAGTAGGGAGACCAAGAGGCTATAGAACAAGCTCATGCCCTAGGCCCCTGGGATGTATTCCACACAACCCCCGCCCCATGAGGGCCCCGGCAGCCTGCCTAGAGGCCCGCTACACCTCAGCCTCAGGGGGCCTGCCTACCTCTTTTGCTTGACAGTGATGCCCTTCTGCTTCAAAGCTTTCTCATTGGCCATCTGCAGGAGCTGAATCTCCTTCCGAGAGAAGAGGCGAATGGCGAAAGCTTTCTCCAGCAGCTTCTCAGGAGACACGGTCTTGGCAATATCCTTGACGAAGGCACGGATGTCTTGCTTCACGTTGTCTGTCTCAAGTGGCTGCCCAGCTCTAACCTTGTGGAAGAACTTGAGGATTGCCAGTGCAACGCGGTATAACACCTTGTAGCCTTCCACCAGGAAGACATCAAAGACTCGAGCGAAGTAGTTGATGGGGAGCTCCCCGAACAGCCATCGCTGCCAGTCCGCATAAACCTGCAGGACGTCTTCCGACACAGCCACCATCAGCTTGTGGGCTGCCTGGCAGTACTTGTTCACCAGGTCCCCAAACGTCATGCAGGAAGACTCGAAGGCCAGGAAGCTCTGGTCAATCAGCTTCTTGCTGGGGTCATTGCAGGCCAAGATGCGGCAGGCCTTCTCGAAGCACTCGGCCTCGTCGATGCTGTAGTGCAGCAGCAGGGCCACGACCGCGGGCAGGGCCGGGCAGAAGGAGATGTCAGGGAACTGGTTGGCGATGCACAGCAGGATCTTCCGCACGGCACCCTCGCCCCGTGTGTTTAGGCAGTAGCTGGGTACCTGCGTGTTATCCACAAACTCGGGCAAAGGCAGGCTGCTGCTGCTGTGCTTGCCCACAATCTTGCCCACGATATCACTATACACACTGGCATCAGGTGTGACCGTGCGGCAGGGGATGTCCCGGATCAGGCGCTGATACACCTTCCCCCGCAGGGCATGGCTGTGGGCCCAGTAGCCCTGGCGTGCGAGCTGCTTTAGCTCCTGCAGTTCTGTGCAGCTCAGCTCCTTGGGTCCCAGGTCCTGGATAGCAATATTCATCTTGTCTCTGTCCACAAAGCAATTGTACCCTGGGGAGTCCATAGTGCAGAGTATGCCCGGAGAGATGGCTCTTGGATGCCAGGAGGGGGCAAAAAGTGGCTAAATCCTCCAGCCCCCTTTCTGAGGCTCTTCTGCTAATCTACTTGCCATCGCATACCCTGTAGGATTAAAAACCATACTTAATAACACGTGTATAAAGGTTCACATTTCAAGGACCATGTTTTTGTTTGAATCTTTCAATAAAGTATTATAAGGGCTTCCATTCAAAATAAATGGACATTCTGAGAATTCACTATGAACTCTGAAAGTGTAATGTTTTTTCATAGGGCTTATAAAGTTACTGGAATAGGCCACACGGATTATGAATAACAAATAATGAGAGGCTAGAAACAAGTTCCTGGAAGAGCTTAAAGCAACTCTTGGCTTGGGGGCAGATGGCCCATCAGGCTTCCACACACCACCACCCTGTGGCCTATGGGCCTTTTAAAGAGTCGCTGCTTAAGAAGACTCATTTAACTCGAAATGCTTTGTTTCAGGTCTTGAAGACTTCAAGTCTTTAACCAGAGGAAGACGTACACCTACTCTGCTCCATTGTCTCCAGGTTAGAATTTGGAGGCTAGCTCCTAACTTTCTAAAAATGCCAGCTAGGTTTCAGGCAGGCATTCCAGAGGAGAATTACTAGGGCTAAGACATGAGGGCTAAGAAACAAATGAAGCTATTGTCACAGCTTCAAAATTAAACATTTCTTTCATAAACTATATAAATATCCAATGAATTGTATACCTGAAACTAATTTAAAAAAATTAGACATTTCTGCGTCCAAGTAAGCCATATGTATTGGGGATTTGGTGTTGTCTCTCTATTAGGGGTAACTGCTGAAATGCAGGCAGACATTTAAAAATGGGTGAAATGTACTATTTGAGACTCTGTCACTGCAGGTGGACAGCAAGACGGAAAGTCTACTGTTCAGAATACCACAACTTAACATCTGTTTTTGCTAAAGGCTACTGTCCTCGGCATAAAAGTACAACAGTCTGCCCACGCACCTCAAACTAATCTTTCCACCTGGGATGTCACAGGGTTTGCTCCAGTGAGTTCTGGTAAGTGACCAGATCATTCCAGTTTCTCTTGAATCTAGAACATTCATCTGAATATATAAAAAGTAAAGAATACGTTAAGAACATTGAGTGGAAAGTATAGTGTAAAACCTGTCTTGTGAGAAGATGTCTTTTATTTTTTAGGTGAGGCAACCCTTGGTTGACCTCACAGATTGCAAGGACCTTGTCAGTTTACAATCCTTATTTATTTATTTTTTAAATTTGTTTACATCTACAGCACCTGGTCTTTTTAGGTGGTCTCCCATCTAAGTACTAACCAGGCCCGACCCTGCTTAGCTTCCAAGATCAGACGGGATAGGGCTTGTTCAGGGTAGCAGGGCCGTAGACCAGAAGATATCTTGAGAAAGCACTGAAATGGTTGTGGGGTTTTTTTGGTGGTAAAATACATATAACAAATTTACCATTTTAACCATTTTAAGTGTACCATTCAGTGGCATTAAGTACATTCACAATGTTGTACAATATCACCACCGTCTACCTCCATAACTTTTTCATCTTCCCAAACTGAAATTCTGTGCCCATTAAATGCTAACTTCTTGTTCCCCCTCTCCCCGGTAACCACCATTCTACTGTCTGTCTCTAAGAATCTGATGACTCTAAGTACCTCATATTAGTGGAATCATACAATATTTGTCCTTTTGTGCCTAGCTTATTTTGCTATCATAATGTCTTTTTAAAATGTAAGACTTTATCTTTTATTTATTATTTTTATTTTTATTTTATTTATTTTTTACACCTACAGCACCTGGTATTTCTAGGTGGTCTCCCAACCAAGTACTAACTAGGCCCAACCCTGCTTAGCTTCTAAGATTAGACGAGATCGGGCATGTTCAGGGTGGCATGGCTGTAGACAAGACCTTATTTTTTTAGAGTAGTTTTAGGTTTATAGCAAAGTTGAGAGGAAGATACAGAGATTTACCCCGTCACCCCTACACATGCATAATTTCCTCCATTATCAACATTCCCCATCATGTGTGGTAAATTTGCTACAATTGATGCATCTACATTGACATATCATAATCACCCATAATTGACAGATCAATGAGAGTTCACACTTGGTGCTGTGCATTCTGTTTGGACAAATGTAAAAATGACATGTATTCTCAATAGAATATCATACAGAGTATTTTCACTGCCTGAAAAATCCACTGTGCTCCACCTATTCATCGCTTCCCCCATTTATAAGAATCTCATTCCTTTTTGTGGCTAAATAATATTCCATTTTATGAATAAAACATAATTTGTTTATTGATTCACCAGTCAATGGACATTTGAGCTGTTTCCACCTTTTGGCTATTGTGAATAATGCTGCTGTGAACATGGGTGTACAACCATCTGTTCCAGTTCCTGCTTCCATTTCCTTTGGATATACAGTATATCCATATGTGGTTTTTATAGGGGCTTCCCCATTGAAAACATTAATTTAAATAATTTTGACAACATCTATTTAATAGGTCTCACTGGAGAAGTCTTGCCCACAGCAGAACTAGGCCTGCTGCCAGTGCTGGGACCTTCTTCCTCAGAAGACAAGAAATCCTAATGGGATTCGATTTGTTTGCTTGGTCCTGGGAGGGAAAGCAGTGATTCCCTTCTTCCCCAGGTTCTGAAGGCCAGGTCAACAAGGCCCACTCACACTCCCACAACCATGCCTAGGCCGTACTCCACAATCTTCCATGTGCAAATTACCTATAGAGTTTAAATCTTTCATTCTAGGCTCTATGTCCACTAACCTCTGGAGGGACCCCAGGCCCATCCTGTTTGTGTGAAAAGAACCAGCTCCTTCTCAGAGCAATAAACGTGTTTATAAACAGAACAAGAGCAGAGCAGGACAGCACCAACCCTCACTCAACTGGCATTAGATTCAGGTTGAATATTAAACTGGAAACTCCAAAAGTGTTTACTACACTTTGTAAAGTTCCTTCAGAGAGGATCCAGTTTTGTTTGTTGCAGCAAGTAGCCCAGGAACATGATGGATTCAAAGGGACTCCAAGGCAAGGACACATGCAGGAGACCCTGAATGAGCCCCCTACACCCCCACAGGCTTCCTCCCTAAGCCCCCATCCAAAAAGAAGCATGGCATTTCTGTGGCCAGGCAAACAAGCTTGCAATGACTTCCTTAGGCATCTCTAAAACCATGTCCAAGGTGGTTTCCTTAAGTTTCTTTTACACAAATGCATAATCACACACACAAAAAAGTCAAAGAATACAGAATTACAGAGTAAAAATGTAAATTCCTGTTTACATTATCCCTTCAATCCTACTCTCTTCCACTAAGATAATCAACCACTGCTCACATGTTGGTGCATATCCTGCAAAGCCTTTTCTTACATTTACGCATTCACAGTTGAGTTAGACTGCTAAGGCTGGCTACTAGGAAGGGGAAGTCAAGAGGTGGGAAAAAGATCAAAAACAAAATCATCCAGGTTGAATATTCACACTCTGGAGATAAGTTTCAGAGCTGAAGTGATGCTCTCTCTGGTTATTCCACTTGCAGTGAACGGCCATCATACAACACTGTCTATACCACCCGCTCTCATGCACAAAACAAGGCTTCGCCTGTTCCCCACAGTCCTCCAGCTCCTGACAAAGGTCAGGGGAGAGAAGGGAGGCAGAAGCTAACATGGGAAATGATCCAGTTTCAAATCAGACAAGCCTAGCTTCAAAGTCCAGCTCCACCACTTATTCACCCGAACCTGACAAGAGCCATGGGTCTTCCTGGAATGGCAGGTGCCTGTCTGTAAAACGGAGTTGGTAAACACAACCCACCTCGCTCTGCATTGGTCCCCACACAACACCTGAGGGCTGGGCTCGGGTGTGATTTCCTAACTCTCTCTCACTTCTACTCGCCCCTGCTCAGGCGGCCCAGGGCCCTGCCAGCAGGTGCCCTGGAAAACCACTCTTCCCTCTGCCTTAGGAGTGGAAGGGAGGGAATGGTTTCTTACCACAAACACTGTACTCACCTAAAGGTCACACCCCCTGCTCAAGTTCACTATAGAGGAATGGGGGTGGGGGCAGGGCTGGTCCTCTGAGGTGGCATCTCTCTCTCAGCCCTGTGGGAGGGGGCTGGCCCCAGCTTCCAGCAGCTCCCTGAACTTGGAATGTAGGGAAATACAATTGACCCTTGAACAACAAGGGTTTGAACTGCATAGTTCCACTTGTATGTGGATTTTTTTCAATACTATAAATGTCCTTTCTCTTATGATTTTCTTTTTTTAGAGACAACCCCTATCTTACGATTTTCTTAACATTTTCTTTTCTCTAGCTTACTTTATTGTAAGACTACAGCACACACACACACACACACACACGTAGATGTATGTATGTAACAAAATATGTGTTAATAGGCTGTATGTCATTGGTAAGGCTTTCAGTCAACAGTGGGCTTTAGTAAAGTTTTTGGAGAGTCAAAAGTTATGCATGGATTTTTCACTGCATGGGGGGTGGGCGGGCCAATCCCCTGATCTCTCTTCAGGAGCATCCCCCAATCCCCCTGTTCTTCAAGGGTCAACTGTATTTTGTGTCTTTTGTTCTCAACTTTGGGCCTAGCTTGCGATTCTGGGAAAAAATGTAAAATTCCACTTAACATCCTGTTAGACTCATAAGAACTGCAGATATCGATCATTTTAGATAGTGGGGACATCACACAGCACGTCTGGAGTGCGGGGGCTACTTTAGTTAGGGTCGTCAGGGTAGACCTCTTCCACTTTGAGCTGAACTGTTGAGAAGGAAGCAGCCAGAAGAACTGAGGAAAGGTCACTCTGGACAATAAGAGCAAGTGCAAAGGCCCTGAGGCAGGAACAGACCTGATGTGCCACGGGAAAGGGGAGCCAGCATGGCCAGAGCACAGTGAGCGAGAGAAAGAGCAGCGGAGATACCCACAGCGGTTGATCGTGAATGAGGAGGGGTTTGGATTTTATTTTAAGCGCAGTGGGAAGGGACGTGATTCAATGGATGTGTTTAAAAGCCACGTGTTGTCAAGATTAACTGAAACAGTTTATAGAAAGCACTCAGCCTAGGCTAGCATGCCAGGGCACTCAGATTTCCCGAGGGCCTCTGTTACTGCTCCTTCAAGGTTCCCTGGCACTGTCTTGGAGACATCTGGGGAGTGATGAGGTTCCAGTGTGTTGATGCCTAATCAGAGAGGCCTGAGCATGCCCGCTCCTCATGGGAGTGATGTAGCCACAGGAAGCCACCACCAAGGTTCTCCCCCAAACCTACAGAGGTCCCCTGTTCTCTCAGGGATAGTCCCTCCAAGTGGCCTCTCTCACAGACCTGTTTCCTATTCCCAGCCAGTAAGCCCTTTCCAGTGACCTGCACATCCCTTTCCTTCACAAATACTATGCCTGTTTGAGAGTTTAGGCTACCTGATGGGAAACAAGTATTTCTTAAAAAAATATATATATATATATAAGTGGAATAAGTGACTCTATTTCTCCAAAATATTATCTTGTTATGTCAGTGAAACCTCCATCCAGCTCCCTGTCCTGTCATGATAACCAATGCTTCCTCTGGCCAAAGTATACTGTCCAGGGTCTGCCAAGGGCAAGTTCACATCACACTGGTGATACCCAACACAATAGGGGCCTGCTTCAACAGCTGCAGGCCCACAGCATCACAGAAAACCTCCTAAAGTGTGCCACAGAAAGAGGGTGGTGGCCAGCTGGGGTGAGAGGAGTCCAGGTCCCCGTGAGCCTGATGGCTGTGTGGCTCTGGATGCGGCCTTCCAAGCAGATTTCTGACCAAGAGCAGGGTGGGAGGGAAAGCAGATACAGAAGGAAGGACAGTGGGGCAGGAGACGCCAGGACCAAGCAGCTGAGGTTCAAGCAGGATGCTCTCCAACATCATCCTCATGAAACCGCTGAACACAAATCCCACAGCTGCTGGCTTTAGGCGATTTAGCTTTGCATGCTACCTCCTTTAATCCTGAAGATGACCCCACGGTGCTGGGATTTGCTCCACTTTATAAACCAGGAAACTGGGATACAGAGAGGTACCCAAGCATTCCCAAGCACTGAGAGAACCATCCCTGGTTTGTCAGCTTCCAGAGCACTCGTGATAACCCTACAGTGCCTTAGACTCTCCTCCCACCCAGGAAGGCCAGGCCTAATCCATGCTCCCTCCTAAGTTCAGGACTGGCTTCTCTATGCCACGCTTCTGTCCCAAAACACAACCCCAGGTCTGATGAATCATGAGACCTCAGCATTTCTCACCTCTTAAGTGGGGATCATGATTTTTCCAAACAATTAGATTTGAAAACAAACTTGCTTTCACATGACAAACACAGACCTTCATGTTTACCCTGGGCGGTTCCATCTTAACCATCCACCAACACTGGGTGCTGCGCCCCCTGTCCAGGCTGCTTTTCCTGTGCCCTCAGCACCCCATCACGACTCTCCTTGCCCTAAACTTTTGTTCATTTCACAGATTCTATTGAGTTGCCTTTTCTGTGCTGGGTCCTGGGCAGGGCGATAGGCATAAGACAGGAAAAGACAGCTCTTGAGGTGACTAGTGATCACAGTCCACATAGGAAGTGCCATGAGGCCAGAGTCCTGGCAGACTACTAAGGCAGGACGCTGACTTCACACGAGCACTGCAGAAGGAACAATGGTACCTGGAGTGTACCATAAAGATGGGAAGTTGGCCCAGTGCGGGGGTAGAGATGGGTGCAGGAGGGAGAGCAGAGCAAGTTGGGGAGCCTCAAGCAGGTGGTGATGAGTGGCTGGAGGTCAGATGAGAGGGGACCAATGGCTTCGTGTGCCAGCTGCACTAGAAGACTAGACATCATCCCTACATGAAGGAGCAGAAGGAGTCTAAACAAAAGGTGATACACATTTTAGAAAAATCCTCCTGGTGGACGAGGCGTGAGGAGGGCTGGGTTAAGGCTGGCCAGGGAAGATGGAGAAGATGGGGTGAACCCAAGACTGACCATGGGTTGTATTCTACCAGATGAGGGGACCAATGGTGGGGGCAGTACCCAAGCACTGAACAGAGAATTCTGGCCCAGGTGCAGCGCTTCGGTGAGGCAGAGGCAGCACTCCATTTTGAAGCTGAAAGTGCCTATCAAGACATAGATGCTCTCAGGCAAATGCCAGAGCAGCTCAGGTTGGAGGCAGAACCCTTGGCTGCTATGCCAAGGTCCTGCCCAGAAGCCCAGCCCTTGGCCCAGATGCCCACACTGGCTCCTGGATTTCTCTGTCACTCAGCCGACCTCACAGACAGCCCACGCACATACCCAGTTGCCTGGTGAGGCCAACTGTGGCCTCACCGGGCAAGAGGTACCCTTGTGCAGAGGGAGGCTGGTACTCACCAGGACTCTTACTCACTCCTGCTGCCCCCTACACAGCCCAGGCCTGACCACCACCCCACCTTGGCTGCAGGAACAGCTTACAGTCCAAGGAACCAGGGCTCTGCTTGGCTGGGCCTTAGTCACTGCGCCACAGGACAGGATGGATGCACTGCTGGTGTCAGCTGCTGTGTCTCAGTTCTTCCTCTCCAGTCTGAGTAACACTATATCCGTTTCCCAGAAGTGGGACCAGTAAAAAAAAGAACTAAGTAGAAGGAGGCTGTAGCTCCAGCCTGGCAGAGGACTGGGCGAGAATGGAATAGGAAGGAGGGACAGTGAGGGACTCTGTTCTGGGCCTGAGGAGTTCCCACGACAAAGAAATACAGACTTTTCTCAGTTTCCCAGAGTAGAATTCAGAATATTCACTCTCTTGGTATTCCCCAGTGAGGTGGAGTTTGCAGAGATGGAGCAAACCAGGACACAGCAGAATGACTGAGTCCCTTGATGTCTATTTGGCATAAGGAGACAGGCATGCAGAGGTGATGTCACCCTACTCCAGCCCTCAAGTGTGTGAGGTCTGGGGATGAGAGACACACATAGGATATGTTCACTGCCTGATAATGAGATGCTCAGGGTGCTGGCAACATGGGACAGCTAGCCAGGCAGGGAATGTGACAGCAAGACAGAGAAGGGAAGACAACCTATATATGGGAGGAGAGGGCATGTCTGGGTGGCTGAGAGTATGACTCAGCTTGCAGGGAATTCAGGTGGGGGGCAGGTACTGTGGGACAGCTGGAAGGGCTTCTAGGTAGGAAAAAGTGGAGTGAGGTGAGGGCTCGGGTTATATCCCTGAGGCCATTCACCTTAAAAACCCAGAAGCGGTAGGAGGGGCCTGGGTGTGAGGGCAGGCCTAGAGCAAGATACACTTCAAGGCAGGTGATGAGCACCATCTCCTGTAATGTCACGCTGGAACCTTCTTCTCAAGCCTGAGTCAAGTCTCATTTCCTCATGAGAGGCCCAGTCCTCCCACCTACTCATCAGGAGAGGCCAGAGAATCACCCAATTCCACCCCAGGAATTTGCTATGGCCCCAGAAACACAGCTTCAGGACTTTGTCCGGAACCCTGGATGGAGGCCACATTCATCTCCCCAGCCAAGGCCTTAGCTGTAGGATGACCCCCAAATCTGCAGATGGTTGCTGGTGACACGGTCACTGACTGAGGTGACCACTGTCACTGATCCCCACTTCCTTCCCTTAATGCCCTGCTTTTGATCCACCTCACCCCCATTCCCACCTCTCTTCCTGCTCTGGAACTTGTCTGTGGCAAACAACCCCTACCACTTCATCCTCTCCCAGAATGTATCTTCCTCCATCCTGGCCAGACAGCAGGCAGCTTTCTGTAGGACCCTGCCCCACCTCTATCTCCTCAAGACCCTGATGACCCCACCTCCAGGCTTTCCCCAGGACCCAGGACCCAGCCTCCTCTCATTCTAGTTCATGGCCTCCTTCACTCAGCTACAATCACTACAGAACATTTAAAAGTTGAGTAGGTAGCCCTGGTGTAATGCTACACAACTTTCCAAAGCCTTTACAAGCCTTTATATCTCTACCGTTTTATCCATACCCTGGTCAGCCCTGGAAACCACTCCGCCCAGAGTCACGTATCACAAATACCCTGCTCTCTTCCAACTTGTTCCTAGAGCTCTTCACTGTCCTTCTCCCACCTGTGTGACTCCTTCTCCCTCATCAGCCCTTCAGGGCTTTATATCTTTGCCTGCTCAGCTTAGATCCATTCCACCAAGCCCCTCCTGTGCTCCTGTCTCAATTACTGGCAAAACTCTTGGGAGAAGCCAGCCTGAAAATGCGCTTCTCCATGCCTGCACACCAACCGTGGAAGGAAAAATCATGCTGCCCTGCTCATGACTTGGCAGCCTTTCTTGGCACACCTTACCAGCACCCTCTCCTATTCCCCTCACTAGTTTACCTAGCCCACCCTCTCTCCTGAGAATGGGGTGCAAGGCAGAAGCTTCTCCTCTTTGACCCTGTACCCTACCTATGGTCATGGATCTCACCTCCTGGGGACCCCAACTCTCCTGCATCTTTAATGCTACACAGGCCCCAAAGCAGCCACCCACAGAACCCAACACTCCACTCCAGCTCTGTCTCTCCTTCTCCTTTCCTTCCCAGTCAAGGTGCTAGCAAAAGCAGGCTACACCCGTCTCCCACCCCTCTCCCACCTTCACCGCCCAGCTGCCAGAGCATATAACAGACACCCTTGTTCCCTTATCACTCTGAAGCACACCCCACTGCTCTCGACTCTTCTCTACATTGACCTCCTGAAACCCCTCCTTTGTGTCTGTCTCCTCACCTCTCTGGCGGATGCTACTCCTGTCCCTCTGCTTGCCTCTTAAATATCCCTTTTGCAGTAGTCCATCCTCTTCTCAGCCTAAAATCCTCTTGTAAACTCAAGTCTTGTACCTCCAACTGCTTTCCTGAACATCTCCCATCCTCCACACACTCCTAGTGACTCCAAAGTGTTCAGCTCTGATTCCCAGTGTGCTCTGTCCCACTCTCTATCTGAATCATTTCCTGGTACCCACCCTCCCCTTCTGGATCTGGCCCTACCTGCCTTTCAAAAGCAGCTTCAAGGAGCCTTGGGCACACAGTGCCAACTGCAGCCCCCATGCCACACACACAGGGCCACATCTATAGTTGGGAAGGAATAAAGGCAGGACACACTTGTTCTCCTTTCTCCTCTAGGTTCAACCTGCTTCAAGCTTCAGCCCAAATGCCCCTCCTTCACCAGCCCTTCCCGACCTCCCAGGCAGGGCTAAGGCCACTCTGGCTGCACTCTACCCCTCCTTTCCCAAATCTGTTTTAACTCTTGGCATACCACTGTGATGACCTGCTTATGAGCCCAGCTATTCTACTATGCTGTGACTTTTGAGCCCAGGCGTCTTGCACCATACCTAGTGTACTCATGAAGGAGGAAACAAGAGGAGGAAACAGATGCAGACTCAGAAAAATCCTGAACCACTTGTGCCCAAGAGGAAAATTTAATTCTAAATAGTAACAACAGGGAGCATTCAGCAACTTGTTCCAGGCATGTGACCTTCCCAGCAGGCACCTTCACAACAGGAAGGCAGGCCAAGCTCTGCCCCAGCGCTGAAGCAGAGCACAGAGATTTTTCAAATATTAATGGCAACTGGCATTCCACAGTGACTATCAGGCAGCCAATTCCTAGGGAACTTGATAGTGGCCCCTTTGCTAGTAGCACACAATGGAGGGCACGTGCCAGGTACAAAGGGTGTAACCATTAACGGCTTTAAGGGTTAGTCATAGCACTGCAGGCTTGTTGGCTGGCCGTGTCCCTGCTGCCTGTCAGAAGTTCAAATGCAGGTCTTGGCAGTGAATCCTGAGCCTAGGGCATAAGGCCTCAAGCAGGGCAGAGACCCAACCTTGTTAACCACTCAAAACCGTTCAGAGTCCCTTTTTTTTGGGCAGAACACCTTTTCCCCAGCCTGATCTGGTCCACTCACAGGCAGGGGCTGGGGTTGGAATGGTGATCTGCTAATTCAAGATCTTTATCTTCTGAGCTCAAAAGGTCCTCCCAACAGCCAGGTCAGGAAAATACCCCCCAGGGTATAGGATAAACCAGCTAGCCGCATAGAATGACAATCAGAGGTAGAGAACTCAGCAGCATTAGAGTTTTAACTGGTTAGAATTCCAAGCAAGGTACCTGTGGAAGGCTGGGCACATAGCAGGTTCTCCACAAGTATTTTTAGACCTGACAACAACAGAGCTGGGCCAGGAGAGAGTCTTGCAGGTTTAATCATTTTAATAAGCATTTGAGAGGCACTTCCTGAATGCCGGTGTACCAAGAGCTGAAATACAAAGATGCGAGACCCAGACCCAGCTCTCAATGAGATTCTGGCTGTGGGGATATGGGTGTATTGGCCATGCCACCTCGGGTGCAGGTGCTATAAGAGTGCACAGGGTGCCTGGGCCCCCAGCCCATGAGGAAAGAGGGGTTTTGAAGACTTCTTCAGCCAGCGCTGCCCCAGCTGAGTCCTGAAGGATGAGGTGGCAGGAAGCAGATGAAACAGTGTGGGTACAGGACAGGGCCTAGGGGAGCAGAGCTGCTCAGGGGCTGGCGAGCCCTTCGGCTCTTTAAAAGGGCAGACTGCTGAATGCCATTTGTGGCTCAGATTAAAAGACAATTCTACAGTCCAGCCTCACAGCCTTCAAGAAGCCAAAGGGCCTCAGACAGAGGCTCCTGAGGAAGCTCAGTGGTCCTGCTTGCTGGGAGGTGGGGAGGGGACATCCAGGAAGGCAGGGAAGGATGCCAGAGGCAGGAGGAGTTAACATATACACCCAGATCCTTCAAAGGCCCACAGGTTTACAAGATATGAAGGCTGAAATGACCCTTGATGGATAAGAAATTACAGAGGAGAATTAGGGAAAAGGGCAAAATGACTCAAGGAAAGGCAGAAGAGACAGAGGTGAGCGAAGCTTTTGGTGGGATGCAGATAATGAGCTACATTTAGAACACTACACAGGGAAGGGCTTTTATTGGTAACAGAATTGCCCATTGGTAAACAACCCTCAATGTGTGAGATGCCCTGTTAATATTGTGTAACAATTAGACAGACACAGTTTCAGATTATGGGAAATAGATCAAGCAATGTGTAGTGTGTTCTCAATCCCTTGTAAAAGAAGAGAGCACACCTGGGTAGGATGGAAGAAGAAACCGTGACTGCTCACATATGACTCCTGCTAGCAGATCCTTGTGCAGTACCCAACCAGGCAGGGGGACATAACTGTACAGGACAGAATGAGAACTTGTCTCACATCTCCTAAGTGAGCAGGTTATCAGACAAAATTGGGTTCTTTCACAGTATCAGCCTTTCCTCATCCTCCATACCCCACCTCCAGTGTGGGAGAAAGACTGGGAGGAGCCACCACACACTTCTGTATCCTCAGTAGGGTCTTTCCAAAGTCCCACCTGCTACTAATGCTGAGGTACCACACAAAAACTGGGGGGCCTGGAACGAGAGCAAGGGGACCTGGAGAATTCTGCAAACTTGGATCTGTCTCTGGGTCTGAGAAGGCCTTTTTTCAGAGATCTAATTGTGAGAATGCTCTGAGAGGACCAACCCCTGGTCTGAAGGGAAATGTAGTCCCTTTGAGATGAGTGACAATCTGGAAGTTTCTCAAAAGGCAAATAAACACGTGAGACAGGAAGGTCCCTGGAATCAATCATGTGATTTTGCACCTTTAACATCTTACATCTTGCCATTTACTCTAACCAACAAACTAGGGCTTTGTCACAGAAATAAAAAAGCCCACTATCTTGCCTCCGTGCCCCCCAAAGGCAAGGCGTTATTAATCAGACTTCTGTTAGGCAGTCTACTTTGTTTTACAGACACAAAGCATTAAGTGCCTCCAGAGTTCAGTCTTCTTTTTCTCACTCTACGCACTCTCCTGGGAAGACCCCACCCCACTACTCTCTGGCTTCACCACCACACAGAAAGGAGTCCCCAAAATTTTCTCAAGCCCAGCACATTTAGTGCCAGACCAACATATATCCACCTACTACTGGGGATCTTAATGACCTTCAACTCAACATATCCAAACTAAAAGCCATCACCTGCTCACAAGCCTGTCACCTTCCTGCACACTGTGTGGCATGAACCTAGCTGCAAGTCACCCAATCTTGGACTGTTCCCTAGGTCTTCCTTTCCCCCTAGCCCTTCCTCCATCTCTACTGCTATATGTCTCATAGTTTTGCTCACCTTTCTGCCCCCCATTGCCCTTCCTTCCTAGTGGGCCTGACGTCTCACTAGATGTGCTACGGTGGTCCCTTAATCACTCTCAACTCAGTACAGCCTTTTACCAACCCATCCTGGCTACCACTGCCCAGTTACCTGTGGAGAACACAATCTGATTAGTCACTCACAGACCCAAGATCCCTTGGTGGCTTCCAACTGCTCTCAGGGTACATACAGTTCAAACTCGGGCAGGTACTCAAGGCCTCTCCCCATGTGCCACCAGCCTAGCCCCTTAACTTTGTCTCCCCCTCTTTACCCCAACCGCCAGAGCTGCCCGCTGTACTTCTCTCAATAGCTAGTGGGTGGGCCATGCCCTTGATACTTCATACACAGTCTCTTTGACCAGAAGGCTCCTTCCTTCACAGGGTCTTGCTATTCCTATTCGTTCTTCAAATTTAGCTTTCTCAGGAACCCTCACCAAAGGCCAACTGGATGCCACTCTTGTGCCCAAAACAAGCTCTGTCCACCTCTATGGGAGCACTTCCCACAGTGTCACAGTTCACTGGCCTGGCTCTTTACTGCACTATAAGTTCCTTAAGGGCAGAGACTCACCCAAATTTATAGCCACAGAACACAGGGCACAGGGCCTCCTCTTCATGTGAAGTATGATTTCAACAAAATTGTGTGGAATTAATTTTAAAACTCATCAAATAATAAATTCAAGTTGATTCCTCATAAAAGACCTGAGGTTTTATTGCCTGATATTATCTCCATTTGGAGAGTGACACTTGAAACAGCTGCTGAAATTGCTGCTTCGAGTTAAAAAGGGCTTCTTTCTTCCATGTACAGAGTTGTCATAACAGAAAAGGTATGCTCAAACAGGTAAAACATTGAACAGGGTAAATGTTAAGTGTTTTATAACCTGCTTCATTGTCCTTGTGTACTTTAAACCAGAAACCATCTAAAAGCAAACACTTAAATATGTCATCTGCAGTTGGCTTAGACTGTTATGAGAATTAGAAGCAACAATGCGTGCCCAAGGTCACTTGGCCTTCTGGACAGTCCTGGCAGGTGCGGTCAGCAAGGGCTGGTGAGGTCCACTACCGGTGAACTTGCAGATCCAGGGGGTGAATTTTATTGTTATGAAAAGCCTGCCTAGATTATTAGATTACCTCCACATCCCCTGGAAGGTCACCCTTACTCCCATATGAAAACTACTACATTACCTCCACATCCCCTGGAAGGTCACCCTTACTACCAGATGAAAACCACTACATTAGTTTTAGTACCTTGGTTCATTTCAACAACCATTCCAAGCCAGGCAATGGGGGAGCAAAGATGAATGCAAGGTGCCTCCAGCCCTGTTCACAGGGAGAGACAAGCTTCTAAACAGAGCACTCACTAGGCGATAAGCACTTCACTTAAAGGCTTAATCTGAGGGCTGAGAAGATTAGATGAGGACCAACCTTCAGAATATAATAAAGCACAGGTGGGGGTCATTCTACTGGCTTTAAACCTTTGTAAACTCTAACACCTTTGTGAGGTTTCTTGATCTTATCTCGGTTTCTCCCAGCCTATATCCTTTAAAAAGAACCTGCATACTTGTCTTTAAAACAATTAATCAAACATTTGCAGGTGCCTACTATGTGTGGAGGATAGAAAGTGGAGATGGAGCCCTAAGGTGGAGGAAATAGCTACATCTGCCCAATAATGGGGTAGTCTTTTTTTGAAATTGCCTGAAAGTCCCTCCTGACTTTGAGGCAAACATACAGTGAAATGAGGAAAACCATCTTTGAGTGCTTCTATTGGCCCTGTAAAGGTAGAAAGACTAATGACTTGGAAGAAACAGCTGGGGAAGGACCACAACACCAGCATCACAACCACAGCCACATCCACCACCAGGCCCGTCTCTCTAGCACCACTAATAGTCAAACTGTGCCTCCACACAGCCCAGGTGGTTCTTAGACAAAATTTGGCCTTTAATGTCAGCCCACTGAGTGATAACCCAGGAGGCCCACAGCACATTTGTTTCCATACTGAGTAAGGTCACAAATGAAAGAAAACCTGTGTTCTGGCCACCAGCACCCCTGCCAGGAGAAAAGCATGACCAGGTGAAGCCCACCCTCGACCTCCAGCTGTGTTTAGTCCAGATTCAGATAGCACAGGGCCCTGTGGAAATGCTTGTCTCCCAGCACAGCTGTGACATCAAGGGGGCAGCCAGACAGGGCTCAGATTCTAGGTGGTAATGTCATCCTTAGACAAGCAGCTGGAAGAGGAACAGTTGTAGATCTTTGACAGCAGAACATTATCAGAGAATATGTTGCAATTTCGAGTCCAGAAGAGGATTTCCTACCCCGCGGAGACGGAGAGACGGAAAGTGGCCCGCAGAAGGAGTGACACAGGACAGCTCCTTCCGACCGACGCCTCGCCCGGGGCTGGCCAGCACAGACTGCTGCTGGTCGGGGGCGCCGGCCCTATTCCTGGGTTGGGTGTCCGGCGGGGCGGAGATCGGCTCAGGCCCCACGTCGCGCCCCGCCTGGCGCTCGGTCCCCGGGGCGGCGCAGGGAAAGGCGGGCAGTGCCAGGCAGACAGCCTTGGGCCCGGGACCCCCACGCCGCAGCCGGCCCCCGTGCCCCATCTCAGAGGCCCCTCAGTCTGGCCCCCACGCTCCTTTCTCGGCACGCTCCCGCCGCGATGACAGCCCGCAACCCGACTCCGCAGTCCCCGCTGCGGTCCCCGCCACGCCCCCCGCCAGGAGGGCGGCGTACCCACCTTCACCGCGGTGCCGCGCCGCGCCGCTTTCTCTTCAGCTCTCCGCACGACTGAGCGCCGGCTGTCTGCGCACGCGCCCACGCGGTCCCGCCCCCGCTGAGCACGCGCTGCCGGCCGCCCACCCCAGGCGCCTCGGGTCTCGGCCGCAGAGGGCTCTGGGCATGCGCGCTGACGCCCCGCGGCGGGGCGGAGAGCCTGCTCTGGCCCAGGACTGACCCCCACACCGAGAGGCACCGGCGAGCAAGCAGGTCCCTCCTGCAGGAGCAGATCGCGGGGAGAGGCTGCGGGACCTGCCTAAGGCAGGATCTGGGGCCTTGGGAGCCTGGAGGGCTACCTGCTGGAGTCGACGCCCCACTAGGCTACGTGTAGACGCGGGAACGCGCGTCTGCATAAGCACGACGTCCGGTCCTGAGGAGGTGGAGAAGGAGCTCAGGGGGTATTCGGGGCAGGACCCTAGCGGAGGAGTCATGAGACTGAGACCTAGAGAAACAGCCAGACGGAGACAAGAGACAGGGACACGGCAGTCCAAGAAAGAGGCCGAACACAGGCAGAGACGCAGCGGTGACAGAGACAGACGCCCAGGGCCGAGACAGGGTAGGCATAGATGACAGACGAAACAGGACGCCGTCCCCGCTGGGAGAGGAGTCACAGCGCCCTCTGCGGGTCCTGGCAGGGACGGGGGGCCAGTGTCGCTAAGCTCCATGGGGGTCCATGGGAGCCTGTGATGGTCACAGTGCCTCTCGGTGCGTCATAGCGCTCTCTGGCGGATCACAGAGTCCGTGGGGGGGATGGAATCACCGCGGCTCTTGGGCGTGTTCTTAGACCTACGATGGATCCTCGATTCACAAGAGGGTTCATAACTGGGGAATGTCACAGTGCCTTTTTAAAAGGTCAGAACGCTCTCGGGGGACCATGACATCACGGGGAGGCGGGGCAGATTCCCTTGAGGTGTTCGTAAAGCTCCAAAGAACCACGACAAGGAGGTTCACAGTCTTATGGGGATATCACGATACCCTGTGGAGTGGGCAGATACTGCGAGGGTGGGGGGACCAAGGAGTCCTCTAGGATGACAGTTGCCAAAAGAAGCCTTGAAAAAGCTCTTTGGGGCTATCTCATCCTTCTGGGTCTCTGTGTCCCTCATACATCTGGACACGGGCGTGAGGAATAAAGGGAAGCGCCCGTAGGGTTGGGCGGGGGCCTAGATGGCAACGCGCGCGACGCGAGCAAAGACTCCTCTCCAGGCGGATGCACTGGTTGAAAGTGCGCCTTGATGTGGGAACAGCGCCCTGACGGTTCCCGCCCCGCCCACCGGCTCAGGCTGCCTGGCAGCGGCCCCGCCGCTCACGCCGCTGCAGCCTCCGAAGGCGCCGCGTCCACGCGTCGCGCCAGGGAAGCACGAGACTCCCACGGGCAGCGCTGAGCCCGGGCCCTCGGCCCCCAGAGCCCCCAACCGCAGTTCCTGGCTTGCCCCCTAGCAGCAGGTAGCGGCGCCCCGGCAGCAGGCGTGGGCAGCCACAAGCCGCATCCCTCGTGGGCACCCACAGCGCGCTGCTCCCGCGCCGAGCGCGCTCCTCGCCGCTCCGGAACACAGCTAGCACAGCCACCGGGAAGCGCGTCCACGAGCCACGTGCCTCACCGCGCGCGCCCACCGCCACCTGCACCGCTGCGGGAGGGAGAGGAGGCGGGGGCAGGGTCAGGCCGGGAGGGAGTGGACCACGCAGAGGAAGACAGAGCACTCACGGCCGGGTGGGAAGGCGGGGAGGAAGGACACAGAGGACACCCACCAGCTAGGGGCAGGCACAGAGAGGATACTCGCAGCAGCAGTGTAACAGGCCACCAGGGGCTGCCCGGGTGGGGCCAGCGAAAGTGGGGGACCTGAGGGATGGGGGATACCTTGGGGCCCAACAAGGGTCAGGGTATCCAAAGGGAAAGTGGGGAGTGCGAGGTGAGAAGGTTAGGGGCAAGGAGGCTTGAGGGCTGCTTACCATAATCCTTTCTGCAGAACTTCTTCAGGCTGATGCGGTAGCTGCCACGGGCAGGTTTACAGTGCAAGTCGCAGTCTGGGGAATGAGGAAGGGTAGGGCTGGCATAGATTTCCACCTTCTTTCCCCCACCCCCTCCTTCTTTCCTTGAACTCATGGTCCCCTCCCCCCACGGACAGGCCAGTCTGGGATCCTGGTCTGTGTCTACTCACCCTGAGACTCCACAGGGCTGCTCTCTTCAGTGGGTCCAGGAACAGGGGTCTCTGTGGAGAAGGTGAGAGAAAGGCCTGCATTCGAGGAGGACAGGGAGATCTGCAGGGCTCAGGGGGCAAGTAGGCAGCAGCGGGGTGCTGGGGTGGCCTAAGCAGGGCAGGATCACTCACTAACACAGGGTGCCACTGGAGAGCGGCTCTGCTGGAAGCCAGGGGCACAGCGATTACAGGTGAGGCCGGTGACACCATCCTTGCAGGGACACTGGCCTGTGGTTTGGTTGCAGGTTTTGCCAGCAGCACCAACAGGATGACAATCACAGGCTGAGGACAGAGGTGGGATGATTAGAAACCCATCTGGGGATATGGAATACTAGAGGGTGAGGGTGTGCAGGTGGCTAGTGCCAGGCTCACCCCTGCAAGCACGGCGGTCACTCGGGGCACGACCTGGGTCCCGATAGAAGCCCTCCCGGCAATAGTGGCAGTGGCGGCCAGCAGTATTGTGCCGGCAGTTGAGGCAGACACCGCCACTGCGGCGGCCAGACAGTCGGTACAGCTCCATGTTGAAGCGGCAGCGGCGGGCATGGCCATTGCAGGAGCAAGCTGCAGGGAAGTATGGGTCAGGGACAGGCTGGCTGGGTCCAAAATCCCCAGGCCACCCTCCAAGGCCTCACCAAGGCAGGCGTGGGCTTCCCGGGCCGTGGCCCGCTGCCACGGCCTGTCGCAGTAGAAGGGCTTGCAGCGGCCACAGTCAGGGCCCTCCGTGCCATGCCGGCAGTCGCAGATCAGGTGGCCCTGGGTGTCCAGCAAGCACCGGGAGGCATGCCCATTGCACTTGCAGCGCCCGCCCACCTGGAGCTCAGTGGCTGAGTAAGAGTAAGGGACCATGGCTGGGGGGTCCCTCGTGTCCCCCAGCATGGCAGGTCTTGTGAGCACTACTCGAATGTCCGTGGCGGTCACCCAATCTTGGAGCACCGGGCTGCTGTCCAGATCCAGGCCTGGTGGGCTGCTGTCCTGCACGCTGAAGGCCAGAAGGCCACCACTATCAGACTGGGCCTGGGGCTCAGGGAAGCACAGGGCTTCAGGCCCTGGACCAACTGGGCCACTGGCAGGGGCAGGCAGGCGGCCGTAGTCCAGGCCACAGTGGGAGGAGAAGAAGCCCAGCGGGGACCAGCTGCGGCCGTGATCCTGTGACTTGAGCAGGGCCACCGAAGTTGGGGGCGTGGAACAGAAGCGCAAACTCACAAATACCAGCTCAAAAGCCTTGCCCAGGGGCACTGTAAGGGTCACGTTGAGGGGCACCTGCGTCAGCCAGTCCGAATGCCAGCACACTGGGCTTGCGGTGCCCCCTGCGGAGGTCAGGAGGGCTGCTGGGTGTGCCCGCCGCGGGTCCGAGGCATCGCAGGCCCGCGTGGGCGGCCGCCCGCACGTGCTGGATGCCAGTACCTCACGGCCCAAGGCCGCATTCACCAGGCCGGGCACACAGCCGCGGGGCGCGCCCCCCTCGTCATGGCAGGGGTCGGCGGGCGCTGGCGGCCCCGGGCTTAGCGCGGCCGAGAGCGTGCCCGCGGTCAGCAGCAGCCCCAAGGGCCAGCCGGGCATGGCCGTTGCAGCCGTGGGTGATTCAGCCGGCCAGGGCCCCACACCGTTGCGCTCGCGGGGAGAGAGACCGGGTCCGAGGCTCTGCCGGCCCGCCCGCAGTGCGGAGCAACCGCAGCCCCGGGGCGGCCCCAGCCGGGGCCCAGAGGTGGGAGCAGCCGCAGGCACGCCCCAGGCCAAGCGCAGCAGCCGAGATGTTGGCGCGTCCTCCCGCTGGGCCTGGAGCGATGACAGGCGTCGCCCCCGCACCCGGCGCCCCCGCCAGCAGAGGCTCCACCCGCCGCCCGCCGCTCACACTCACCCACGGAGGGTCGGGTGGAGCAGGTCTCCCGGCCTCCCGGGAAGGGCTGAGGGCGGGCGGGGCCTGGGGCACCCCGGCCGCCGCCTCCTCCCGGCTGCAGCGAGGGCAGGCGAGCTGTGCAAGAAGGGGGTGGGGGGCGCAGCAAGAGCAAGCCCGAGACCAGTGGGGGCGGGGCTGCTGGGGCCGGGAAGGAGGGAGAGGAGGGGGCCTCGTCGGCTCAGCAGGAATCTGAAGCAGAATCAGACACTGGCTGGGCCAGCGGGAGAAGGGGGCTGGGAGGCCTGGGAGCCGGGGGAGGGGCCGGGGAGCCAGGAATGCACCGGCAGGAGGGGTCTGAAGGGGGCGGCTCAGCCACGCAGCCTGTGGGGGGACCACCCAGCAGGGTCCCCGGCCCGCAGCCAGACTGACTGCTCCTGGGGCTGTGCCACGTTCTGGGCGGGGGTCTGGCGGCCTTCTCCCTCAGGCTCATCATGCAGGCTGGGCTCTGGGTCTGAAGGCTGGGTCCCTAATGCTCCCTAATGTCCATACAGAGCATACTCAGGACAGGGGGAATGAAAGCGTGCTGGTGATTGTGGGGTGTCCTCAAGGCAGCGGTCTGCTCTAGTAGAAAGAACCTGGGACTGAGACTAATTTTGAATCCAAGCTGCTCCAATTTCTGGCTGTGTGGTTCAGATTCCTTAACCTGCCTGAACCTCAGTTTCCTCTTCTTCCACATGCCTGTTTTTCAGCTTTCCTGAGTTGCGGGTTGTGCGGGAGGAATTTGATGAGCTGCAGGCTCAACAGACTTAAGTCCCTGCTACCTTATGTTCAGGAAGAACTGTACCCCTGGGACTGGCCTGAGCTCATCTAAGGCCTGAGGCTAGTGTCTCCTACCCAAATCAGGCCAAACACTGGTCCTTGCATCTCCTAGTGTTTTGTTGCAACATTAAGATGGGCCCAGCCCTTAGAGCTGGTAGAGAGGAAGTGAAAGCTCTATGTGTAGGGGTACAGCCCACTAGGTGGCAGGGCCCCTTGGAGTTCACGGGCTTCGTCACCTGTGGAGAGGTAGGGAGTAGGGTTTGATCCATGGTGAGAGCCTAGTAACAGATAACTCAGTGTCAGAATCCCTGAGCCTATCCCACATACTGGCAGGTTTGAGCAGGGAAACTGAAGCAGAAGCCCAGCTTGGTAATCTGGATACCAGCTGGGGGTTGGGCAGCTGCAGCTAAGAGTGGCCCCAGCCAACAGAGGCTGTGAATCACTCTGGACAGAGACCTCTTCTCAACTACCTTGAAATCCTTGATGGAGGGGCCCAAGCATCCCAGGAGGGGTTGGCCTCATGCAGAAGAGCAAAGCACACCAGCACATGTCCACCTGGGACAGCTCTGAGGCCTGAAAGTTCAGCTGGGAGGCTGACTTTAGGCCAGACTCTGCAGCTGGTGGAGGATGCAATGTGGGTATGTCTATGTAAGTGGAACTGCCACCCTCTGCAGAGCCTGAGATGCTGCAAGGACCCATAAGAGGATGAAGAGAAGCAGAATCCTCGTGCTGTTTAGGAGAGGAAGGACAGGAGGACACTAAAGCCTCCCAGGGGAAAACAAAGCAGAGGGAGCAAGAGGGCTTGAACTGGGAGAAGCAGGAAGACAGAGCGATGGGGCACCTGCAGTAACTGATATCCTCTGCTCAGGCCCTTTCGCAGAATGGATCAGCATAAATGCAGGGTGTGTGCAGGGACTGATAAGATGATGTGAGACTTTGGAAGGACTGAGCCAGGAGAGTCACGGCCTGCTGGACTCACCCTTCACCTCTGGCAGCAGCAGCAGGAAGGCTGTGAGTCTACCCCCGCTTCACAGAGCAGGTGCCACAAAGCCACATCCCTCAAGTTCCCAATAAAGAGAATATGTCCCTTACAACAAACAGCCATGCATGGTGCATGGATGAGGGTGCTGGCAGGGTGCATATAATGCTCCAGGATAGGTCAAGTTAGGAAATAATACCTTCCCGACCACCCTCTTCAAGGCCCTCCTTCTGGTCTCCATCCTCAACCACTGCCTGGGATGAAAAGAGCCCTGGTAGAGGAGTGGGTGCTGTGATAGACCCTTGTAGGACTGTTAGAAGTAAGATGACTAGCTGGCCATGGTGGGGATAAATGCCCAGGGGTTCCACAGGGCCTAAGGCAAGCCTCCAAGGAAACTCTGGCTGTAAGGACTTCAGCACTCCTGCCAGAAGGGAGGAAACTGGGAGCAGGGGGAGCAGCCTCTCCCCTCGTCTATCTTGGAGTCTGTCTGCAGCCCAGCTTCCTCTTAAGTTGGGGTAGGGTCTGCTGAACATCTGGTGTCTTCTCATGTGGGTGGAAGAAGTCCCTCAGGGCTAAGCCTAATGTGAGCATTCATGGAGATCAGCCCTAGGCCCCAGTGCACCACCAGCTCCCCAGGGAGGAGGGTGCAGGCAACATGGCCTCTTCCCTGGAATGGCTCCTTCTACATATTCTCTTGGCCGCAGGGCAGTCCTGGCAGATGGAGTAATGAGAGTTAAGGGGGCCTTCCCCCACAGTCCCTAGCCGAGGCTCATTACTCCCTGTGGACTAAGCCAACTGTCCCCAGATCCCCGCTGGGGCCTCTCGCACCTCCAACTTCTTGGCTGGCCCTGCCCGCTCCTGGCACCTTAGAAAAGGCTCCACCTCCCTGCCCCCACTTGCAGCTCCTCAGGCCGCTACACTGTCACGTATTGCACATTTATTTATTGAGTGCCTACTATGCCTCGAGGAGTTCCCAACCCAACAGGGAAGACAGACGGCTAGTAGATGTTGCGCCTCGCCCGAGAAGGATGGTCATGCCGCCGCCCTGCACCCTGCACACCCCTCGTGTCGGGCAGACTCCCGCCCGCCCAGTTCTCAGCCAGGCCTGCTCTGCGGTTGCAACCAGCTGAGCCAAGTGAAATATAGAAAAGTAACATTAGGTGGAAGGGGGTGCGAGACGGGGATAAACCTATCCCGGATGAGGAGGGAGATGGTCTTGGAGCCCTCTTCTGCCTGGGCCTCCCAAATGTTTGGAAAGGAAAGACTTAAGGAGGGTGTCTGGGGAAGGGGCTTCCGTGAACCAGAGGCACTGCGCCCACTGGCTCTGGGCGACGTCTGGAGGAAGGAGGCGCCCAGGTTGCCGCAACCCTGCTGGGAGGGGGCTCTCGTGGATTCCCACGTCCGGCCTTCTGCTGCCGTTGCCACCAAGCTTGCCAGCACAGGAAGGCGGTGGTTAGGAGCCCAAGGCCCGCAGCCAACGGACCCACCTTGGGTCAGGTCCAGGTGGTGTCTGCGCAGTGAAAAAATGGTCATGGTGCCGAAAAGCAGGATGTAGCGCAGCCTCGAGCTCCTCACACAATCGATGGTGCAGAGAAATGCATTGCAGTGTTGGGTAGGGGGGAGCCATCGGGCCCGCTAATGCAGCCAACGTGGGGGCAGTGTTAGGGTGGATTTAGGTACCCCCGCAGTCCCTGCTCCCATGTCTGAGCAGATTGGCTGGGGACGCGGTGACACCCTAGGGGTATGGAGGAGTTCGCCACTACCGCCTATAGACTTGTGTGGAAGCGGGGTAGGCAGGCACTAACCTGGACAGATTTCTCCCTTCCTACTCTGGCTGGGCGCCTTGTGTCCCAGACCTGCCCCCGGATGCAATTCATGGCACCTCCCTGCTGCCCAAAAAGGCCCAAGCCCCTAGCAGTCTGCCAGGCCACCACCAGTGCCCAGGACTAGCCCCGGATAGGTGGGTCTTTGGGTACCCGTGTGGGCTTCACTAGGGATCCAGGTGGACAATATCCCTGCCCTTGTGAGACAAAGGTACAGTAGGGAAGGTGCACAATAAACCAAGTAAACTAGCAGATGAAATAATTGTGGTGGACACTATCTGCTATGGAAACTGATTCTGGGGTGGCCAGTAAGGGTGGTGATAGAATTCACCCTGAGGATTAAGGGTTTCTTGAGATCTGAACATCTGGGCAGCAGCTCTGGAGGCAGTAAGAGTGGCCAGGAGGAGGTGGCTCTCTCAGGTTCCCTGCTCTCTGCAGTTCTTGTCTTGGGTACTGGACAGAGCTGTTCTACTCCCTGGAGGCCCCTGTTGTTTCCTTTTATACTTTGTCATCTGGTCCTCAGCAGCCTTCAAGACCCAGGACTCCATGTCAGAGGTTTCTACACTACTGGACTATGGGGCCACTTATAGGTAGGACCTCCTGCAGGGGACATGGAGCCACCTTGAGGCTGCTTCAACACTGTCCATTTCATCCCTTATAACTGAGACACTTCATCTGGCTCTCAGAAGATCTGGCATCTAGGAGTTACCTGCCTCTTGGGCCTGGGTCTCTCTCAGGGTAGAGGCTGGTGTTATTTTGTCCTGTAGTCACTGTCTATATTAAGGATTAGTGCCCCAGCTCTGAGCATTGTGCTTGGTCCTTGTAGGTGCTCAGTAAAGGTTCACTTAAAGAATGCAACAGCCTCCCAGCCCTAACCAGGACCCAGCACTGTGCAGTATCTCACATCTCGTTCATCTTCATCCTAACCCCAGTACTAATAACCACTACACCCAGTATGACAGTGGGACAACATGGAATTGAAGCTCAAGAGCCCTTAAGAATTTTGTTGAAAGTCCCATAGCAGTAAACAAGTTACAGTGTAAACCCAAATCTGTGACTGGAGTAAACTGAGAGGCCATGACTTTGACTTCTACACTTTCCTGACTTCCACAGCAATGATTCCTTCAACAAGGGAGGTGGGAGCCCCAGAAAAGGTAATAGTAAATAAGGTGAGGGGTGATGGGTAAAAGGGCCTGTTCTCTGGCGGCACCTCAGCGTGGGGGGCCCACACCGGCCACAGCAACGGCCCAAGAGGAGGTGGTGAGCACAGGTGCCAGGAGATGGCTGTGAGCACATAGTGCATATCTACTCTGATACAGGCCTGTGGCTTTTGGGTCTTCCCATGTGTCCAGTATAGATCTAGGCACCTGGGGGAAGGAGTTTCAGGTGCACCAGGGCCAATGAATAAGGTGAGTTCCCAATGGCAGCCCACCCTGAGTGGCCTTACCCCCTTTCTACAGTACAGAAGTGATATGGATGTTCTTGGTAAATATACTTGATATATTCTTGGTAAGCAAAAAATAAAACAAAACAAAAAAACTCTACACACCAAATTCTACCTTGGTATGATTTAAATATATATACTTTCTAAAATAGTTTTAATGCCACACAAGCAGCTTTTAAGTCTGAAGTGAGAGAAAACAGAGGTAGCTAAGGAAAGCCCCTTCCCCCCTCCAGGGCTCAGGTCTTCTCAAACCTGTGGAAGGCCGAGCCAAGCCTTAACCAGGTTTAGCAGCTGTGAGAAGGGCTTTTTTTTTTTTTTTAAAGTTAATTATTTTATTGAGGGAGATAAATTACTCAAAGGTTAACTGGTTGTAGTGTAGGGGCTATTCCTACCCCATCTTGGAAATCTAGCTTCCCAAGGGGTACAGGCATCCTGGCCCAGGTCCACCACACAATCCCTGTTCACTTAATTTTGACCAGAGGAGGGGCGCTCTCCCCAACAGCCTCAGCATCAGAACCAGCCTGCCCTTTCCCCAGGGTTCTGAGGTCTGCAAGTGCAGTGGGGAAGAGGGGCTGGCAGCAGGAAGGGCTCAGTCAACAGGTTCGTCTCGCAGGACAGTGAGGAAGCGCTCCCCTCCCTCACAGAGCAGGCTGTGCACAGCCCTGCACAAAGCCAGCTGGGGCAGCCGCAGCTGCTCCTGCGTAGTCACAAGTGGGAGGAGTTCGGTCATCAGGACCTGAAGGGAGGTGCAGGGTCAAGGTTGAAGGGGGACCTATCCCAGGCAGCTAGTCCAGGGCCCCCAAAGGAGAGCCTAGGAAGCGGGGCAGTTCCAGGGCAGGCTTGGAGGCACCATGCTCCAGACCCTTCCTCCTCCAAAAGCTCCCAGTTCTCTCCTGTTGCCCCTGGACCTGGCCATTGCTGGCATGTGCACAGGCCCAGAGGCTCCTATCACCCTGGGGTGGAGGAGGAGTGCAGATAGGCTTTTGAGCCCTCATGAAGTTCCAGACCTCAAGTTCTCTCCACAGCCCACTCTCCCCTGGCACCCAGTCATCGACTTTCCAACCCCTACTATGGAAATACCTTTTCCAGGTGGATCTGCTGGTCCAGCATGGCTACTCGCAGCCTGAGGGCTGCCAAGGTCTGCAGCTCGTGGGTGCTGGAGTAGAGCAGCAGCTGGGGGTTCTGGGTGGGGACTGTTCCTCCTCCACAGGGCAATGAGGTCCTGGGGAGTCTCTCCTCAGGCGACAGCCCCTGCTGTTGTTCCACCACCACTGTGAGGACAGGAGGATGTGGTTTCATGGAGCAGCAGCCAGGCACTTCCTCTCCACTCTCCTCTAAGGGAGTGCAAATTCTCCCTTCGCTTCCTGGATGAAGCCTTATTGTCCATAAGAAACCACCTCTTATAAGGGCTGGTGAGTCATCTGCCAGTACCTCTGATTCTCACATGCCACTTTTTCAACCACTGGACAAATAAGCAAACTATTAAGAGTGGTGGGGCTCTGTGTCTGGAGAGCGAGGGGTGAAAGTTGTCCCGACTGGTCTCACGGGACAACTAAGAATACAATAAGGTAACGTGGGGAAGGGCCTGCTTACTTCTACTCCTGGGCTGCTGCTAAGTCCAAATGCTGCTCTGTGGCTAGAGGACCTTGAACCACCCCCTGCCAGAATTCAGCACAGATGGGGGTGGGGTGGGGTCTGACCTTTCTGAAGCTCCTGCAGCCTGTGGAGACACTGCCCCACAATGGCCTGAAGCCCCTCCAGGGTGAGCAGACAGCGGTACTCCTGCACCCAGTCTGTGAAGTCTGCAAGAGTCAGGTAGGGCAGGCAGGGTCCATGCTGGTCCTGCAGTCCTCCCGACCCTGACCTGAGCTCTGTATCAGGGCCCACTGACCTGCTGCAAGCTCTTTCCCCATTCGCAGTCTCAGCAGTGAGCAAGCCTTCCATAGGCTCCCCACCTCTGCCTCCATCTCTGGAGCACTGAGCCCGGAGCAGGGCCAGCCTGACTGGACAAGGTTCAGGGAAACTCCCATGTGGTTAGGCTCCTCCGCTCCTCATACCTCCCCCAAGGATGAGGTCTGGGAGTGGCTCTATCCCTGGAGTTGATCCTCTAACTCACCAGGTTTAGAGCCCCACCCACCCTGCCCCAAACCCAGCAAACACAGAAAGGATACCCTTGTCTGCATTTTCTGGAGGAATTGGGTTTTGGAGGTCATAGCAGCATCCATGGAGTCGCTGGTCTGTGCAGTGCTGAGCTGGGCCCACAGGCTGGGATGCATATATGGGCACCGGAGAACCAGAGAGGAACCATTATTTCAGCCATGTGGGCTAGGCCTTGGGAAATAGGCAAGAGCCAGCGTAGGGGCCCTAGTCTGGAGTGTTTGGCTCTGCTGAGTCCCAGGAAGGGCCTCAGGAAGCCTCAGGGAACTGAGAGGACACTGCAGAGAACTCACCCACTCTGGGAAATACTAGGAAAGAATTTGAGGAAGAAAGGGAGAGAGACCGGCAGTGATTGGTAACTCTGGGTGTTGGCTCTATACCAAGCACAGTGCAAACATCTCTATGAAGCTAGTACTACTATGTCACCTCCACAGGGAAGACACACTGGGACTCAAGGACATGGAGTGCCTTGCTCAAAGTTTTGTAGCTTATGAGCAGAAGGCTTGGGGGCCTCAAAGCCTATTGAATCTAAGGCAACTATGGCAGTCTTAGCCAGGCGGTCTCTCCTAATGTAGTGTCCCCACCCAGCAAAGAAAGCAGAGGAACCTGTTGGAAAAGTCTTACCAACCTGGCCATGAGCTGGTGGGAAGCCTTGGCCTCCCTGCTCTCCACACTCCTTTTGTCTCCCCTCCACCCCCACCTAGACACAAGACTCAGCCTCACCGGGAGTTGTGGGAAGCCGCCTTCCTGAAGGCCATGGGCAGCCGCAGCAGGGTCCTGTTAGGAAGCCAGTGCTCAGAGCAGCCTTGCCTCATTCTAGGGCAACAGGCCCTGCTCCCTGCTCATTGACCAATAAGAAATGAGGCTCAACCCTCTCCTCAGACAGGGGTTCTAGAGTGACCATGGGAGCCAGCCCAGTCCAGTCCAGGTCTGCCCTGGCAGAGAGAGAGGGTACGACGAGCAGAACCCATCTGGAGCCCTCAGGCTGAGTGGATAACAGAACAGGGCACTGGACAGCTAAAGAGGAGAATGGGACAGGCCCTCCTAGCTCATCAAACCCAGCACCTGTTCAAAGGCACCTGTTCCAGTCTGCCAGCTTCAGTGCATGGGCCTCATGGAGTGGTGCCTCAGAATCCACATTCAGCTCAATACCCTGCCCTCTCTGTCACCACAAATCCCAGATTCTAGCTGCTGGCCAGAGTCTAATCAGGTAGAGATAGCAGTTCCTCCAATGAGGGTTGAGGAAACCTACCCCTTCTCCCTGAGTGTGAAAGCTTCTGTGGCCTGAGGAGCCACCGATGGAAATGTTTGTTGTTCCCTGGGGCCTGGTCCAGTCTTGGCAGCTTGGGCCCCTCTCCCCATACAGGAATGATCCCCCATTGCCAGGAGCCTACGATCAGGGAGGCCCTTGGCATGCACCATGGTCTGGCAGGTGCCCTTGAGGGGTTTTGATTTTGAGGCCCGGGTTGCAGTAGAGGCTTTGTTGGCAGAAGTGGCAATGGACCCAGACTTCAGGCTGGGAGCCTTGTCTTTTTCTCCAGCCTTGGAGATGCCTTTTCGCACCCGTACAGCCTTCTCCAGTGCCTGAGTCAGAAACTCCAGCTCCATGAGGTCTTGGGGGCTGGGTGTGCAAGCTGCGAAAGCCGAGACATGTAGTGGTTTTTCACTACTGTTCCCCAGGATGGGTTGGTTCCTCACCGCTGCAGGCCAGAAGGCAGGCCAGAGGCAGCACCTCCAGGTGGGTTTCTGAGGTTTACCTGGAGATGGAGTCTCTTCATTAGTTTCTGGTCCTGGAGTTGGCTCCGGAGCCGGGATCTCAGCTGGTTCCCTGCGAAGACATACGGCAGCCGTGGCCCGGCCAAGAGGCAGGGCCCAGGCTTAACAGACCCCAGAGGGCCTCCTGACCTTGGAGCAAATCCCCAGCCTCAGAGACTACAGGGAAAGGTAGGGGACACCAACAACCCGCAACTCGGAAGTGGGCGACAGGCCTGGCCTCCTGGCCCAGGGGCTCTAAGAGGGGTTCTGATGCTCGAAGGAAGCCTAGCCGGGTGGTCTTGGGGTCCGTACCAGGCCCGCAGCAGCCGCCGGGAGACGCGCAGGCTTCGTTCCAGCTGTCGCTGTCGCTCGGCGCAGGCTTCCAAGGCATCCTGCAGCTCGGCCACGAGCCTGGAAGGGACGCACTCGGGGCTCAGCACCCAGGATAGCCGCCCTTCGGCCACGCTCGTTCCCGCTCCAGCTCCCGCTCCCGCTCCCTCCGCAGCGCGGGGCTCACCGGCGCGAGCAGCCGGCGGGCAGGATAAAGGCGGCAGCCATTCCTCACGATTTGCCGCCTCCAGAAAGTCCCGCCCCTTCCGTGCTGTATGACCGCCCCTTTCCGGCCTGGCTACCCAATCCCGACCCCAGGACTCAGACCCCGCCTTGCCCCGGCGTTACGCTCCCCCAACACGACCCCAAGCTCCCGACGCTAACTACGGCTTGGAACTGGGCATGGCTCTTTATGCGACATGAAGGCTTCTGGTTTGGCTAACTGGATAGATGTTGGCATCTGGGCTTAACGGTTGGCTTCGTTTTTGTCCTTATTGAAAGCACTCTAGAGCAGGGCTGGTCTGCCTTGTTGACCCTGGATCACCTAGCACAGCGAGGAACGTGAAGGGGCCAATAGGTATTTACTGGGAGAACAGTCGCTAGAGGGGAGGATGACGTGTTGTGAGCAGGGACTAGGGGAGGGAGTGTTCACTTTTGGACTTACTGGTGATGACATCCGGGGGGAGACATTAGATAGGCACCTGGGCAGAGGGGAATGAAGCTCAGGAGACCCGGATTGTGTGGCACATGGAGTATTGGGCCTGGGTAAGATAGTTCAGGGTGCGGCAGGTGTGCATGGACAGGGACGGGGAGCGATAGATGACAGGACAGCTGGAGTCGAGAGAGGTGGACAGCAGAGACCGGTGTCAAAGAAGCAATGGGAGGCTGTCCAAGGAGGGTATCCAAGGGACGGGGTATGGGACCATCAGTAACTAAGGGGACCCCCTGGAAGGGATTGAGGGGACAGATGATGGCTGGGACAAGTCATGTGGGCAACAAGGTCCAATATAATTGGAGATAACAAAGATCTTGGGGTAGCTGGAAGGATGACAAACTTTGGGGGGGTTGTTTAAAGATGGAGAGGTACCCATTTTATAGTTACCCATGGAAAGGAACTGCAGCATAGGAGACAGAGGCATAAAGGAGAGAGTTGAGGGGGCCAGGAAGAGGGGAATGGGGTTAGGACCCAGGCAGCCCTGGAACTACTCCTTAGCCCCTCCATTTGCAGTGGCCTGTTTTCATGCATAACGGGGGGATGCTGACACCATTCATGCCAACCGTGAGATTCTCTGTGAGGTATGAGGGAGGGAAAAGGGTATAATCAACACTTAGGAGAACAGGGAGACTCCATACCACAGTAGGGATTTGCTTAGGTGACTCTTAAGGCTTGGGGAGACCTTACACTGTGGTCAGGTGTGGAGTGGTTTTCTCCTACAGGTGCAGACTGGGAGAAGGCTGAGAACTGGGTCCATCCAGAGTTGGGATTCTGACAAGGGGCTATGGATAAGTGCTCCATTGTGACTTGGGTGACAGCAGGAAGTGATATAAGAAGGCAGTTCAGATATGCACATCACTCAGCTGCCACTATCCTTATCACATTTAATCCTCACAACACCCCTGTGAGGTAGGTATTATTGCCCCATCTTACAGATGAGGAAACTGAGGCTCACACATGCCCAGGGACACAGAGTTGAAAAGAGAGGTCTGCAATCCCAAAGCCAGGGTCACCTTACCCCAAACCACACCCTGCCTGGGGTGGTCAGAATTCTCTTACAGTAGCAAAAAGACAGCTCCCACTGGGACACACACACACACACACACACACGCACGCACACCTAGGCACCCAAAAAAGCTACCACTGAGTTAGCATCTCCATGTCCCTAGTTTTGATTCAAGAGCATTTGGGGACACTTGTGGCCAGGTGGTTCTTTCTACATTTCTAGAGGAAACAAGCTATCACAACAGGGCGAGTGTCAGTGATCATCCCAACTGGGGAAAGGTCAGGGTCAGTCTTTGGCAGATACCTCAGGTGTTTTTACGGCTGCCCCCGGGGGGATGGGGTGGGAAGTGTGTGTCTTTCCACTTATTCTCAGGAACCCACAGCCAACCCACCCTTGCCCAGCAGGCAGGGACAGGTCTTTTGCATCTTGCTCTTCTGTACCTAGGTCACCTCAGATGTTACAAATGACATTTTTTTCCTGGCTAACCTCTCTAGGAAAATTCTTTTTGTATCAAGAATGTCAGGATAGCTTTGAGAGGTTTGAATCTAAATAATATTAAGAATCTCTTGTTTTTAAAAATTTATATCTTCTATTTAAATTTTTTTTTTTGTTTTCATCTTAGAAGAGTGAAGGATGGAAATACAGGAAAAGAAATGACCCAGAAATTCAGTGCAAAGAGATGTTCATACAGACAGCATCTGTTTGGGGACACAGAAAAATCATTTTAGGAGGAGGGACAGATTTCTAAAATGAGCTGGGAGTGTGGGAGGGAGGGAACCTATGACCAAGATAGTGAGGCCCTGGCCTGCAAAAAGTCAAGGCCCTCAAGCCTGGCGGCCACAAGCAGTCCATAACAATGCCCAGGGCAGGGCTCCCTCACCATGAGACCCTCTGCCCTGTAAAGGAGTGGATGCCCCAGGCAGGCCAAGGTGGGCATGGTAGTGTGCTCAGTGCTCTCAGCTTCCTAGAACCCTGAACGAGATAGATGCAGGGAGGGGTGAGCTGTGCCAGTCTACCTGGCTCACATGTGTTCTCAACTATGAAAATTGTTGGCTTCTGGGATGGATTTGAATGGGGATGGGATTATCAGGACATGGGCTCAAGCTTCCCAGAAAGGACGGACAGACAGGAGGGGACAAAGAAATAGGCTTTACATGGTACAGTTGCTTTGAGGCTAAACTTTTCAAAGAGAAGGATCTGAGTTTTTGTTCTGATTTAGATATTCTTATGGCTTGAATGGGACTCCCCTGTGAAAGACACTTAAGTGCCCCAAGTTCTCTTTTCCCATGCAGCAGCAGCCCTCTCTAAGCAAACATTCACTGTGGCAAACACTCTGACACACTCACAGGTCTAGGAAGCCCAAGTTTGTGTTCTCCTCCTCTTTGCTGGGGGCAGATAGGTTTTTCCTCTTCACCTGTTGCTGGGGAACGCTGCTCTCCAGAGAACTTGGGGGACGACACTGTAAACATGACTTCCTGGTATGATGGTGGCAAGGCTGTGTGTTTGAGTCACTGCCTGGGGACAGTGCTGAGGTAGACTGGGGAGGGCCACCGTCTACGGAGTTTGTGGGACTCGCACTGACGGAGGAGTACCCTGAGGTTGTAATGTCCTTGCCCAGCTCCCTGCTGCCGCAGAGATGGGGCTCAGGCCCTGGGGCCAAAGGTGTTTGGGTGCTTGGCGCCAAGGCGTGTAGGTCCTGGCATTCTTCATCCTCCAGGTAGGCCTCTTCATCACTTGATTCCTGGCAGCAGTGCTGTCCTGGGTTCATGTACATGACGGAGACATCAAGGACACCACTGGGAGCCGTCACTGTGGGAGAAGTCAGGTGTGAGGTCAGGCCACAACCTGCGCATTGGGGTCACACCCTGCTCAGTCAAGACTCAGCCAGGATAGGTGTGGCTCTTGGCCACATGTCCTGGATATCATTAGACAGTTCCCCGTACTGATCTCCTTTGGGTTAAAAAATTGAGGGTGAAGTGCCTTCTTCAAGCTTGGGATGGTACGCAAGGAGGACAGTAGGAAGTGAGAACAAACTGGTCATCTAATTACTTAACCCCCTTTGTGTACACAAAAGCAAGCAATTAGAAAATTGACAGAATGTACTTGAATTGGGCTTTCTGTGCAGATGACTGCCTGAGAACATGAAGACAGAGTCTCCTCTCTTGCAGCCTCCCCTGTAGGAGTACATGCGGCACAGAGCCCAACAAGGCAGTGGGGAACATTGCCTGGAAGGATCTTATTATGAATTCCAGACAGGGTCTCTTCCTCTCCCCTCTGCTCTGATAAGGTCCTTCCATCAATGCAGACTAGCTGGATAAACATTTGGCCCAAATCCTCTCTCCCAACACCAACCTGTAGTGTCCTAGGGGCTCTGTTCTCTCATGTCTACCTGTGTCTGGACATGTTTTTCTGCAGGTAAGCCCAGGGGCCCTTGATGAGAGCCCCCCTCTGCCCACTGCCCTGTTTGGCATAGCCCCTGGGTGGCTTTGTGGCTGTGGGACTCACCATCACCCTCCTTCTCGCCCTCGCTCTCCTGGTCGCCCTCATAGCCAGAACAGTAGTCCAGACTCCAGTCCAGGAAGCTGCCCAGTAGTGTCTCCTCCTGGCTGGACAGCTCCGCGGTGGGTGTGGTGACAAAGCTGCCCCTGTCCTCCTGGAGGCTGTTTTCTCGTTTCCTATGAGGTGGGGATGCCAGGAACCCAGTCACAGGTGGCATTGCTGGGAGGCCCTGCCTGGTCCTTGGTACCTGCCTGACCTGCCCCAGTATGGTGTAACAGGGACAACACAGCCACCCAGTGCCTTCCCTGAGTCCCAGAGGCAGGGCTGGCAGCACAGTGAGGGTCTTGCTCATCTGGACTTTGCAAGATAAATATGAATTCTGATGGGTGAAGTGGGGAGGGGAAGTTATTCCAGGTGGTACAGCTAGGACATTGAGATGGGAGAGACAGAGGTAAATGGGATACACACAGGAGATTAGGGTGGAGATGAGGGGGAGCAAGGGAGGTGCCGAGGTCACTAATGAGGTATAGCTGGAGTGCAGGGAGTACCAGCAACACTGTGGAGTGATATGTGATGGGTGATTGGCAGGGCTAGAGCCTGAGCTGGGCTCAACCCACGCTCAAGCCCATCTTCAAAGGGAACCACTGAAACAAGAGAGACAGCATGTGGAGGAAGGAGGATGAGGCTGCAGACAGTGCAGCTCAGGCCTATAGACCCGAGGCCCAGATTCAACCTAGTTTTGATTTTCATGGGATCTGCTGCTTCTCCCTGTTATGCTTTAGGAGGCTCCTCTGAAAAAGAGGGTAACAGAGCCCCTAAGGCAGCTGCAGGGATCAAAAGGAAACCCAGGCCCAGTATGCAGGAGCCAACGCTGAATTGCTCCCTTACAGATGCGGGGCTACTAACCGTTTAGTTCTCCTTGCAGAGGGAGAGCTGAGGAAGGAGTCAATGTCCCCCGCGCTGAGGAAAGATGTGGGTTCTGGGCTCTCTTGTTTCACTCCTAGAGCCACACACACCTGGGCATAGCTTAGCACCTGAGAAGAAGCCAGGGTCAGAGGGAAAGATGAGGCCCTGAGGAGCAGGCAGGGGCCTGTCCCCACCCCGACTGGGGACAGAGGGTGTCACCTCTTCTTGGCTGATCTCTTCATAGCGCTTGTCCTCAAATCGCTGTTTCACGGCGGTCAGAGAGACTTGCCTGTAGTCCTTGGGGACATCATCATGGAAGCTGCAAACAAGAAAACATGAGAAACAGTGAGGCACAGGTGGGGCTCCAGGGCAGGCATCGTTGGCATCCCGACCCAACGAGACTTTCTAGCCTCTCTTATTGAAGTGAGAGGGGACACACTTTGAAAAACAGCCCAGTGATGGTAAGTAAAACGGGTACCACTGTGGAAAGGTCTGGTGGTTCCTAAAAGATTGAACCTAGAGTCACCTATGACCCAGCAATTCCACTCCCAGGTGTATTCCCAAGAGAAATGAGAAATATCAACACACATCTGCACAGAAACTTGTATATGAATGTTCACGGCAGCATGATTCATAACAGAAAAAAGTCGAGAACTACCCTAATGTCCATCGATGTACACATGGTAAACATAATGTGGTCCTTTCACATGGTGGAATATTATTACAGTAGAAAACATTATGTAGGTGGAAGAGACTGGCCACAGAAGGCCACATATTATATGATTCCATTTCTATGAAATGTCCAGAACAGGCAAATCCACAGAGTGAAAGTAGATGAGAGTTTGCCTAGGGGTGGAGGGGAGGGGGACATATGGGGGTTTCTTTTCAAGTGCAGGGTTTCTTTTGAGGGTGGTGAAAATATTTTAAAATTGATGGTAGTTGAATTAATACTTAAAAAAAAAAGTTTAGTTTTTAAATAAATGTTTCCAATTTATCTAGATTCAACCCAGCTTTGACTTTTGTGAGATCTGGTGCTTCTCCCTGTTATGCTTAGGAGACCCCTCTGAAAAATGGGGTAACAGAACCCCTCAGACAGCTGCAGGGATCACAAGGGAACCCAGGCCTGGCATGCAGGAACCAACACTGCATCACAGTGTTGGGGAAAAAAACTTGGGGCGGGGTGTAGGGGGACAGCCTAGCAATAACTTTTGGTAGCCTGGTAATGACTATTTGTACAACTAGTGTGAGCAGCCGTGGGGTCAGACACATGCTGACCCACCGACTGTCACCTGCACTCCCTGTCCATCAGCTACAAGGTCTGGGCATTGCAGGAGAAAACAGTGGGCTGAAGCCCATGCCAACCCCTGGGAAACGCTACCAGTACCCTGAGGCTGGAACACAGTGGGGAATGGGAAGAAGTAGCAGATGGGTCAGAGCAGGGGCTGGTCAGAGGGATCTGGGCTGAGCTGGAGAGTTCTGATCTCAACTCAGAAGGTGTAAGTGGAAGTGACAAGCTCAGAGGTGGCCACCGCAGTAATCCAGGAGGTGGCTGGGGGAGTGACCATGGACAGCCAGTGGAGGCCAAGGGAATCAGATCCCAAGACATGCAAAGAAAGTGTATTGCCCTTGAGGGCCGCTGGGACGCAGGGACAGAGAAGCAGAAATTGGCTGGCCCAAGGTCTCTGCTAGGACGATAGGGCCTTGTCCACAGAGCACCACATGCAATCTATGAGGAGGAATGGCTCTAGGAAGAGAGGGGTTCTGGCTTGGATAAAGTGGCAGGGTGCATGGGGCTTAGGCTTTAGATGTGTTCTGAATCCTGGAAGTGGTTACATCTTCTAGAGGACATCTGAGGAGAAGCAGAAAGCTGGAATTACCTGGACTCGTGCAAGGGGGAAGGGAACACTGAGGCAGCTCAGCCTGGTGGAGGAAGGAGGTGGTCATGGGGGCTTTAGCAGATATGCCCATGGTGGGGAGGGGAGTGAGGGTGCTGAAGAGTAGGAAGAGAGTATAAAAGCTGAACGGAGATGGGCAGCAGCCAGGTATGTGCCTGGAGACCCAAGTTTACCACATGCTGTGGTAACACTGAAATTCCCACCCATCTGAGAGATGGTCTCATTTTATCTGTTACAGTCTGCTGCCTATGGAACTCGGCTTGGGTTGGGAGGAGCTGCTTGCTGCACATACATCAAATGTTAAAAACAAGTGAAATAAGCAACATGGCCCTGGAATGTTTAAATGTCAACTTGAGATACACGATTCACTACAGGAAAGGTCTGTGTGGATTGATGGCCCTCTCCTAAGAGCCTCTGTCCCCCATACTTGAGGACACAGCCTCTGTGGCAGAGGTTGGGTGGGGGGATCCATTTCTTCTTGACTCACCACTTTTGATGAAGGCTCAAGACACAGGGTATGAGGTCTTCACAAGAGAACCCAGTAAGGTCCCACAGTCGAGTGGTCCAGGGCTGTGCTGAGGAGGAAAGCAAGAATGGTGGGCCATTATGACTCCCACTCATACCCATAGCCCAGATGGTTCTGTTGTGGCATTTCTCCAAGCTCTGAGTTGCAGAGACCCCACATACAAAGCATGCCTGCTCACTGTCAACAGTGTGGGCAATACTTAAATTAGAACCATCCATAACCTCACCCCCAGAGAACAGCTTTTAGTCCATTCTTGTGTTTTCTTCTCTAGAAGAGGTGGGCCTGCTTCTTTTTCTCTCTGCTCCCCCTTTGTATCATCTGACTCTAGAAATCCCCCAGGCCCCAGGTTTCTTACTCTGCCCATGCATCAGTCTTGCCAAGAGCAGGGCAGCTGCAGCCTGGTGGGCTGGGGAATAGGTAGCCAGGCTGGTGTGCAGCAGGGAGAGCTCACAGAGGAAGCTGCACAGATGCTGGGTTCTTGGTGCCACAGGGACCAGCGTCAGTAGGATGTCCTTGTAATCGACCACAGTAGGGACCTAGACAGAACCAAGAGGTGAAAGTGGGCTCTCAGCACAGAGAGGGCTCATCTACCCATTCAACAAGGAGGCTGGCCCAGTTTGGGATCTGGCCCAACCAATGTTCAGGCTGGACACCAAGGTATGCGGTGACAAGATGCCTTCTGGGTCCAGAATGACTTCCCAGGGCAGGAAAGCTCAATATTATGTGGGTGCCCTTGGCTCCAGCTACCCCCTCACATGACCGCCATTTTGACTTACAAGGAAAAAGCAAATGGCCACTTACTCGAATCTTCCCTTCCAGGGCGGAGATGATCTCTCCCATCATCCTCACCAGGTCCTCGTACTTGTACGTGTTGTCTGTGAGCCACACGGCCTCCCGAATCGTCAGGATCTCTTTGCTGATGAACCTGGAAAGTGGAGAAAGGGTCTGAGCATCGAGTCCTTTTCCTTGGCAGGGCGATGGCTTCAGGCTTCAGTGACAGAGGGGGATAAAAGAGTAGACCTGGCTGTCTGTGGCCACCAAGGGAAACTGAAAAGGTTGCACAATCCTGTCCTAAGGGGCTGGAAGGGAAAAGGGATTAGTGCTATGGACCAGTGGGAGTAGCGGGACCACCAGGCGCACAGATGTTTCTACAAAAGGTACTCACGATGACGTGATTGATAGTCTTCTTTGAGACTGAGGGAGGGGCTGCCCTGCCTTGTGCCAGATTCCACAGAGTGACTAAACTCGGGAGGCAGGTAAGCCAACAGATCTGAGCTGGAGGTTGTTTAAAGGTCTATACACAGCATGAAGTCTGACCACAAGACTCTTGATTGTCCCTTAGGCAGGTAGTCACCCTGTTCTCTACTCTCCATCAGTGTCGACTATCAGGGAACACGCTGGTCCAGTGGTCTGCCGAGGGCGAGGGTGGACCGGGGCCAAGCCTGGGGTTGTTCTGTACTAAAAATTCTGCAGCTGCTGAATTTGCTATCAGCTTGAATGAGGGATTGGGATGCACAGTGACCAAAGGTGCCAAAAGAGTAAGATGCAAGTGGGTGAGAGCCCTGCGCTTAGCGCAGCCACAGGTACTGCTTTGAGAGCAGAGGTAGGGCATCTTGGCCTCTAAAATTTTTAAGCAATTGTCATCTCACTGCTAGTCAGTCTGTGGTCCACTAACTGGGTCTCTGACAGCAGGGATGTAATTATGCCATCTAGGTCCAGGAGGTAGGGACCCTGTCTGTTCAGCCATCTCTGTCCAGGAGACCTAGAATGCTAAGAGGGGCCCAGACAAATGTGTAGCAGTCTGCACCCATGCGCCCACTACCTGTGGTCGTATTACCCTACTTCCATGACTATCCAGAGACCACACTTTCCAGTTCCACTGCGGCCATGTGACTGAGCTTGCTGCAAAGGTAGACATGATGACCTTAGGGGTCAAGGGAGTGGCAGAGAGTAGGACAAAAACTGGGGCTCCTCTGTGATCTCCTGTAACAGAAAATCCATCCCAATGATGTGACCCTCTGCCTCTGGATTACTGTGTAAAAGAAGTCAATCTAGTTCACACCACTGTGTGCAGTGAGCCTATTCCTTGCTCCCAAGCCTTACAGATAAGGACAGTTGGTCTGAAAATGGCAGACTATGAGGGCGATGTCTGGTTTAGGAAAACTAGAAAATGCAAAATGTATGGTGGGAATCACTGTCTACATTATTTCTAAAGGCAAAGCTAGAACAGACAGGTATTTAAGGGATGGCAGATTTAGGTAAAATTGAAGATGGTACAGCTTGAAACACCAGAGGTGCCAAGGGTACAGGCTGCCATGCAAAGAGCAGGTGCCCTGTCCGTGTGGTTAGAGTGGGGTCTGTGGGGAGTTGGGTGAGGCGTTTGAGACCCACTAACTGCTGGTTTCCAATGACACATACTTGAGAAACACATAAAAGCAGTGTTTCTGTGGTATTGGTGGAGGACTGTGGAAGAGAACAGCCAACTATTTTGGGTCCTGAGACCATGCGCTGGGACAAGTGGCCATGCAAGGTAAACGTGTGTGGGGAAGACTGCCCGACTTAGACACTGTAAATAAAACCCCCCATCTAATGAGGTGGGACACTGAAGCCTTATTTCCCTGAAAAGCCAGCCCATGAAGTTGGGCAGGGCTAGCAAGCAGCAGTGTCCTGTGGTCTTGGCTGCAGAGGGGCTTCTCACCGGGTACAGATGACCATGCAGGCGATGCCTAGCAGCTGAAGCCTGTACCGGGGCACTAGCCTCCTCCGTAGGTACCGGTCCACACATTCCACAGTCAGGTGAAGGCACAGACTCGTGAAGTCCTTCATGGTGGCAACTTCTACCAGCCAGTCTATTAGAATGTACCTGTGGGAAGAGCACCAACTCTGAACACTAAAGCGAGTATTCACAAACGTCCTGTCTCCCATTTCCAAAGGCCTCTCTGTCCCAAGAGAGTGAGCTGGTCATCTGCACCATCAGTCTACCCAGGAACCATCTGAGGCTGAGATGCGATGTTCAAGGAAGCTGGGGAGGGCCCATGTTTCTCAACTGTTTCTGAGAAGCAAGTGGGTTCACATATCGGTGTCCTGCTTCCCCTACAGATCCCACCAGGCACTGAATAAGCATGGATACTCACAGGTAAGGGTCACGGTGGGTCCGCTCTATAAAGCTGGGGACAGATCACAGACCCCGGGATGAGGGGAAAGTCATTCAAAGGTGTAAGAGCTTTAGTCATCCTGCAAACCTGTACTCTTCCTGAGGAACAGCTCACCTGTGGGGTCCTTTACCAAAACCCTCTGCATAAGAGCAAAGAGCCAAGAACACAGCCAAAGCAGGATGTATTGAGCCTGTGAGCTGGAGTTCTCAGTCACCCAGCAACCCTGACGGAGGACACAGCCTGACAGAGCCCACAGACATAGATGGGGTCCCTCCTTGAGAGGGCTAAAACCTAGGGCCAGGAACATAGACATTAAAATGGAATGCTGTGTGCAATGGCAAGGATACCCGAGTATAGTAAATGACTTTCTGAACAAAGGAGAGAAGACAGAAGCGAGAGAGAGAAAAACTGTGATTCCGCAAGATTCTGCACAGACTGGAGGGATGGCTTCCTCATGTCAGCCTAGAGAGAAGCAGCTCTTATAGGCAGATGGAAAGAGAAAAGCAGTGGTGGTGGAATGGAAGGGGGAAGGAATGAAGAAGGAAGATAAGCCTCTATTTTCTTCCAGAAGGAGGAAGAACATGAGCTTCAGGTGTTTTAAGGTTTAATCCAGTCACTATTGGAACAGAAGAAGCTCCCCTACACAGACAGAATTAACAAGTTTAACAATTTGATTTATAAAAAGACTAACCAAAGTATATACTTGAAAATGGTTATATCTGAAACTAATATGTCAATTATACCTCAATAAAAACAAAGAAAGTTGGCAATTCCCTGGCATAGAGAACGGAAAGATGTTCAACTCAAGGGTTGAAACAATATTTCGATAGTTGTTTTAGTTCTTGAAAAGGAAAAAGCAAAATTTGTTACCCCCCAAAAAAGGAATAATAATAATCTAAAAAGAAAAAAAGAAAAAAGGCAGACTGAGGAGGCGCAAGGTGTTATCAGCATATTTCTTCTAACAGAAAGAGGGAAGAGCTGAGAGAAATGGGGTGGGGGGCTGCCACTGCCACCACAGGCACAGGATTCAAAATTACAATAGCTCTCTGAAAAAAAATGGGAGGGGAAAAATGGCTTAGGTGATAGAGGCTTTGTTCATCCCTCTTGCAACAAAATCAAAGTTGTGATAAAAACACAGAGTAAACAGCAAGGAAAATCACCTGGGATCTAGATGAACAGAAGTACTACAACTAGGGGGAGAAATAATCAACTTGCAACAGTAGGAGGTAGGAGAGAGCGAAGACGCGAGGCTGCCCAGCGGGAGCGGCTGAGTGAGACAGAAGCTGTGGCAGCTGTAGCTGGCAGCTGCAGATGCCTCTTAAAGGGGCCGTGTCCATGACCGGACTTCTGCAGTGACAGACCTGCTCGTTCTGAGCACCAGCACTGGGTTGGCTGCACAGGGACAGGGAACCACGGACTTACAGGGGGACATTGAGTTGTCAGAGTGAGGGCCAGAGGCAAGGCTCTCTCACAGGCGGAAGTGCCGGCAGTATCCACTGTTCCTCTGTTGAGCCCTTCCCATCTTCCAGTGTATGAACATAGCTGAGACATCATCAAACTGAATAACAGAGGTCGCTCCGCCCAGAGGATTCCCTGAAACTCCGCCTCTTCCAACTCATGGCCCCACCCAAGCCACATCCAGTTGTGTCCTTGGTGAGTCTGGTGCTCCTTGCTGAGCAGCACCAAGACTCACACTGGTGGCAGCTGGCCTTGGTTTCTGGTGTGGCTTCTTGAGGCAACTAAAAGCACAGCAACTATGAATTGCCTGCTGAATCTTAACAGGTGGCCCTGGAAGGGCACAGGCTGGGGCTAAACCTGGCCTGCAGATGAACCCCTCTCACGACTGTGCCACTGGACACCTACTTCACAAAACTGTGCTAATAAGACTGGGAGACTTAGGAGCATTGCTTAGGACATAGAAACAGACACAGAAAGGTTATAAAGATGAACTTAGGGGAAGCGTAGATGAATTCAATGAGAACTTTAACAAAGAGATAAAAAATATAAAAATGGAAATAGAAATTATAAAAGGAAACCAGTAAGAAATGAAAAAGAACATGATCTGAGATGAAGAGTATATTAGAGGGAATAAACAGTGGATAAAGAAGAGGATCAAACCACTTAGATATAGAGGAAGGGGAAGCCAAGGACACTCAATCAGAACAGCAAGAAAAAAGAAGCCAAGACTATAATAATAATTTAAGGAGCCTATGAGACACAATTAAGTGTAAAAATATCCGTGTCATAAGGGTATCTGAAGGAAAAGAAGTTGAAGGGCTATTTGAAGAAATAATGTTGGAAAACTTCCCTAACTTGAAGGAAATAAACATACAACCCCAGGAAGCTCAGAAATTCCCAAAAAAGATGAACCCAAAGAGGCCCACAACAAGACACATTATAATTAAAATGCCAAAGCTTAGAGACAAAGAGAGAATCTTAAAAGCAGCAAGAGGAAAGCAGCTAGTTACCTACAGGGGCGTATTCATAAGACTGGCAGCTGATTTCTCAAAAGAAACGATGCAGGACAGAAGGGCTTGGCACAAAATATTCGATGTGATGAAAACCCAAGATCTACAACCAAGAATACTTTATCCAGCAAAGCTATCATTTAGAGTCGAAGGACAGGTAAAGAGCTTCCCAGACAAAAATAAGCTAAGGAAAATTTTCAACACCAAGCCAGTATTACAGGAAATGTTGGGGGACTTCTTTAAGAGGAAAAAAACATATCAAAACAGGAATAAAGAATGGAAAAAATTACATTCCTACCAACAAATACCTCAAACAGAAAAGAATTAAGTGCTCCAATCAAAAGATAAGTGTGGCTGAATGGATAAGAAAACAAGAACCCTACATATGCTGCCTACAAGAAGCTCACTCAGATTTAAACTCAGCTTAAAAGACACACAGAGACTAAAAGGGGATGGAAAAAGACATTGCCTTGATGGACCTAGAGGGTATTGTGCTGAATGAAATAAGTCAGATAGAGAAAGACAAATATTGCACGATTTCACATACATGTAGAATCTAAAGAATAAACAACAACAAAAATGGAAATAAACTCATTGATACAGAGAATATTTTGAGGGCTACTAGATGAGAGGGGAGTGGGGAGGATGGTGAAAAAGAGCAAAGGGATTAAGTACCAATGGACAGTGACAAAATAGACATGGAGATATAAAGTGTAGCATAAGGAAAGTAGTTAATGTAATAAATATGTAAGGGTGAAGAGGAGTACTAGATTTAGTAATCACTTTGTGAGTTATATAGATCTCTAATCACTGTGCTGAACAACTAACTGAAACTAATATATTATTGTATGCCAACTGTAATTGAAAAAAAGTCATTGAATTGTACAATGTAAATATGAGCAACTGTCTATATTTCAATAAAGCCGGGGAAAAAAAAGAGTAAAAAAAAAAAAATAGCTTTGTGACATTTAACATGGGAACAAAGGATGATGCACCCCACAATGTGAGAACTTACTATATGCTGGGCATTGTCTGCTGCAGTTTAGCCAGAGCCTGCCCATTATAAATCCAAAATGTGTTTGAAATCTCTTGCATAAGCTTAAAAATTTTATTCACATTTTCCATTTTCCTAACATGTTCTGTGATTGAGCATACAAGTGTCTTATCTCTAAACCAAGGAGAAAAATGGACCTGTAGGAAGAGGTAGGTCTTGCTGGGGTTTCAGGCTGCCAGGCATAGTGCAGCAGTCCTGGAAGGCATAACTCCCTGGGTCAGGCTGGCTCAGATGGCCTTGTTGTTTCACAAACCAAGTTGATGCTCATGAGGATGGGTTGTAAAGAAAAGGTGGTTTTTTGGCTTCAGAATTTGGAGATATGAATCTCGTCATTTTACAAAGATTGGTTTTTGTTCTATTTAAATTGGTTTAACTTGTTCTGAGGCTTAAAAAGGAAAACTGGACAGAGCAGAAATTACATGGGATATTTTCTCTTCAAAGCCCTGAACAACTTAAGCATTATTGGTTTTAGAAAACACACACACGTGAATGGGGGGATCCTAGTGAGGTTGACAACACAGGGTGCTCTTTGACAGGTGGCTTAGGTGAAACAGAAGGGACAACTCCCTTCACCCCAGAGACCAGTGGTCACTTTGCCTCCTGATCAGAAGCTCTGGCTTGAACCCTCACCTCATTGTGTCGTTGAGTCCCTTTTGCATGGAAAAGACCTCCTGCTTATTGGCAGCAGGTGAGGCCTGAAACAGCTGGCAGACGATCTCGTTGGAAGCTTTCACTTCTAATCCAAGTTGGCTTCCATTTGCACAGGCTTTGGCTAAAGACACCTGAGAAGGAAAGGCACAGAGAATGAGCACAAAGCAGTGGCTTTTGAGGTTTTATCTCCAAATGTGAAAGGCTGTTGAGGGAGAAGATGTGCATATACATTTGCCCTCCTTAGGCCTTGTAAGCCTTCTGGAACCAGCATGACTAAGATTTTAATTATTCTTTTTGAAATAAGTAATATTATCCCATGATAAACAATTTTAAAAAGGACTAAAGGTGTATAATGGAATGTCAGTCCCCTTCCTACCCTGGTACAGCTCCTCAGCCAATTTAAGTCTTCTGCCAACTTTTAAAAAAAATTTTGTTTCTGCTCGCCCCCTAACTGTGAAAGCTAGATACCTCAGGGGTAAGCCTCATAGCAAAATGGTAAAGGTCATGCTGGGGGCTCACATGACTAGGCTTTAAAACCTGGGTATGTGACCACTGGCAAATTGAGGGAACTGCTGTACCTCAGTTTCCCTTCTTCTGAAGTGGCATACAGCATCAGCTTTGGCAGATGGATGTGAGGATTAACTGAGATGTGTGAAATACTTTGGACAAAAACCATCCAGCACCTACCCACAAAGCCCTCAAATGGTTACTATCACTATTTCTAGTTCCTTTCAGATTTTTCTATGCATTTCTAGCAGTGTGTATATGCACTTATGATCACAGTATATATATATCTTTTCTTTGCCCACTTGATAACATGGTTCGTTAGGATATAAAATATCTGTAAACATGTTATACCTATTTTTCCATTTCGGGTGTTTCTGATGTGTTTTATTTATGAGATAGCTTTGTGTAGACTGTTTAGCACCTGCACCAGTCTGCACACGTGGTCAGTACACCAGAATGGCTCTGCTAAGCCTTTTGCTACTTGTGTCCAAGTACTTTCTGAAAGGCCAGACCTGATGTTCATGCTCACTAATAAGAAGACTATTTTATCACATCTTTACCAGCAAAAATGATGACTGTTAAAATGTATATTTTCTGAAGTAAATAGGGATCCACTGAAATACAGAGTACATACATATATGTAATTTGCTAATGTGACAGCTGAGATCTTGTTGAAACGTGTGCCCTTCCGAACAGCATTGAGCAGAATGCTGCTGCTTTGTGTTTGCAACAGTTGTGTGTTTCTTCTGAGAGGGCACTGAGGCCTTGTGGACTTCTGTTATGGTCCTACTTTTGTTATTGATGAGTTTGAGCTTCCAATAGAATCACATTGTCATATGTCTTGTAAATTTGCTGACTACCTTTTTGGACACAAACATTACAGTGTTCTGTGACTTGTCAGCTTGCGCCATGTACCAGTTTGTGATTTTCTTTCTTAGCTTTTGAGAGTAGACAACTCTCAACCACCTGCTTAGGTGGTTGGCCTCTATCTGCCTGGCTTTCTTTGATTTGTCTTGAAACCATGACTTTATAGATGTAAAGGGAGAGTGCCTTGAGAACACCAACAATCCCTGGTGTCCTGGTTCTGACACTGGTGAGCAGGTCGAATGAAGAGAAAAGGACAGCACCCTAGATGCCCATTGGCTCTAAGGAGCCTCGAGTTCTGCTGCTGAGATAAGATTTACCTACAGGATAACTTTAGGGAACAGTATGAATTTTTATAGCAGATATAGTCCATAAGCACTTATAAATTAAGAGGGTGGCTGGCTTAGGGGCAATGGGCTTTGAGATGATAGGGTGGTGATGGGCAGAGATGAAAGAGGCACTCTTTGCTCTCCTCCCCACACAATCCAGAACTAAATTCCTTTAAAACCCAGCTCCAGCCCTGGGCCAATCTTATTGCCTCCTGAGTGGGAGCCCAAGAGGTGTAAGGACAAAGGCCAGCTCCCACTTTACCTGTGCTTCCCAGCAGCCTTTGGCAGCATAGTCCCTGAGTTTCCGGAAGTTGTAGAGGCATCGTCCAGGATCAGACGTCTGTCAATGGGAGAAAGTCACCATGACTTTACATGGTTTTATCTCTGGAGAAGCTTAGGAATGACCCATGGGGTCCTTAAATGTTCCCCCCAACATCTCCAGAGAGTCCTTGGAGGCACTTTCTTCCCAGTTCTTTATCCTCACAAATGATAGTGGTCATTCTGGGGCAGCGTTGAAAGCAGCCCACTGAGCAGTTGCTCCAAGGGGCTTAGGAACCGTATGAGGATCCCCGCCATGCCGACAACTTCTTCAAGGGCCAATTTGGAGACTGTGTCTAGGAACAGCATAATTCCTCTCCTCCCCAGACCCAGGTCCACTTACATCTGTCTTTCTGTCACTTTCCCAGAGGAGGTATGAGCTGGTCAAACATCCCTGATTAGCAGATTCTTCAAACAAGTCATGGGCCTGTTTCTTTTTCTCTTCATCCTGGAATAAATCCAAGCAGTTTGTTCTTCTTTTTGTCTCTACTTTCTCCTAAATCATTCTACTAACCATCTTCGTCTCTCTTCTTACCTCTAAGTGATCATATGCATTGATCTTTAATAAAATAAGTTAACTAAATTGGAGTGGAAATAACTTCATTAAAGATATACAATTTGACACCGAATGTAGAAAGCAAACTCACAAGTTCTGCTCTCATAGGCCTTGCTTTCTCTTGGACACTGTCTATGTTTGGCTTGACCCTGGGTCACCTGGAGGGCCAGCCCTCCACACTAAATCACTCCTAGTGATGTTGGAGGCTATCTTGGGGCTCCTTTACTTCCTCCTTCCTGTTCAGTGCCCTCCCTGTTACTGTCAATGCACACCTGTCACCAGAAGACACCACTTTTCCAGAGTCTGCTGCAGATGGGGTTCCTTAATCACAAAGCTTGTTAAAGCTTTCTCAAATGTACAGAGCTCTGTTTAAGGAGTGGGAGAGGTCCCCCAACAGCAGAGAAATGAAACAAATAAAGACTACGGTCCAATGCATTTAGATGCTCTGCCCAGCTCCACATGGCCTCTCACGTCAGTGCTCACTTTGGCTTTGAACCTTGGATGCCCCCTTCTGCTGCCTTCACGTACTTCCTGGTCCTCAGTGTTTGCAGATGCCAGAAAGGTAATCAGCACAGAAATGTGGAGCTACTATACTCCATGTGCTCAACCAGGCCAGGGATATGTCAAAGGACACAGAATCCAAGTGAAATGGATAACTCGACTTACCTCAAAGAGACTCATAACTCTCCCCAAGCAGTGCAGTATGGATGCTCTGTGAGTCTAAAATAGGAGAAAGAGTTGTGATTATCAGTGGAGAGAATGTCTAAGAGTTGCCCTCCCAGTCTGTGTGTCCTATGGTTCTTGACTACCCTTTTGCGCAGAGGACCAACTGCTTCATGGAGCTTCTGTCCTGCCTTCTCAGCTGTCAATGTGCCCACAGTCCAGCCCATTGTCTGATTCCCCTGACCAGTGGCTCTGAGGCCTCCTCTCTTGCTGGGTCGTTTCCAGACACTCCCACACCCACACTCTTAATTCTCTGCACCTCTACTGCCCTCAGATCTCTGACATTACGAGGTCCATGGCATCTTCCCTCAAGGTTTTCTCGCCTCCCAGGATCCTATGGAGCTTGGACTGCACAGCTTGGTCTGCCTTACAAGCACCTCTCCATAGGACTCACTCTTTGCAGCTGGCACTCCGCTCTGAGGCTCTCATGAACCACGGCCTTACAGCAGCTTCCAGACACCGACCATGGCGGGCGGATGAAGAGCCAGATGAAGGGGGCAGCATTGACATTCAGTCGCTCGGCGAGACTGAAGAAGCGAGAGGCCTTCAAGCCATTCACTTCTGCACGGGCTTCATCAGATACTGACACTGTGAAGGCAAACAGAAAGTAAGCCAGAGACATCCCTGGAGGATACATGTGAAAAGTTCTCCATGGTCTTTTGTGAAATTCTAAAACCTTAAGCCCATTGGAATGCAAAGCTCCAGGACAGAGGCTCCTCCCTTTTCTTCTCCTACTTTGTGAATCATGTGAGCCCACCAGGGTCTTCCCAGCAGCCTGGATTTTGAAGGTTGGGAAGGTGTCCCCTCACATAGAGGTATCTTATGACCACCCTCCCTCCTGCTGGGAATTGCTACTGACCCTCTTTCTAATGGGTATGTATTTCTTTTTGAGTTAATGAGCATTTCCCAAATTAGGCAGTGGTGATAGCTGCACAACTGTGAATATACTAAAAACCGCTGTGTTGTATACTTTAGACGGGTGAGTTGTATGGTACTTGAATTCTATCTCGGAACTGCTGTGTGATAGGAGGGTGGGGGCAGGACTGCTGTTCTCCTAAGCCTAGAAGAGGAATGCTTATCAGTCACAACAGTCTTGTCAACTCAGCAAGACACTAGATCTTTTAAAAGCAGGATGGTGGCTATACCCAAGTCTTTATGCCTTTTGGGAACTGGGACAGGATGGCCCGTAGGCTGGTTCCTTGGTGTGCTGAGCAGACAGACAAGAATTGGGAGAAGGCCACATAGATCCTTGGGGAGAATCACCCTTGGGGGTGAAGAAATTCAGGCACCTGTCCAGCTTTGACCTGCCTATACCTGCCTCCTTCTTGGAGCCTTGGCTACCTGTGTTATTGAAACCCTATGAAATAAGGTATGCGTTGACTGCTGCTCCAGTGTTCCAGAGAAGAACTGTGGCTGAGAAGAGCCACAGCCCAGGCATGGGCTGCAGTGTTAATCACACAGAGGGCAAGCAGCTGGGGGAAGGCTGGCTGCCGGAGTAGCCCCCATTCTGAGTCTCTGCTCAGTCATTCTTTGCCAACTGAAATTAAAATGTTTATTAAAATAAGAGGGGACTCCCCCAACCTACAAAATCAAAGTTCATCAATGCGTCCCTCAGCAGGGCACCTCTGGGCACAAGCTCCCTGGAGGAGACAGAAAGGCAGACCCCCAGACAGAAAAGTGACTAAATTACGAACACTGGGAAGGGCTCTTGCTTGTTCTAAAACATCAGCATCGAGTGGAGCAAGGACTTACAGCCTTCATTGTAGAGGTAGGCGATGCCCAGCTTCACAGCAGCTTCAAAATTTCCCTTTTCAGCAGCCCTAAAGCATTAAAAACATAAAACATCACATGATTTTATTCCATAAAGGTTATGTTCCATCACAGCAATTGAAGCTAAAATACTTGTTTTCTGAATGGAAAATTTTTTAGGTAATGAAGTCACATATCATTTACCTATGACATGCTACAACATGTATAAACCTTGAAAACATACTAAGTGAAAAAAGCCAGTCACGAAAGGCCACATGTTATATGAATCCTTATATGAAATGTCTGGAATGAACTAATCCATAGAGACAGTAAGTAGATTTGTGGTTGCCTAGGGTTTAGGGGATTGCAGGTAAAATAGGAAGTGACTGCTACTGGGTATAAGGTTTCATTTTGGGGTAATGAGAATGTTCTAAGTTACACAGTGTTGGTGGTTGCATAACTGTGTAAACATATTAAAAACCATTGAGTTGCACATTTTAAATGGTTGAGTTGTATAGTCTGTGGATGACATCTCAGGTGGCCTGCTTGGGACCCCTGGCACATTTCACTGGGGTTCATGGGCCTCAGGGCTGGGAAGGTGGGATTAGCCAATGAATGAAATACAACAGGATTTAAATCACATGATTTTGAACAAAATCGCTGCATGAAGTTTCCACACAAAAGTGACCTGTGTTTGAGTCATGTGGGATGGGTCAGAGCCCAACTGGGACCCTTCAGGACTGTTGTGACTAATGAGAGTCACATATGTACTACTGGCATGGATGACTAATGACTGTGCTTGAAGTCATGTGACCCAATGGATGAGACTGATAGCCCTCAGTTGTTTCTGGCTGGGATAAGGTGTTGGTAGGGGCTACAACAAGAGGAAACTTGTTCTCAGGTCAGGTCTTGGAACACAGGCTGGCATATCAGGGAGGCCCAAAGACAACCAACTGTTCTCAGGGTGCAGAGATACCTTTCAAAGAGCTTCAGGTTCCTTGGAGAAGGCCACAGCTCCTGGAAGTTGGCACATGCCCATACACTGGCATGGTTGTCTACCAGGTACTTCAGCTGGGAATGTACCTGCAGAACAATGGAAGCAAGGTGGGTAGGGGGATTATCAAGGGACCTCCCAGAAGCTCTGCTCCTAGAGCTCTTGAAGACAGATGTAGATGGATAAAAGGTCTCCTGTACCCTTCCCCACCCCAGTAGTAAAGGTCCCAGTCTCTGTGTCTCAAAACAATAGTCGCTTTGAATAGAGAAAAGAGTCCAGAAACAAGTTTCTTTGCAGCTTTAAATGTGGGGACAGAGGTCCTGGAAGGGGAAATAAGCATCTGGGCTGAAAAGAGGAGATAATACCTCTGTAAGGGTTTATACCCGCAAGGGTCAGAGAAACCAACTCTACAGGAACAAGTAGGACAGAAATCTGTTTTGTGCTTCTCTAACTGGGGCCTTGCTAATGGGAGCACAGCTGGAACTTGGAGGTCAACAAGGGCTCTTGGAAAAGACTGGCACATGTGACAGCAGCCTCAGGTAGGACCTGGAGCCTCTGCCCTTGGCGGGAGTCCTGAGCACAAATGAGCATTTTAAGCACTAATGTTCCCATTGCCACTGGAAACTCAGCACCCATGAATATTATGACCAAAATGGAGGGGGCTTTGGGAGTTGGAGAAGTGGGTTCTTGTTTTCCCACTAATTCACTATATGCCCTCAATTAAGTTACTCGAAGAGAAGCTGCAGTTCTTATATCTGTCAAATGCCCCCAGAGTCCTTTTCAGTGCTGAATGTTACATGGGATTTGTCTTCAAGAATATACTTTTATTCTTTTTAATACCAGCTTATTTCTTTAAAAATAAATTTTTAAAATTTATTTTTCAATTACAGTTGAGATACAATATGTTTTAGTATATGTTATTTCTTAAGGGATTTCACTTAAGAAATTTCACTGTCATAAAAGGGGACTTTTCTGTTAAACATTACAATGAGTGTGCTACGTTTCAGCTTTCCTATACCTTGAGCATCTATTGACAATACCATCCTTGTTTCTGTCTACTTTTGTAGCCAAAGCTCTGTTCTGACATTTAAGAATATGAAGCTTAGATATTATAAACAACGCTAAGGCTGACACTATTTTCATCTGACAACTTACAGCTCGAACAGCAAGGATGTCTCCAACAGAAAGCCATTTCAGGATATGAAAAAGCACATCTTCCGGGAGACTCAAGATTGTTAGGTTTCGTGGCCTCCTTCTTATTCTTCGCTTTGTAGGATAACAGAAACACTTGGCACATCTACAGTGGATCACTTAAGAAAAAAAAGTCAGAATGGTCTAAATGATGTGTTGGAAAGGAGTTCTACTGATGTGAAAAATTATATCTGAATATGATTTACTAGTTACTGTCCTCTGCCCCACAAAAGGAACCAGCCATGTTTCTAGTCCCCAAAAAAGATTGAATAAAGGAGTAATATTATAAGGATTACAGAAAACATCATCATTCATTCAAATATTCAGTATTTATGGTGATTGGCAAAGAACCATGCAACTTGGCTATTGGGAAACTTCCTGATCTAGAGCCCAGATGACTATAAGATAAGGGAAAAAGTAGCCAATGCTGATGAGGTTCTCCTGGCATTTCACGTTCAATGAAGCCCTCTGGGACCCTTGCTGATTTCTTTGCTTCCATTTGAACACATTACAAAAATGCATAATGTTCAATAAGGATCTGTGGGCTTGAACAATCTGGTTTTTGAGTCCAAACTAGGAGTGTCAGCCCAGCAGGGAAGCAAAGGCTGAACTTGAAGGCCAGGCCGGTCCCAACTCTGCGGATGTCCCGAGCTGCCCAGTGTCCTCTCTCCCCATAGGGGGACTCCTTTCAACTCTAGCAGCTCCTTCTTCATTCTAAGCAGACAACCTAGAAGCTCCCGGGCAGAAGCCCCTTACCTCCATTTTACCTGGTTTTCCACCCGATCTTCTCTCCTGTCTTCCCTACACACGACTTTCCCCGCCCACGGTACTGTTACTTTCCTCCCCTCACTCAGAGTCCTGCTCTTCACCTAGGTCTTCCCATCAGCAGTTAACGTGCTGTGAAAGCCAGACCTGAATGCAGGGCGACCAGTTCCCATAGACTACACAAATTTTACCAGACCGCTGTCCTCATTCCCTTGCTCTAAGACAGATACTGAAACGCTTAACCGCCATGGTAATAACCACCGAAGTCGCGGTCGCGCTCACAGCCCTCGACAGGTGCCCGGCCCCGCGCGGGTCTATTACGGGGTTCTGGACGCTGCTTGGCATTTAAACCTCGCGCCAGGCGGGCGACACCAGGACCACCGCACCCCAGGCCGAAGGGCTCGAGCTGGCCTGCGCAGTCTCAGACCGCCGTCCCACCTCCGCCCGCTCCCAATGCTCACCGCCGCCGCTCCCCATCGCTGCCCGCGCCACCTCTTCAGCCGTCGTCACAGCGGTCTAAGCCTCTCCAGCCGCCCGCTGACCCTGTGCGCGCTGCCGCACGCACGCGCAGCCCCGCCCCGCCGCCCGCCCTAGTTTTCAAACGCGCCCGGCACTCCCATTGGTCGGTCCAGGGGGGCGCGCGCAGCGGGCTTGCAGAGCCCCGCCCCCAGACCCGCCCAACCCGCCGGCCGCCGACGCCCTCAATTGGCCGCGCCAGGACGCGAATTCGAATACTGGCCTTTGATTGGTGGAACCCGCGCGGTTTCCCCGCCTTCTCGGCCGGGGCGGAGCGGGGGGTCTTAGAGGATCACGGCTTAGGCTCGCCCCGCAGGGGCTTCTGCAGTCTGAAATGGCTCGTGTGGTCCTGGGCTGTTTGAAGTTTGGGCCTCGCTGCTGACTCAGCAGAGGTCCCGGCCACTGGAAGCTATGGCGCGCCGTGGGTTGTCAGTGAAGGTCTGTGCCGACTGGCCGCGCCTCTGGACGCGGGGTCTGGAGGAGAGCGCGGTGCAGCTGTGGCCTTGACTGGGTCGTCTACTTGTGTGGACGCTGGCGAGCTGGCATTCGCGAGCAGCGCGGCTCCCTGGAGGCCCTGACTTCCGGCCCTCACCCAGAGGTCGCACGTCCTGCTTCCTGCCAGTGCTTCAGGCGAGAAGACCGTTTGTTCGGGGCCCAGCCATTGTTTGCATAGACTGTAATGCAGAAAGTTGAGTTCGAGACCTGGGCTTTGAAGTCTTCATTGACTCAGCATATTTGACCCCCTCTTTCCAAGGAACGATGAACGTGGCTCACCCTGGACCCTTACTCCGTACCCTCCCCTGGGCAAACCCTAGCTCTCAGCTTGATCAGATACCTCCCCAAGTCTGTTCGCAACATCTCCTCGTTGCCACCTGGGTACCCTTCCTAAAAGAGAAGTGCACCTGCTTGCTTTAATGGCTGCTGCCTGCCACAGCCAACCATTCTGTTTAGATGTATTAGGCAGTGCCCACCCGGCCTGTCTTTCAGGAACCAGCTCACATCCCACCCCTTTCATGAGACAAGGAAAGAAATGCAGTTTCCTGGGAGAAGTATTTGAGGGAGGACAGATTAGTTTTTCCTGGAGAAGACAGGGAATCTGGGTCATGGCTCAGACCCCTCTCCCCATGTCCTTAGTCAGCATCATCTCCCCTCTTTTGTGCCCCCATCCGTGTGCTCACTAAACCCTACGGTGCCAAGGCTCCATATCCATCTGGAGCAGGAGATGGAGAAGTGAGGAGATGTATGATTGCAACATAGGATACGAGAGTCTCAGTGGTCCCAAAATGACAAGGAGCTGAGGCCCTGGAAGATGGGGGCGGTGGAGGTGGTAAGGGTGATGTGCACAGGAAAAGAAGTGGATAGAGCTGAGCGTGCATGGGGCTTGCTCCCCAGAAGTCCCATATCCCCCTCCACCCCACCCCCACCACACACACACACACACACACACACACACACACACATACACAAGGACAGGGAGGAATCTATGGAAGACTTCAGATTCCTCTCCTCACACCTTTGTTTCCACTGATTATTGTTTCCCAATTTGTTGTCCTCCTCCCCTGTACTACTGCTTCACTACAAATCTTCCCCAGGGAAAAGGTGCACTCTTTCGGCACCTTGAAGGTACTGATAAACTGGATTCACCAATGAGTGAGTGAGTCGCCATTGACTGCTCTAACTCCCCTGTGGTACTATATCGTGGAGTTCACATCGACATCCCTGGGCACTCAAAGTCCCTCCACTGTCTTCTTCTTTATGTCCTTATCACTCTCTTATTTATTCAGCGATGAAGTTTTCTTATTTTTCAATAAACAGGTGTTCTCTTAGCCATGTTGCAGCTACGCCTGCCCTAGCCCCCACCCACTGCCCTGGCAGTAAGAGACCTTAGGACCCAGCGGGGTGATGAGCTTATTTCCCATTGGGCTTCAGGAAGCTGAGGGAACTCACTGGGAAAATCTAGACTGTTGGGAGCTCCGAGAAGTTCCCGGCTTGAATAAGATGATAGTTGAAGGCCTGCAAATGAATGAGAAAGGAATTCAAGGGTGGCAGGGCACAGAAGGAACATGAAGTGAACTGGGAGCCTGAACGATCCCACCATTCAGAGAGAAAGGAAGAGGAGCCTTCAGAGGAGGCAGAGCAGGAGCCGTGGAGGGACAGAGAGCCAGACGCAGTGGGGAGAGGCCTGGGGAGAGGCTTTCTTCAGAAGGCGGTAGGGGATATTATGAAATGTCACAGAGCAGTCACTGTGGAAAAAGCAAGGAGAAACCAATGGGTGTGGCAACCAAGGGTGCAACAATGTAACAATGTGGTCATTTGGGGTGAGTGATGATGGGAGGTAGGAACTGTGGGCAGAGATGGTAGATGCCACTTTCCCAGAGCTTGGCTAAGAGAGGGAGAGAATTACCTGGCAAAGGAGGAGCAGAGGGGGCTTTTTAGAGGCACCAGAGTGACCCTGTTGAAGAGAGGAAGACTACTTGACGGGGCATGTCCCAGAGGAGATCCTTGTGATAGAAGTGCAAAGCCACATCTGTCTCATTCCTTTCTCATTCACACTCACAGGCTGGATGGGGTGATAGTCCAGAGCACACAGGACTTGGCTCATGGTTCCCACACCTGAGCTACATCTGAAGCACCTCTGAACTTGGGACTCATTTCAACGCAGATCACTGGGCCTCATCCCCAAATTTCTCACTCTACAGGCCTGGGGTGGGGCCCATGAACCTACATTTCTAACAAGTTTCTGGATGCTGCTGATGTTGTAGTCAGGAAATTTATTTTAAGAACACTTGTCAAATGTTGGCTCTATACCTGTTGACCATGGAGGATTGCTGATTATCTCTAAATCTCAGCTTACTCATCTGGACAATAGGTATAACAATCACTTCCACTTCACAGGTTGGTGTAAAGTCACATGCAGGCTCACCCTAACATTTGCTGGGGCCAGGGCAGAGAGCAAACCTAAATATGTACATGTTGAAAAGTTGTGACTTAGGCTGCAAATTCATTAATCTGTCTCTCCTCCTACCTTCAGAAATACGGTGTCATTATAGCCATGGTCACCCTCAGACCACTGTTCCTGGAGAGGACACAGCAGGTATTTCTCTGCAGTTGCTTCCACAGCCAGGTCTCAATGAGGCCATAGGTCATCCAGGTGGGACTCAAGGGAATCCTTTTCCACTGAAATGCACCTGGGTCCTCTACCAGTCCTTTAAAGTGAGTGGCCTCAATCTGGCAGAGAGCCATTCCCACCCCCAACCCCCTAGCGGAGCTCACTGGGTCCATAAGCTGCCTCGGTAACCCTTGCAGCCCATGGCAGGCTGTGCACACCATGGGATAGCCTGGAACTGGGAACTCTTTATTATAGCAAGACAGATTCTTAAGGAGATGGTGAGGGAGGTTGAGAGGGAGGCCAGGAGGGAGATGGAGAGGGAGGTGGAGAGGGAGGCTGGGTAGGAGGTGAGGAGAGTGGCTGGGTGGGAGAATGGGTGGGAGGTGGAGAGGGAGGCTGGGTGGGAGGTGGAGAGGGAGGTGGTAATAAAGAGCTTGCTGGCTCTGTTTGCCCTTGTTGGCTTTCCCCTTGGGTGGGGGGCCCAGGGCACGTGAAACTCAGGAAGATGTCCTCCAGGGAGACTTGGCTGACCGAGTAATCATCCAGCATGTACCTCCCCTTGGCTTGCTCCAGAGTGCCAAACACCTGTGGGAAGGGAGGAAGCTGCTGTGGGTGGTGGGCACAGGGGAAGGGAGGGGAGACGGCAGAGGGTAGAAAGAAGAGGGGCATCTAGGGTTGTGACGAGGCCCCCCAAATTTTCTTCCCTCTCTCAGCTGCACCCCCAGAGCACCTCCCAACAAGTTAGTTCTATGGAATTCAGCTATCTGCAGTCTCTGGGAAAGGGACCAGGGCTGGGAATGGTTTCAGGAGGCAGAGGCCATGGCTGGGTCCCTGGCTTGCTATGTGACCATGGGTATGTAGTATCCCCTGTCTGGGCCTGCTGCCCTCTCAGTGAAATGAGGAGGAGCTGATCTCCAAGGTTACTTTCAGCTCAAATATCTTATCTTCTATGAAATCCATATGAATGTTGCCATGGAGACGTCAGAGAGAAACTGCAGCAGCAATGAACGTGACTTCCACCCAAAAGAGAGAACACCAGAAAGCAGGTGACATTAGACCTATGCTCTCTCCAATGCCCACATATGTGCTCACCTTCGCCAAGCTGAGGTCATCTCCAGGCAAGTGGTAATGAACCATCCCTTGGTGCTCATCTTCCAGGACGCTACCTGCACAAAGGTATCTCCATGAGGACTGGGTTGGGGGACCAGAGGAGGGCAGCCTGGGCCTATGGAATCATGGCCCTCATCCTCGGGGTCAGGGATGTGGGACTTGGCAGGGCAGGGTACAGATGCCCTTTGTGCAGCCTCACACACCTGGGAAGGTCAGGTCCACAAAGGCCTTGAACTCCTCTACTGCCTCCTGCTGCCCATCATTCCGGACCTTGGCCCGCAGGGTAAAGCCACTGCCATACTTGCTCTTGAGGTGCTGTGGGCTGCCCAGACACTTGAACTGACCTTGCACCATGATGGCCAGCCGGGCGCACAAGACCTCACAGTCCTCCATGCTGGGAAAAAGAGATAGAGGCCTGATATAGGGCTGGGGTATGCTGACGTCCACCCTCTGTGTCAAAGGTTCATGCAGACAGGAAGGTGTCAATGCCTAAACTGAGCTGTTCCTGAGTCCCATGCTCAGAGTGTGGCCCATGTGGCAGAGCCTGGGGATTCTCCTCACAGATTCTGCACCAGCTGCTGTCAGGTCTCTCTCTAACCAGCATCTCCCAGCCCATCGCTCTCACATGCCCCATTCTGGCTCTTCCACTGACCCATGGAGACCCCAGTGCTACCTATGGGAGGTGATGACGATGGCCTTGCCAGACTTGAGGACCCTTGTCACAGTGCCCCAGAGCAGGCGCCGGGCCACAGGGTCCATGCCAGTAGTTGGCTCATCCAGGAAGATGACCGCAGGCTCTCCAAGCAGGGCAATGCCAGTGCTCAGCTTCCGCTTGTTCCCACCGCTGAAAGCAGAGGTGAAGAAGGTTGGGTGAATGGTAATTACCAGTCTCCAGTATTCCAACCTTCCCCCTTTTTCTTCTCTGTCTGGAAAGTGCTCCAACCCCTCGTGTGGGGATTTTAGTAACATGGCCCACCACCTTCCCCTAGGATGGCATTGTGACCTGGCTGTCCACTCTGAGTATAAACCATTTCCCTGGACACAGGGATCAGTCCAGGAGAGCATACAGTCAGTGAGTCTTCTTCGAGGATCTCTATGTGTGCTAGGGGGTAAGTTCATAGGGCCATTTTAGCTAATGTTTTTTTAATGAGCACGTAGTATTTACAATGTGCAAGATGCTGTTCTAAACTTTGCAAATGTTAACTCATTTAATCTTCAAAAGACACAAGGGGAAAAAAAGACAAGTAAACACAAAATTTGCTTGAAACCAAAGCCAAGAGAGAGAAGAACCAAGGACAACATCCCTGACCCCTGGGCATCTCTGACCCCCCAATTCAAGAAGTGGGGTACTGCTGCAAACCTCCAGGGGGCACCACACACAATTCAAGGGGGGAATCCTGGGACTCAGGAGATGTGTGGCCTGGCTTTGTTTAAGCTAATTGGAGTTGGGATGACATCACTGGCAACAGAAGGTTGAGGAATATCCTCAGGCTTCTCAGCAGAATATCAGCAGCCCAGGTGCCATAGACACAGTGGAATAAGGTAACATGTTCTTGAAATCCAAGCCTACCAAAATGAAAAGAACTTTGCGAAGTGGCAGGAAGAAAGATCTGTCCTTACCCTGCCAGGACAACATCTGTGGTGCTGCTCCCCTGACCTCGGTTCAGACCAGGGACAAAAGGAAGCAGTGCCTTGGGTCAGCCAGACCACTGACCCATTCTCACAGGAAGGCCACCTCCCTGCAAATTCACAAAGTGGCATAGCTACCCCAAGCCTGGCACTGACAGACCTTGCCTTATACCCCAGCACCTAGAAGACTCAGAGCACATCTTATTACTGGAGACGGAAGGGCCAAGGGAGCCCCAAATCTCACCTGTAGGAATTCACCAGCTGGTCTGCATTTGTGTTTATGAGTAAGTCATCAAGAATTTGGTCCACACAGGCATTGATGTGGCACTCGGGGATGCCCCGGAGCCGGGCATACATGATCATTGTCTCCCGGCCTGTCATGTGGTCCAGCAGGGCATCAACCTGGGGGCAGTAGCCGACCCACTGCCGCACCTGGGGTTGAAACAAGCCCGAGAGGGAGGCACGTCAGAAAGAAAGCTGCCAACTGGACATCTGCCCTGGCCTTGCCCCAGCCCAGGCTCCTTCCTCTGCCCCGTGCATATCCACATTTGCTACATGAGCAGATGAGTGCTTTGGGAGTGAGTGACACGACAGTGATGTTAGGGAGCCTGGGATGCAGCACTTGCTGGTGGTGTCTGTGAATGGGCACACATGGGACTGGAATGCTTGCTTGGCACCCTTCCTCCCACCTGCCTGGCATGAAACCTCAGTGCCCAGTGCCTCCCTACATTTTGTCACCTTCCAAATATCTGGTCGATAGAAGACGCTGTATTTTTCCTTTTTAAAAATATTTTCTATTAGATATGTGATTCACAAATAGATTTTCTTTGTCAAATGTTCACACAAAGGCTATTAGAATCTCGTGTTGGAGGACTGCCCTGGGCCTGGTGTGGTCAGGTTGGCGTGGACCTCCAGACTTTTGCACAGACCTACACTCCCTGCAGAGGACTGATTTTATGTTGTTTTTGCTGAACAGTATTATCCCATATCAACCAGTTTGCAACTTGCTTTTCTAGCTCAACATTACATCTTAAAGATCTTCCTTAGTCTATAAATGCAGACCTACTTTGACTCAGTTTAACTACTACTAATCAACCAGAGAAGGTTTCTAGATTTTACTCAGCTGTTTATAAAAAATTCAGGCTCATCTGAGTTATTTCTAGGTTTTTGCCATTATAAACTTGCAGCGAACCACCCTGGTTTGTGCCCATGCTCAGACACTCCTCTGGAGTAGATGATGAAAATAGAATACCATTTTTGAAATATAATCAAATTTTCTTTCCTCATCCTTCTCCCCACTGAAGCAGCTGGACAGCTCTGGGCTCTGGGGAGAACTGAGAAGAGAACAGATGACTTAAATGAAGAAGCTTTGAATATTTCACTATCAAATACAAAGATTTCTAGTAGACTTCCTTTATCAAGTGATGTTCCCTCTATTTCTAGTTTGCTAAAAATTTTAAAAAATCATGAGTGGGTACTGAATTTTTTAACAAATGCTTTTTCAGCATCTCTTGATAAATATTTTTTCTCCTTTGATCTATTAAGGTGGTGATTAATATTGGTGGATTTTTCTGCTATTCAACCTTACTTTTCTGGGATAAGGCTGATTTGATCATAATTTTTATTCTTTCAATATGTTGCTGAATTTGTATTGTTAATATCTTATTTATGGTATTTATGTTCCTACATGAAACTGGCCTATGGCTCATTTTGGGTTCTTGTCTGGTTTTATCATCATTTACAAGTTAGTGGCACCCCATCTTCTCTCCCATGCTTCTGAAGGGTTCTAAAAAAAAAGGAAATGATTTGTTTGGTGTGGTTGGTAGACTTGCCCACCAATCTCTCTCAGCCTAGACTCCTGAAAAGGGGCAGATCTTTGACCATTATTTCAATCTTGTCTCTGGTTTTGGTCTATATAAACAGATTTTCTAGTTCTTGAACCAATTTTGAGATAGAAGGCTTGAGAATGTAATTTGATGTAAAGAAAATGAAGAAATGTTACGTTTCTTCCACACCTGAGTTTGGCATAAACCCGTTGCCATGGTGGCTCATCTGGGATGATCAAGGAGCCCTGTTCAGCACATAGTGGCACCATGAACCAATGACAGCTCCATAGTGGAGCTAAATAATTCTGAGGCAGTAAGTGATTCAGAAAGAAATGTGTGTGGACTCTCAGAAGTCACTGCTGACTTTTAGAATACCAGCAGATTCTGATAGGACTGTATTTTAGAAGATAGGAAAAAGTCTTTAAAATACTTGTACAGATAAAGGGTGGTGAGCAGAGGCTCACGAAGGGAGAGAGCCAAGGATGCAGCTTTGTTAGTTTCCCAATGACATTAATTCATGTGAGATTTCTAGGAAAAAAAAAAAAACCAGAAACAGAGGAGCCGGTTTAATATGATTTAAATTCCATATTTCCAACTATAATTTTTTATGAATTGTCATGGGGTAGTATGCAGATGGGTTTCAGGAAGACCGATATCCAACTTCTTCCCAGCTGGGCAGGGCGAGGGCTTTATACACAGATATAATTTGATTTTAAATAATACAAATAAATGTAACATGTCTTGTCACCTGAGTTTATGGAATAGGTTCATATTTTCTTCTATGTGAGCTTCAATAAATATCTGTTGATGGATGACTGACGACAATAAGGCCAGATGGAGGATCTGTTAGGACTATGTGCCCTTGTCCCATCTTTCTTTTCTTTCATTCCTTTGTTCATTTGTTCTTTCCTTCCTTCCTTTTTGCAACAGCTTTACTGAGATGCAATTCACATATCATACAATGTACTCATTCACTACATTTACCTACTGATGAATGGTTTTTGCATATTCAGAGTGGTGGATCCATCATCACAATCAATTTTAGAACTTTTCATTATCCCCAAAGAAACCCTGTATCCATTAGCAGTCACTTCTAATTTTCCCCAATACCTCTAGCCCTTGGCAACCACTAATTTACTAACTGTCTCTATAGATTTGCCTGTTCCAAACATTTCATATAAACAGATTCATATTATATGTGACCTTCTGTTACTGGCTTCTTCCACTTAAGATAATGTTTTTGAGGTCCATCCATGTTGTAGCATGCATCTATACTTCATTCCTTTTTATGGCTAAATAATATTCCATTGTATGGCTAGATCACAATTTGTTTCATCTGTTGATGAACATTTGAATTGTTTCCACCTTTTGACTATTACGAATAATGCTGTTATAAACATTCACATTCAAATTTTTGTGTGGATATAGGCTTTCAGTTCTCTATGTTGAAACTTTTAGTCTTTTAATTGCAGTCTTTCATTCATTTATATTTAATGCAATTATTGATATATTTGAATTTAAATCTACCATCTTATTCAGGGCTATTTGTTCATCTCATATGTTCTAAGTTTCTCTTTCTCTAGCTTCTCATTTTCTGTCACATTTTTTAAAAATAATTTTTTCTATTGTCTCCCTCTATTGGCCTAAAGGGTATATATTCTTTCCCCCTGTTCTTTTGGTTGTTCCCTTAGAGACTAAAACATGCACCCTTGATTTAGCAATATGTAGTATTAACTGTAACTTTATTTTCTTCATACATAAGGTAAGGACCCTAAAACACTTTAATTTCATTTACCGCCTCCTGACTTAAAACCATTACTGTCATGTATTTTTATTTTATATGTATTTTAAACCTCACAAGACATATAGCTTTGTTTAGTCAAAACTCACACATTTACCTTTTTTAAAAAGCACTCTTCACTTCTTTCTGCATTTTTGAGCTTCTATCAGATATCATTTTTCTTTTGTCTGAAAATTATTCTTTATTATTTCTTTTTGTACACATCTGCTGGTGATAAATTCTCTCTGTTTTTGTTTATCTGAAAATGTCTTTTGAAAATACCTTCTTTTTACAGTATAGCCTTACTGGATATATTATTCTAGCTTGGTTGTTATCTCTTATATCACTTACGATGTGTCATTCTATTCTGTTTTGGCCTCTGTCGTTTGTCCTTCTGTTGTTAAAAAGTCAACTGCCAGTCTAATCATTGCTCTTTTGAAGGTGGATCCTTTTAAGATTTTCTTTTTGTGTTTATTTTTCACCAGTTTTACTATAATGTTCCTGGAGATTTACTTCTTTTAATTTATCCTGCTTAGGGTTAATAAGGCTTTATTTATTTGTAATTTGATGTCTAAATTTTGGACATCAATTATAGCCATGAATTTTTCAAATATTGTTTTGCCTCGTATTTGTCTCCTTTTCTTTCAGGACTTTGATTACACACATATTAAATCTTCTCATTGTGTCTTTTGTATCCAATTAGTTACACATTGCTGCATAACAAATTACTCCAAACTTAGTGGTAATTTATTATCTCATGGTTTTTGTGGGTCAGATCAGGAATCTGAGAGCAGCTTAACGGGGTGGTTCTGGCCAGAGTCTGGGGTGGTTCTGGGCCTGAAGTCATCTGAAGACTGGAGGGTCTGCTTCCACGCTCACACGTAGTTGTTGGCAGGCCTCAGGTACTCAGGCAGATCACATACCCAAAATGGAAGCTACATGTCTCTTATAACCCAATCTCAGAAGTGACATAGCATTTCTTTTGTAGTATTCTTTTGGTCACACAGACCAACCCTGATTCAGCATGGGAGGGGACTACTCATGGGTGTGATTACCAGGAGGGGGATCACTAGGGGATGTCTTGAAGGTATACCACAATCTCTCTTACTTTCTTTTGTATTTTCTCTACCTTTTTGAATCTTTATGCTTCATTCTATTATTTTTTTCTGTGCATGGAAGGGGTGTTTTAATGTACATGTACCTACTATTTGTATTGTGTACCAAGCATTGCACTTGCAGAATTGTTTGTAGAAGTCATCTGAGGCCTAGGGTGATATCATCTTCCACCAGAGAAGACTTACATTGGTTTCTGCCAGGTGCCTAGAAGCACTGGTGGTTTAGGTCACATCAGTCCATTTCAGGGACTGATATGAGTCCAAGCTGTTTTGTAATCCTTGTATGAGCTTGTCTCAGTATACTTTATCCTGCTCCTGGGGCACAACCCTTCAGGGTCCCAACTCAAAGAAAGGATCCCCCTGCTCGGCGGGGGCGGGGAGGGGGGACTCATTCTGAACTCAAGTGTCTGTTACTTCAGCATCAAGAGCAATACTCAGCTCTCAGCCATTCAGGCCTCTATCCCCTGCTACCTCCTGGCTCACAAGTCTTCATTGTCTTGTTAGCTTTCTGAAGCCTTCTAATGCATGTTTTAAAACTTTGGTCCTGTTTTTCTAGTTATTATCACCAGGAATGGGGTCAGAATGACCTAATTTGCCACTACCAGAAGCCTTGTCATTAGTTAATAAATTAAGTTAAAGTTAATAGTAAATGTTTCATAGCCACAAGAGGCTTATATTGGTTATAATTGTTCAACTAAGCTATGTACATCAAAAGATGATAGAGTGGTCATTGAGAGCATGGATTCTAGAACTAGCCTGTGTAGGTTCTTCTGCTTTCTCTCTGAACATTCTCTCTGGATATTGAAGCTAGTTTGATAAACTTCTTGGCCATAGTATGATTTGTGATGTGAAGAGTACAACTTTGATTATGTTTCTGTGGTTTGGTGTCTTCATATGCCTTTCATTGAATCCGCTGTCTCCTGACCACCTCTGTTATTACACTTTCCTCTCTGCATGGCAACATGGTCACGAGCTCCTTGAAGGTGAGAATCACTGAGCCTAGCACAATTGTTGGGATATACTAGGCATTCAAAAGTGTTCCATTGGATTTGAAGTTGGGACTCCAAGAAGAAGGTCAAGGGTACATAATAAGTTCGAGTTTAAAATGGGAGATGTCTGAGTAAGGCTGCCTAGAGGGCTAGTCTATGCAGGTCTGAAGCATAGGCCTGGGGTTGGGCTGGGGAGACATCAGCAAACAGAAGATAATGGGAATCAGAGTAATGAATGAGATCAGGCAGGGACCGCGTGTGTAGAATGAGAAGGACAGAGGACTGATTTTGTAGCCCTGAGGAACACTACAATCCAATAGGCTAGAAGAATATCTACCACAGGAGAAAGAAGTGTTAGTGACAGAGAAGAAGAAGAGGAGAGGGGGAGCCATAGAATAAACCAAGGAAAATTAGAGTTTGACAGGAGGAAAGATCAGCATTATGAAATGCTACAGAGAATCATGGAAGGTAAGACTGAAAATCAGGAGTAGCCTCGACCAGGGTGAGTGCACTGGGAAGGGGGTCAGAAGAGCAGACTCCAGGCTACGGAGAGAGAGGCTTCATGGACTATAGCTGCCCACTGGATGTCTTGGGTAGCAACAGATGTGTGCAACTCACTCCCTCATGAAGCACAGGGGCAGGGGGAGGGGAAAGTTGGGTGTGTGGGGGCACAGCTAATGGCTTTGAGGGTCCATTGAGTTTCAGGTGCCCGTGGGACATTCAAGAGGAGATGTTGAGTAAGCAGCTCAAATATCTGATCTGGACTCATACACAAGGTTGAGGATAGGTGTCACAGATAAGCCTGATATGTGGAATTTTCAAAGATCAAAGCCATTCCAGTTACCTTTCCCAGCCCTGTGTTATAACCCCAAGCGTATTTCAGTGCCCTCCTTTCTGACACAGCCACCTCCATCCCCAGGGTGGTGCCTTTCTTGTCCTGAGTCACAACCTACCTTCCCCAAGTGAGAGCTGATGCTGAGGCCCTTGACAAAGGCATCCCCGGAGGTGATAGTCTCTTCCCCGGTCATTAATTTAAAAATGGAAGTTTTCCCAGCACCATTGAGGCCAAGAAGGCCAAAGCATTCCTCTGCCTGGACAGTGAAGGAGATCTTGTTCACAGCCAGCGGGGGCACTTTCTTGGCATAGACCTTATATACATAAGACAGAAGATACACAGTGAGGAGGTCTGCAGTCAGCTGTCTGAAGCCACCTGTGCTCATCGCACAGGGTTCTGGGAAAGGTCCAAGATGTCCTTGGGGTTCAGGGGCTCAAATGTGCCCAGGCTTGGACCTGCCTTCTCCTCTGGGCTGCTAGCCCCAGCAAGATTAGTTTTCTCTCCTCTGTCTCTACAAACTGAGAACCTAGTTCTCTAAGATAATCCTCTTTCTTTCTGTCCTTGAAGCAAACAAAATTCCTTTAATGTTGACTGAATTGTTTTGTTTTGTTTTTTAACCACCAGTAACTAAAGGGAAACAAAGTATAAGACTAACAGGCTTGGGGAAAATGTCACAAAGTTCCTGGATGTTTGAAGGTCTTGCATTAAGATTCTGGCTGGGGCTCCCTGGGAGACTACCCAGGCTTGCTTTGAGCTTTCAGAGCTTTTCCCCCAATTTCACTCCTCCACAGACTGCTTTCTAGATTCAGGAGAGATTCATACAGTCAGGTCCAACCTCCGAGGCTTCCTTCCTTCCTTGGGGTTCGTGGCTCTGGTGCTCCTCCAATTCTAGGCCCTCCCATCTTACAGGGTACTCCAGAAGAGATAGGAAGGCTGATGCACTAACCTCTTTGGGCACACAAAGGAACTCAGGTGTGATTTATTCCCAGAGGTAGCTCCCTCTGAGTCTGCCTCCATGGAAACTCATCTGAGCCCTTTGCCAGTACTCCCAGCTAGAAGGCAGAGCCTGGAGCCCTCCAAAGCTGCTTCCTTATGCAAAAGGCCTACAAGAGTAACGGTCTTTGCTTTTTAAGCCATATCTGACTTTACCTTTGACACTTCTTTAAGAACCAGTGGGTTTTTCTCACGCAACTTTTCCAAATTAGCCTCAACCATTTTCGCCTCCTTTTCCACGTCTTGGTCTCCAGACACTGGCACTATGCTTTGTGACACTACCTGCTTTTCCGAGACAAGGATGGAGGGTGTAACTGATTTTGCGAGGATAAGAGGTAGAGACTGAGGGAACCACAGGGACTGGGTCCTCCCTGGGAAGGCCTTGAAGGTGCCCCAGGTGACCTCAGTTATCATACACACATTACCACCCCTTTCTCAGGGGCAGTTACAGGTATTTAAGACCGCGCACATATTGACATGACCACGAGATGGCATGGAAACTTCACATGGGCACTGGTTTTTGAGAAAATTGTGAGACTTGAAGCCCAGGAATGCCAAGGTATAACAAAATCCATTTTGTATCTAGTTTCCTCAGTGGGCTGGAGCAGGGGGTGGGCTTCACCTATGGAAGATATTTAGGCCAAGAGCTAATGGAACAGATCTGGCTTCTATCTGGCTCCAGGGGAAAAGGTATTCTAGAAAGGTGACTGCTTTTAGGAAGCCCAGGGTCTTTTGTTTCTACTCAGCTGACCAGGGTCACAGCGGCTAAGCCAACACTCATCCTCCCTCTCCTGCCAGGTCCTCAGGAGGACTCAGACATGGGCTGTCATCTCTCTGCCCTGAAGGTGGATTAGATGGTCCCTAGGTTCCCTCAAATGCTGAGAATCAAGGTCATTACAGACCACAAGGAGGACGCCATGGAGCCAGTTCCTTGATGTATCTTTAGTGAGTTGCACTCCGACTCACTCACCCATTTTCGCTTCCTGTAGAAGCCAGAAAACCTGGTTTTCAGTTCCCGTAAGATATTAGTTTCAATAAGGAAAAGCAGAATGATGTACACAGGTCCCGAGATGGCAAGGGCTGTTAGGTATTTTCCCATTCCTAGAGACTTCCAGGCATAGATGTTCTTTTGAATCACATACCCCTCTGCTAAAATAGGATAAACAGATCTTATCAAACTTTGGGTGATTTTCCAAGCTTTTCCTCACCTTTTACACATAGGTGAATTCCTATTATAACAAATATCATTTAAAAGAAACATTATCATTAGTGCTATATTACCTCATCCCAGCAGATGGTAAACATGAATAATATTTTGTTTTCCTGGCTATAACAAATGTTCTATAAAAATAATGCAGTAAAGTAAAAGACTTCTTCTTGTCCATATGACAGTTATTTGAAATTAAAAAATTATATGTTTGGTTCTTCTATTAATCATTAATCACCCCATAACTTCAACTGACCACTCATGTAAAAACACTCAGGAGCCTCTATTCTCCTCTTTTTAATCTGATCCACTTAAGAATTTTTCTTTTAAATATATGCATTTTAAAATTATACAATAAATAAACACTAATTGACATGAGGTACTTCTCCACTCCCCAAAACTATTGTTACAGTTTTGTGTATAATCCTTCCATACTTTATAGATAAAACCTTTAAAAATACAAGTGGAATGATACTACACAGTGTCTTCTCCAACTCTTTTGTTCATTTAATAATATATAATGAACATTGAGCATATCAAGAGCTAAAGACCAAAATAGTAAAGATCTCTAGCAAAGGTAAATACATAGTCAATTATAAAAGCTAGTATTGTTGTAACTTTGGTTTGCAACCTCACTTTTTGTTTTCTACTTGACTTTAAGAAATGAATGCATTAAAAAATTATTGGTCTATGTTTCTGGACACACAATACACAAAAATGTATTGTGACATCAATAATTGAAAGGGAGTAGGGATGGGGCTATACATGTAGGAGTAGTTTTTATATGTTACTGAAGTTAAGGTGGTATAAATTCAAATTAGAATGTTATAACTTTAGGATGTTAATTGTAATCTCCATGATAACCACACACACAAAAATAGCTATAGAACATACACAAAAGGAAATGAGAAAGGAATTAAAACATTTTATATGGAGTAGCTAGAGTAGTCAAATTTGCAGAGACAGAATGGAATCGTAGTTGCCAGGGGCTGGAGGAATGGGGAGTTAGTGTTTCATGGGTACAAAGTTTCAGAAGAATGGTGGTGATAGTTGCACAACAATGTGAATGTACTTAATGCTACTGAACTGTACGCTTAAAAATAGTTAAACCAATGGACTTTATATATGCATATTTTACCACAATTAAAAAGAATAATTTAAATAGGTGTTGAGGGGGATGTGGATAAATTGGAACCTCATACATTGTTCATAAAGTATAAAATGGTGGAGCTACTATGGAAAACAGTTTGGTGGTTCCTCAAAAAGCTAAACATTGAATTACCATATTACACAGCAAATCCACTCCTAGGCGTATACCCAAGAGATTCGAGAACGTGTTCACACAAAAACTTGTACATGGATGTTCATAGCAGCATTATTCACAATAGTGAAAGCATAGAACATCCATATGCCCATCAATGGATGAATGGATAAATAAATGGTGGTATATCCATATAATGGAATATTATTAAGCCATGAATATGAAATGTTCAGAACAGGCAAATCTATAGAGACTGAAAATAGATTACTGTTTGCCAGGGAGATGGGAATGTGGGGTGGCTGTTAGGATAGAGCGTTTCTTTTTGGGGTGATGACAGTGTGCTGTAATTAGATAGCAGTGATGATTGCACAACTTTGTAAATATACCAAAAACTAAATTGTATACTTTAAAAGGGTAAATTTTATATGAATTATAGCTAATGAAAAACATAGTTAATAAATTCTATTTGCAGTACTTACAAACTTGATCACATTCTGTCTTGTTCAGGTTCTTGGCACTGCAAAACTTTTGTAGTTTGAAGTTGTAATATAAGTTGGAGAAAGCCATCCCCAGGCAGTGGCCTGGAAGCGGTAGGAATGTGTGATCCAAGGACTCTGAGACTGTTGTGTAGCCTAGGTCTGTGAGTGGAACAGAACATATTAAATCTACTTGCAGAAAGAAAAGGGCACATCTCTTAGCATCTCTCTGAAACCACTGTTCCCGTTTTACCTATGTAAACGATCTATTATCTATGTCTATCACTATAGCTATCACTGTACTGTCACACTCCCAGTCCCTAGACCAGAAATCTTGTTCTCTCTGAATCTCTAATTACTACATGTGCTCCTAAGTGCTGTCCTTCACAGACCCCAACATATCTTCACTAACAAAGAGGAGAAACAAAGGGGTGAGAATTAGAGCTCCAATTTCAGACTTCATGACAACTCACACAACTAGCTCTAAACCAACAGGTAGTTCCAGGGAGAGAACCATGAACATAGGACTTATAGATCCTATGGGGAGAGGCTGAACCAATTATAAAAAATGAACATACTCTCAAGACTTGGATTTAGAGCAGTACAGCTTTTGGGTATCAATCCGTGACATTCTTGTCAGTGGAAGTCACTGTGATGTATGAAGAGTTGAATTTGGATATGAGGTCTCCCAAACAACAGTTTTTTGGCCAGGACTCAGAAATTGTGCAGAAGAACCAGGGTCTACCCATGGAGCAAGGTGTAGTCTGGGGCAGAACTCAGAGGCTGTGGTGCTCCACACCCTCCCTGAGATCCTGGCCCCAAGCCCTGGGGGTTGTGGCTCTGATGACCAGATATTGAGGTTGCATCCGAGGAGATGGCACCTCAGTAGGACAGTTGCAAAGGTGGCAGATATGACACAGGGACAAAGGCACAGTGAATCATGCTTTCCTAATTTTCTCTCTTTAGGATTCTAAACTTAGAAATCTAGCCTGGAGTCTGAGGTGGAGGGGAGGGGGGGAAATTACCAGAACATTGGCCTTGCAGCTCTTATGTGGGGTAGAGAGCAAGACTTACCCACTAAACAAGTCTAATGAACCTGGCCTAGAAATGAACAATCAGCTATGGGCTTCCCCAAACCTACCCCTGCTCAGCGATCTCCAGGCCCCTAAGAGAAGAGTGGCTGAAATCTGAGCAGGGACAAACCCCTCCCTCCCAGCTCACTCTAACAAGAATCAGAGAAAGTGTTCACAAATAATATATCTAAATGAAGGAACACATTCACAGCTCCCACTTATCTCCCTTCCTTCTTTCTCACTGGATCCTATTCTAAAGTTGCTTAAAGACTGAAGAGAGGTCACAAACCATCAATATCTAGTTCTCCAACTAAAAGTTACTTTTCTTTGCCACACTTCTGGGTTAGATCCCCACTTTTCTGGATCTTGTGTCTTCTTTCTTGCTTTACTCCTTCACTTTGCTGGCTTATATATTTGATTAACTTTCCAAGAAAGTGATGTGGTAGGTAATATTTCTGTTTTACTCATCTGAAATTGTCTTTTCACTTGATTGACAATTGAATTAAGTATAGAAAGTCATCTTCTAGGAAGCGTCTAGGTTTAATGGTGTGGGTCTTTTTGCATTCAGTTTTGGACAGTTGGTAGATCCCTTCAACTTGAGGTTTGTTCTTAACTCTGGGAAATTTTGTTTTATTTCCTTGGTAATTTATTTCCTCTATTTTCTCTTTCTGAAATTCTTATCAATTGAATATCATAGTGTCTCCTGGACTTATTCTCATGTCACCTGCCTTTTCTCTCACCTTCTCTATTTCTCCTGTCTTTTTCATCTACTTTCTGGAAGGTTAATTGATTTTATTTTTCACCCTTCTACTAAATTTTATTTCGGCAATCAGCTCTTTATTCTCAAAGTTTTTCTACTTCGTAGAATTCTGTTGTTATAATAGCTATAATGTTTTCTAAAAATCTTTGTTTTGTTTCTTGTATTTCTCTACTCCTGTGTTTTATTTTTTGTTGGTTTATTTTAGTTTCTATCATTTCTGTGACCACTATCCTCAGGTGTTTGGAGATCTTTGGCTGTCTATTCATAGGAACAACTGAGGGACCAGGAGGCTTTGTGTATGGGGAACAGGCAACATTTTAAGGCAACCAGGCAGGGGACCAGCCAGAATGTGTAGGTCTCTTCTTGGAGGAGGTTGAATTCAGCAAGAGGAGGGATCTCTAACTGCCTGTGGCATGAACGTGTGTTCTATGCTTCCGGGTAGGGAAGTGGGAACAGGGACAGTGGAGATGTCACATACTGTTTTCAGTCGTGTCTTCACTCCTTTTCTCTGAGGTCCCAAGCCTCTGGGTCCCAAATCTCTCTAGGATTCTGTGGTGCTAAATTAGATCCTTGCTCAGCGATTTCCCCCTCTAAATTCACTTTAGTTGCTTCTTCATCGTGAATCATACATTTTTATTTCCTTTGCTATCATTTTAGTGGGGTCCAGGAAAAAGAGACTTGAGACTTAGCTTTCATATTTTGATTCTTTGTATACTGCTGTGGTGACAGCATACTAATGAGGCCCCTGGGTATGTATACAGAGTCCAAAGTCCAGACTCTAATGGTTTCCTTTCTCAGGGAATAGGGATGGGACACATGAAGGCATCTTCATCCTTTTTCCCAGACCAGAGGAGGAGTTTCTTGCCTGTCCCAGCCTCTCTCCCCTATGACTCATCCATTTTCCACCTAGTTTTTAAGTTGTAAGGTGCATACCGTTCAGCAGAAGAAGGACCTTGGTCCATGTTACTGCTGCATGGAGGGAAGAGAAGATATAGCATGAAGTGATCTAAGAAGAAATGGAGCCCAGAAAGGCCAAGGGATCCAGAGAGAATGTTCAGAGAGTCGAGCGCCATTAGCTCAGTCATTTTCTCATAAAGGTCTGCCCCCATCAGGGCCCCGCAGCATCCTTGGACTTGCTGCACTTGTCCCTCAGGGGTAAGGTTAGGTTACAAAAAGGAGGAATCTGAATTCTTAGGTTCTTCCTGGAGATCAGGGCAGCATTTCTCAGGGTGATTCCCTGGACCACCTTCGTCGGAATGACCTGGGATATGTCTTTCAGTGCTGATCAGTGAATCTTGGATGCACACTACCACTGAGAACCACTGAGTGAGGGCTCCTCTGGGACAAGCCTTTGTTAATCCCCTTTCTTCTGCCTGCAGTATGCTTTTTGTTTTATTTCTATCATTAAAGTCAAAACACTGTCACTTTTCCGATCCTCTCAGATGAAAATCATTCCACCTCTGAATTTCCACAGTTGGTATGTATGAGAACTAAAAGGGCACCACAAAACTCTGGGATATAGACAAGTAAAAGAAATTCAAGATAGATAAGAATATGTACATGTTAAGTCTTTTAAAAGATAGAATGACTCCCAAGATGAAAGCACAGGGAATTTCTAACATATTTTTGAGTAAAAGTCACCACCAACAAAACCCAAAGGTCAATTTAAAGGAGGTAGTCAGTAAATAAAAAACAGCATTACAGACGTAAAATATAAGCACGTTTATCCAATCTTGACCCAGAGAGAGATGGTGGCACAAACAGGAAAATATCCATTTTAAGGTATATGGTATGGATGATGGCTCCCTCTTCAGCTTCTTTTATCTAATTACACTCTCACCAGCAGCATTCTCCCAGCCTTGGCTTATTTATTTGCTTATTACCTTTTTTTTTTTTTTAACTGAGGAATAATTTATTTCAGTGAAATGCATGATCATAAGCAGACGATTTGATGAATTCTGACAAATACTTATGCCCATGGCTCCAGTGTAAAAATACAATAAATAGGGCCCCCTTAAAATGGAGTTGGAGCTGCCATCCCAGAGGAACTGCCTTTCATGTCTTATGCCTTAGGCTAACACCAGACAGGTCCCTAAGCTCTCTATTTAGTCAACACCTCTGCCCCCAACTCTGAGGCAACCACTTTTCTGACTCTATCACCAAGATCAAAGAGTGTGCCCTCTTCTGCTCAACACTGAGTTGTGATACTCATCCACATCGGCACGTGTTGTAAGCAGTTGTTCTCTTTTTTTTGCTGAGCACAATCCTTTGGATGAGTACAACTACTGTGTTCAGAGAAAATGTGTTTGAGACATAGCCAATTTGGGGCTCTTCAGACTATAGCTGCTGAGAACGGTCTCGCACAGGTCTCTGGCAGACACACGCTTTTATGGGTACAGTTTTTGTGGCTGCTGGAGGCAGAATCAAAGCTCTGTGTCATGTGTAGATATAACGATCCTCACCTTTTTCACTTGTGACTGAGACGAGAATAAGGGGGCCAATGCTCAAGAAGGTGAGCATTATGATGAGCTTAACACAAGCGCTACCCGCATTGTCAAAGCAGAAGCTAGTCAGGTAGATGAAGGGGATGATGGCCCAGCCATAGAGCATGAGCATCAAGACAACAGCTGGGACGTTTTCCTGTTGTGTAAAAGCTTCTTCATTTTGATACAAAAACACCACCTTAGGAAAAGGGCATAGAATTTGAAAAAGACACTGAAAGTCAATCCTAAAGCATTACAGAAAGAATATAAAAATCTCAATTAAACAAAATGAGATGTTAGTCATATGGCATAAGGAACTCCCTTCACTTACTCATCCAATAGTATGGAGACAGCAAGCTCTGCCCTTGGAAATCAGGGGATCAGAGATGTTTACAAAGTGCATTGGAGAACAAAGGTGGATGGGATCTATTCTGCACAAATGACCGGGGAACCCTCAAGCTATACAGTTCAGTCACATTCAAATACTTGTATCCCTCAGTGCCCTGGGGAGCCATTTCTGGACTATAAACACATGTCCGCATGATACTGCCTCTTACTAGCTTGGGGTGGCAGTTCTGGGAATGCCACAAACTGGAGACCCTAGAGCAGACTCTTCAGCTCTGAATGATGTTGGGACCTGAATCGTCTTTTACCAAGGGTAAGTGATGAAGGTGCTTTCATACCCTGGGTCACCAAATCCAGGGCTGAGCTGCCAGCCTAGACTTCCTGTCTGGTTCTGGTTCTTTGTGGGTTCCCTAAAGCAAGCCCCCTGTGACGTGCAGGGAAAGGGCCCTAACACCATGCAGCCCTCACCAGCAGCAGCAGAGTGGGGATGAGGAAGGAGATGAGGTCCCACAGCAGAGCCGAGAGCCAGAAAGTAGCTATGTAAACTCCACTGGCAAACTGAACGTGCTTGGCCTGGATGGTTCTCTCTTTGACTGTCAAGATGGCAAAAGAACTAGACAGGAAAGCTACTCCAAAAAGCAAGTTGATAACAAGATAATGTCCTTTAGGGCCCCTGTAAAAGACAGCACATGAAGAGTGAGGTAGCAGTTTAAGTAGGGCTGCTCTCAGCAACCACCTTCCAAAATAACAATTTGCAATTAAAATGAGAGACAAATAAAGGGAGAACCAGGTGATAAAGTGAGCAGTCCGGCAGGTGGGAAAGCTTTAACCCAGGGAGGGAAGTTGTACATACTCGTACAGGACACTCTCAGAGGTCTCCACATTCGACTGAGGTTGAGGGTGGTTGAATACTGTGATCGAAGCCCTGGCGCCAGCAAGCAGCTTGAAGAGAACATTGTCCACCAGTGCCAGTGCCAGGGCGGGGGAATGGTATGCCTGGTTATTGAACAGCGCTGTCACTATGGTGCGGTTCTTCACGTCTTCAAAGGAAGCTGCCACTAGATAGTTCTGATCAAAGTTCTCAGGTTCTTCTTCTGATTTATTCAGTAGGAATGCCTCCACTGAACCTAGAAGAAAGCAGAACATCTATCGGAAAGCTTCACACCAGGCCCAGTGGGGCAAGGAGAACTTGCTATCAGTCTCCCCCTAATCCCTGCCCCTTCTGGGTATCTCATCGCTAACCCCCACCCAGGTCTGCAAATGGGCTCCTCCTAACGCAGCCCTCAATCCCAGTGATCCCTTTTGCCTACAGGGCCACCTCTTGCCTGAACTCCGTGACCCTGGGCCCTCAGTAAAGTTTGACTGGAGTAGTAAAAGTGAACAAGCAAAAAACCCAAAAAAAGTCTCCTGTAGTCATCTTTTAAATCTCTCCCTCCACATGGCCCAGATGTGGTCCTGGGCCCTCCACTTTCGCCTGTACTATGTGGCCCTAATGGAGTTCCTTGCCTTCTGTCTAGTCCCCACATGAGAGGACACATCTGATTACATTGCACTCCACTGAAAAACTTTGAGTGAGGCTCACCGCCCTTGGGATAAAGCCAAACTCTAGCCCATGACCTACAGTGCCCAACTGCTATTCAAACTCAGCTGCCCATCTTTAAGTTATAGTTATAGCTAAGTACTCATGTTCCCCATATCTATCTACAAATGTTCTTCTCAAGGTTTGGAATGTTCTTCTCCTTCTATGGATCAATTTCTGTTCATACCTCAGCCTCTTATTGTGGAGCCTCGTCTGGCCCTCCGTGGCTGGGGTATGTCTATGTGATCTCATAGCACTCTGATTATCATTGTTATTGCCACTTCGTATTGTGACTACTGTCACTTATTCATATGACCTATGGGCTAGAAGTTCATTAATGGCTGGTAATAATATTGTTTGCCACTGTACTTCTCAGCACAGAGGGCCATGTAAAATATGTGACTCACCTGGCATTCTGGAATCTTTAGTGCTGGGATGGACCCTTAATCACAGCAACAACAATGATGATAATTGTACCACTGACTGAAGGCTTACTGAAAGCCAACTGAGCAAAGTCCAGATGGGCATTTCCTCATGGAATCCTCATGATTTATTATTCTCTCCATTTGCATATGAAGAAACCAAGCTTGGAGAGGTAGGGCATTATGACCCCAATCATTTCGCTAGATCATGTTCTGCATTTGACTTTTTTACTTTATCACAAACACATATTACTTAAAATTTTATTTTTAATCAAAATAATACATGAATATAATTTTAAAAATTAAATAATTATACAAGACTTAAAATGAGAAATGGCAGTGCACTAGCCTTTCATCATCCCCAGTGCCTGCTCATTGGAGGTAATCACTTTCCAAATCTTTTAGCTGGTGTTTCTCCAGATTGCTAGATAGCACATTTATCTACTGATAGCCTATTATTGAAGCAAGGATTTTGTTCTCTTACGACCTTCCTTACCTCTATGGTCTTCCCCTCCTGTCTCCTCCCTCTAGAATGACATCATAAATATGGTTAAATCAATAGTCAGTTTTGACATTATTATGACTAAGTAAAAATTATTCACAGCTGAGCCAAGTAGTATATTATGGTTTGGGGAGCGGGTGGTTTCCTACAATCTTCCCCCAGAGTAAACATCTTAATTTTCTCATTTTCTTAGTTTTCTCTACATCTGTCACCAACTCAACCACAAACTCCCTTGATAGAAGAGTAAATCTCCTCTCAGTACATTCGAACATATCAGATAATTTATCACTTTTATTTTTGGACGTATTTTAGTCCCTAGAAAGACACAACTTGGTCTCATTTTTTGGAACCCTCCCTTTCCTTTCACTTGGGATTTGAAAGATTTTTTTTGGTACTTGCAGATATTCAGTCTGATTTAAGGGAGAGTCACATGGCCTGGAAGGACATGGCTTCGCTACAAGGCACACAGGCCTACTTCATGCCCCATTCTCTTGGACCTGGTACTTACTTAGAATCTCCAGAGGAATCTGTTCCTCAGCTACAAGCATATCTGTAAAATGTTCTGAAAGCCGAGGACCCAACCTGGAATTCGGAGAAATAAAGAATGGAACAATAGTTTGACCATATGTTTTTAGGGTCAGTTCCAATGGGGCATTTTCCAGGTTCGTTTCGAAGTTGAGGGATGTGAGGCTGACTGTAACGATCACCAGAGGCACCAGGATCTGTATTGATAGCATCATTATCCAGTTGCGCCAAGAATATGTAACCCTTTTCAGGAGCATGGCATAGAACTGTTGGCAGAGAAGACTGAACTATAAAAAAAAAAAAAAAGATGGGGAGAGAGAGATACATCATTAATACAGTCACAGATAGAAGCTGGCAGGCAGTTAAATGTCCCCTGGCTTGTGTCAAAAACACGTGCACATGATGTCCCTGTGGCACTGCTAGTAGATGTCAGTGTGTAGTCATGTGCACTGAGATCCCAAGATCTAGAGTTGGGCCTGGCGGTAGGTAACCCTGGAGTTTAGTGCCACGTGCTCCCACTTAGCTTCTTCGTGGCACTGCACGACCTGGGACACACAGCAGGGCCCTCAAGCCTCAGGTGCCAGTGTTCTTTGTTCACCCAAGAGCCTTTGTGGTGGTCAGGTTTGAACTCAGGCCTTCCTAAGTTCCCGACCCAAAATACCAACAAATCCCTGAAAGTTTCTACCAACTGCCACAAGTTTCCCACACTTGACATGATAAAGACTATATGGACCTCAAGGGTTTATCAAAAGGCACTGCTATTGATCTGTCTGAGGCTGCACTCTGAGAAATACTTTCTGAGAAGACTCTGGAGCGGTCTCCAAAAGCAAAGCTTGGCCAAATGGAGGCTGGATAGAACCTTGCTGGGGTTTGGGGAATAGCCTCCTGCACAAGGAAGACGGCTGGCCTAGATGACCCCCAAGACCCTTTCCAACTCAGAGGCTCCACGGATGACAGTTTCCCCTTTATAATGTGATTCAAAATTATAAAACAATGAAATTAATTTCTTCATTAACCCACAAAAACCAGCCTCATTATTTTACAGCAGCATCTTATAGAGAGCTAAATCGAGATCTCTTTATAAAATGCACAAGTCTTTTTTTCAACATTAAAAGAATATGACAGGTTGTCCACATATTTAGTAACGATACATTTTAACCCTTTTCCCATTCAGAAAAAAATGCAGCTCACTGCCAGCGTTAATTTAAAATCATGTGTAGGAATGCTATGTTTTCTAGGATCTGACATTTTCAGCGATTGAGAATTACTGTATTTTGTAAATGGAAATACCACTACTAAAAACAGAATGCTATTAATAGCATGATGTCATTTGTTTCTAAACACTATCAATATACTAGAGAAATGTGAAAATAATAATAAAAGCAAGTTATTTTGTGGCAAACTTTGAGTATAAGGTTAGGACTGTAATTCGGGAGTTATCTCTGGTAAATGCTGCAGCCACAAGTGCCACTGGCGAATATTCTTGGGGCAAATGGGAAATGGGTTAAAAATTTTAAATTACAAGTGGTACATTACATTATCTGTGCACGGTTAAAAAGAAAGATTAAATATGCTTTTTGGCCGGTAGATTTAGCTCTTTTATTCTTTCTTTTTCCTGGTGAGAGGAAAGGCCAAGACCTTTACTGTGATCTTTTCTGATAATTTCTTCCATTGGGTTAATCCTGGTTAAAAAACACCAGCCTTTTGCCTTTGAATTAGAGCAGAGAGCATGACATTGCTGAAACCTCGTACAGACAGTCTTTTATGTCTAAAATTTGCACATTTTTTTTTCTTAAAAGTTTGGTATATACTTTTCGACAGAATAATAGCATGATTCCAAGAACTAAATCAAAACTGCTTTCTTGTATGCATTTGAAATATCTGCTCACGCCGGTGTTTGAGTGTATCATCAGGCCAGACGGTAATGAGAAGATTCTTGAATGAAGACATTTAATTCTGTCAGCAGAAACTCTGTTGACCAGAGGGTGAAGATGGACAGAAGGACTCTTGATGGCTTGGACATCTATTCCGGAATCTACCAACTGATTAACCCTAAACCAAACCAAAGACAAAAGGAAATATAACTTCTCAAAATCACAACATATTTCATTTTGTTTGAATTAAAAAAATGAAAGCCATGTAACGTTTGAAAAAAAAAATAAGTTAGGACAAGAATAATGTGGGAAAAAGGAGCTGCACCTAGACTGTATGCTGCTAGCAAGTATATACTGACTAGGAAGGTCTTAAATAGGCACCAAGTACTCAATTAACTGACCCATGGCTTTTCAAGAGAACTGAGGCAAGATTAGCGTGAATAGATTTCATTATTTCCTTAAAAAATACCACATATAAACTAAAACAAACATGAAATATCTGTTAATATCTATCTTATGAGCAAAACTATAAATTATAAAACATAGCACTGCTGACGCTCTGGGCCAAGAGTTGATAAACTATAGCCAATGGGCCAAATACAGTCCAAGGCCTTGTTTCTGTATGGCCTTGAGCTCAGAAGGGATTTTATATTTTTAAATGGTTACATGTTAAATGACAATCTAAGTACCTACATAACATCCTTGATTATACCACTAAGCCTATATAGTCTAAAATATTTACTATCTGGCTCTTTAAGAAAAAGATGTATTCATTGTTGTGACAAACTGTTAATGCATCAAGAAACAAATTTTTATTCATAGTAATTGGGCCAGTTATTCTACTCCTGGGAATTTGTTACAACAAAACAATCTAGTAGCTTGTGACTTAATTTCCCTCTAGTACAGTTTGGTTGAAGACGGTGTATTTGTTGTTATCTATTGCTGTGACACAGATTATTCCAAAATTTAGCATTTATTTATTTCAAAATGTTTACTTAAAATAATAGTAAACATTTATTATTTCACAGAGTTTCTGTAGGTTAAGAATTTGGGAGTGGCTTAGTTGGCTGGTTCTGTTTCAAGATCTCTCATGAGGCTGCAGTCAATCTATTGGCCAGGGCTGCAATTGTTCAAAGGCTCGACTGGGGCAGAAGGCTCCACTTCCAGGATGGCACCCACACATGGCCGTGGGGCAGGAGGCTTAATAGCTAGCTCTCTGAGTGTAGTTCTGACAAGGATGTTGGTTGATGTTTTAATTAACATGAATGATTAAGATAAAAGTGAAATAATAAAGACATATGTCAGAACTTTACTTATTGGTCCACGAGATGAGCAACATTTTTGTTAAATTAAGACTTGCTTCATACTGGAAGAATATTTCCTGTAATTTTTTGTGCTATTCTTAATGAAATGCTTCTAGATATGGCACACTATTAAGCTTAATTCACATTACTAACATTTTCTAGATCACTTTCTTAATCTAGACAATGAATAAAACAAGAAATTAAACTCTAATTTATATGGTTATCGATTTTTATGGTGTAAGTGTTCTAATCATCATTGATTTTAAACTATCAACATAACATAACATATCATACAGATGTAAGTAGATGTAAATAACTTCAAGAGCACTGATAATAGTAAAAGGTAGCCAAATCATGAGGAAATGAAATTTTGAGTATTACTATTTGTGATATTGTGACTTATAACAAGAAATATATACTTGGCTTTTGCCTGGTCCTAGCACAGAGCTCCTAAAACCCTTATAACTTTCTAAGTGATGAGAGTGATAAAAAGAGTCTTTTGTTATGTTAATGAGGTGAAATAACTGAATGGTAATGAACATACTATATATCAAAAAATTGTAAAGTACAATTTTTTGTAAGATAAGCTCAGAGGGGAATTTATATCAACATATATACATGTGTGAATGTAAATAAATATATAAATGGTTGAAAATAAATACATAAAAATTCATCTTACAAAGATGAGGAGGGAAACTCAGCAAATTAAACTCAAAAAAAGTAAAAGAAGAAATGTGGTTAAATAGAATGAACTACTGATTGTGATGAAACAACACAAAGTTTTCCCTTAACAAGTAAAGGACATCCATTCTTACTACTTCTACTCAACATTATACTGAAGATTCTACCAGTGAAATAAGCAAGTAAAAGGCATAAAGATGGGAAAATCAGAAGTAAAACTGTCTTTCAGATAATATGATAGTTACATACAAAATATGAAGGAGTCAATCCAATATTGTTTGAACTAATAAGTGAGTTAAGTAATATCTCTAGATATAAGGTTAATAATTAAAAAAATCAAATGATTTATGTATATGAGCAAAAAAAATTGAAAAATGAAATTTAAAATTCATTTCTATACCTTCACAAAACATAAAATACTTAGAAATAAATTTAACAAAAGACATGCAAGACTTCTAAAAACTATAAATCATTGCTGATAAAAATTAGAAATGACATAAATAAATGAAGCTGTATACGATATCTACAGATTGAAAGAATAGATGTTCTAAAAATTTCTATTCTCCCCAAATTGTTCTTTAGATTCAACTTAATACAAGTCACATTCCCAGCAGGTTTAAAAAATTAACAGACTTTATTTTTTAGACAGTTTTAGGTTTGCAGAAAAATTGAACAGAAAAAAAAACAGAGTTCTCATCTACCTGTTCTCCTCCTGCTCCCCTGGTTTTCTCTATTATTAACATCCTGCATTAGTGTGGTATATTTGTTGCAGTTGATAAACTAGTATTCTAGCAAGTTTTTTTTCAAAAAGAAATTGACAACTTAAAAAATTTACATGTTAAGTTAAAAGACCTATGATAGCTAAAATAATATTCAAAAAATAGAACAAAGCTGGAAGAACTATATTCTACCTTACTTCAAGACATGCAACAAAGCTACAATGTGGTACTGGTATAGAACACACAAATAAATCAATAGAACAGAATAATGTAGAAACTGACATACATGTATACAGTCAATTGATTTTTGGTGAAATCACTCAAACAATTCATTGTGGAAGGAAATTTTTTTTTCCACAAATAGTTTTGTCACAACTAGATATCCATGTGCAAGAAAATGAATCTCAACCTCTTATCAAACCATACATAAAAATTAATATAAAGTGGCTCATAGATCTAATGTAGAAGCTAAAATGATAAAATTCCTAGAAGAAACTATAGAAGAATAACTTTGTGACTTAAGGGTAGGCTTTAAGAATATGAAAAGGAAAGCCACAGGCTAGAAGAAAATATAGGAAAAACATGTACCTTACAAAGGACTTGTATAAAACTGAGCCATAGGCTTAACATTTGTGTACCTTTTGGTATATATATTATACTTCAATAAAAATGTAATTATTTTTAAAAACCTCAATGGAAATGTTGAATTGAAGATCAGACACACTTGAAGAGAGAATACATAAGCTGGATCAGATATTGTATAGAATGCAGCTCTGAGAGACAAAGAATTAGAAAATATGAAAAAAAAGTTAAAATCTACATAGTACAGAGAGTAAGAAGATCTAACGCATGTCTAATTGGAGCTCTAAAATGAGAGAAGAAAACCAAGCAGAGTCACTATGTAAACAGACAATGGCTGGACATTCTCAAGCTCATGGAAGACATCAAGTCCATACCCAGAAGTCCATCAAATCTTAAGTAAGATAATTAAAAAGAAAACCATACTTAGACACACTATAGTTAAACTGTATAGCATCAAAAACAAAGGGCAGCCAGATTACTTTCAAAGGAACAACAGATGAACCTACAGCTCACTTTTCATCAGCAACAATAAGAACTGTGAAATAATACTTTCAGCATATTGAAAAAAAAAACTTTCAATCTGGCAAAAAAAAAAATCCTTCAAAAATTAGACAGAAATAAAATATTTTCCAGACCAAAAAAAAAAAAAAAGAATGATTGACACCAGCCTGAAAACACGAAAGGACACTGTAAAGAACGTGCTGTGGGAAGAAGGAAAGTTACCTGAGAAACAAGAGGAAAGAACACAGAAAGATGTATGTAAACATGCACATGAACTTAAACGATCATTGGCTTTCTGAAACGATAATAATGTTTTGTGGATTTTTTAAAAAAGAAGTAGAATAAAAATATACAATAATAGTATATAAATTGGTGATGGTGGGATATGTATGAATAAAATTAAAGTGCCCCAAGTTCTTGCTCTTTCCCAGGAGTGGAGTAAAGACATTAATTCACTTAAGACTTTGACAAATCATATATGTGAGTCTGAATATCTAGGCTGACCACTGGAAGAATGCAATAAAAATGTATAATTTCTAACTAGTGTTGGGGAGAAAAATATAGAATGAGGAAAAAATATGAAAAAGGGAGAGAAAAAGCCACATAGACTAGGCAGGACTAGTAGGCGATATCAAATAAAATGATAGATATAAATTTTAACGTATTATAAATAATGCTCTTAAAACACCTACATGGTCCAGTTAAAAGACAAATGTTGCCAGACTGGATAGAATAATCCCTGTTCCCCTCACTGCTCTCTGGACTAGTGTGGTCTCCTGGGTAGTTTACCTGGAGGGCCCTGTCACAGCCTTCCTAGAATGGAGCCCACACACTTGCTTCGAGACATTCAAATAGCTTGGCAGGTGAAATAGCCAACCTAGAGCTGCCCTACCTTGGGAAATCTTTTTAAATGAAATAATAAACCTTCTTAATTGTTTAAACCAGCTGAGTTAGGGTTTTCTGTTATTTACAATCAAAAGCATCCCACTAGATCAATGTCTCCTTTTTGTTTTTCATTCTTAGAAATTTCTGTTAAAATTGTGTTTGTTCAACATTTTCTCTATTAGCCAATATCCCTATTATTGGAACTCCAAGCAGAGGCAGGAAGACCATTCAGTGAAGATGTTACAGGAAGGATTCAAGCAGTGGGCAATATTTAGCTAGATGACCCTTAAGAACTCTTTCAGCTCTAAGATTCTTAGAGTCTGTAGTTTTATACTTGCTTACCGAATGAAGACGTCTTCCATAGTGGTAACAGAGGCTCCAAAGCTAGTGATGCCCAGCTCTACTTGCCTCAGGTCCAAGTCAGTAAATAGAGATTCGAACCTGAAAAGGAAAAACACTTTTATTCTTCAAAGGTGGGAGGTGAATCCCTCATGTCATCTTGGCTTTCTACAGGGAAAAAAGCATAGGCTGTGGAGTCAAGAAGATATTGGTTCAGATTTCTAGCTTCATGACTTTAAACTTAAACAGTGAGAGCAACAGGCATTTACTTCAAAAGGTTTCAGTAAGATAAGTCTAACACACACCTAGGACACTGTAAATGCAAAGTAAATATTAATTCATCTCTTTTCTTTTGAGTAAAAAGAAATAATAATACTACTTTTTGCAAATGCCAGGAGCCATTCTAGTCTTTTTCCATGTATTAACTCTGTTAAACATTCCAACAGCTCTTTAAGGTCAATGCTGAGAGGTTAAGTAACTTCTCTAAGATAACACAGCCAGAAGCAGCAGAGCTAGAACTAAACTTCAGGCTACCTCTGTTCAGAGACAGTGTTTTTTCATTTTATTTTATTTATTTTTTTGACTGTTATGCTAAATGAGGAAAAAAACCTAATTCTTAATAGTCTTTAACCTCAAACCCTTCCATTTTTTTTTCAGCTAAATGAATTGTGGCTTTTTGTGTGATATTAAGAAATCCATGACAATCTTCTACAATGGAAGCTTCTATTCTTTCACAACCCAATGTTTAGTCCAACAAAGTGCCTTTAAGAAGCCCCATATATATGCTGGATGCCCATAAGAGGCAGGCACCCTGTGTGCCCCTGCAGGCAGGCGGTGGTTAAAGGCTTGCATTGTGAGTTGACTGGGGCTGGATTTGAGTTCAGAGTCTGCCACTTATTAGTTGTTTGACTTTGGGCTAGTTGTTTCATCTCTCCAAATCTTTCCTCATCTATGTGATAGTTGTTACCTAAATCACAGAGTTGAAAAGACTGAGATAAATGTAAAAACACTCCGCAAAATAGCCAGCCTGTGTAACATGTTCAATATGCATATTTTCCATGTGTACAATATCTTACTCTTGATAGCAAAACAAAACTAACAGTTAGTTTTGCCTGTTTTTTATCTTCATATAAATGGAATCATATAGTCTCTTTTGTATCTAATGTTATCTATGTAACATGTTCAACCATATTGTTGCATACATTAGTAGTTCACTTTTGATAATTCAACAGAAGGAATATATCTCAATTTGTTTATTGATTCTCCTGTTGATTGACATTTGGATTGTTTCCAAGTCAAGATACTGCTGAATAAAGCTGCAATATACACTCTTCTACATATTTTTTGTCTGGACATGTGCTTTCATTTATCTTGGATAACATGATAGACAAAAGGGGTGTAAATTCTTCACTGCTTCTCCCACTGAGGTGGAGTTTAATTCTCCTCTGTAAACTGGGGTGACTTCAGTGATTTGTTTGACTAAGACTATGATGGAAGTGATGGCGGTTATATCAGAAGAAGCCCTTAGGCTCTGCCCTGGTTTCTCTGAGAGCCACAGGCATCATGTAAAGCTTGACTATCTTGAAACCATCATGCTGCAGAGGATTTGTGCAGAGCTTTGGTCAATAGTTTCAGCTGGACCCAGCCCTCCAGAAACCCTTTTTTTGGGGAATATTTGTTATTGCAAATTCAATTTTATTAATAGACATGGTTATTCAGATTTTTCTTTCATTTCCTGTCAGTTTTAGTAAGTTCTGTTTTTTAAGAAATCAACCCATTTAATCTAAATTGTCCAATTTATTTATGATATTTTCCTATTACCCTTTTGTAACTTTATGTTCTGTATGCATAGCAGTTCTTTCATTCCTGATGCTGTTTACTTGTATTTTTTCTTTAATACTTTTGGTAGAGGACAATCAATTTTATTAATGTTTTTAATAAACAACTTTTGGCTTTTTAAATTTTCCCTATTTTTTGTTTTCTATTTCATCGTTTTTCTCCATATATTTGTTATTTTTTCTCTTCTATGTACTCTGGGCTTAATTTTCTCTTCTTTTTCTACTTTCTTTACTTGGAAACTTAGGTAATTTATTTTAAGCCTTTCTTCTTTTCCAATGTTTTTAAAAAGCTATATATTTCCCTCTAAGCACTGTTTCAGCAGCTCTGAAAATTTCTGATATGTTGTGTTTTCATCATCATTTGATTCAAAATATTTAAAAATTTTTCTGATGTATAAGTTATTCAGAAGTATGCTGTTCAATTTCTAAATGTTTGTAGATTTTCTAGGTATCTTTTTGTAATTAATTTCTAATTTAAGTTCTTCGTGTGTTGAGGAGTCTGGCTGCTGGTTAAAACCTATATGTGAGAGAGGAATTCTGGGAATATGGCAGATAAGAAAGACCAGGAATCTGTCTCCTCACCTAAACAATAATTGCACTAGAAGAATCTAGATGTAACTAATACTGGAAGTTGTATCCAGAGCAATTAGGCAAGAAAAAGAAATGAAAGGCATCCAAATGAAAAAGGATGAATTAGAATTATCTTTTTGCATTGGATCTTTATATGTAGAAAATCCAAAAGATTCCACAAAAGAAGCTGTTAGAATTAATAGATGAATTCAGCAAAGGAGCGGGATACAAAATCAACACACAAAAGCCAGTTGCATTTCTATTTACAAGCAATGAACAAACTGAAAAGGAAATTACAAAAACAATTCCATTTACAATAGCATCAAAAAATACTTAGGAATTAACTTAATTAAGGAAATGAAAGACTTATGCAATGAAAACTATAAAACATTGTTGAAGGAAATTAAATAATACATAAATGAATGGAAACAAATCCCATGTTCAATATCCCAATATTATTAAAATGTTAATACTACCCAAAGCGATCTACAGATTCAATGCAATCTCTATCAAAATCCCAATGATATTTTTTGTAGAATAGAAATATCAGCCTAAAATTCATATGGACTCTAAAGGGAACCCAAATAGCTAAAACAATCTCAAAAAAGAACAAAACTGGAAGACTCACATTTCCTGACTTCGAAACTTACTACAAAGCTACAATAATCAAAACAGTGTAGTATTGACATAAAGACAGACATATACACCAGTGCAAAAGAAGAGAGAGCCCGGAAATAAACCCTCACTAAAATGGTCAAATGACTTTTGATGAGGGTGCCAAGATCGTTCAGTGAAGAAAGGATAGTGTTTTCAACAAATGGTGCCGGAAAAACTGGATATACACAGGCAAAAGAATGAAGTCAGACCCTTACTTATCACCCTGCCAAATGAACTCAAAATGGATCAAAGATCTAAATGTAAGACGTAAATAACAAAATTCTTAGAAGAAAATATAATACAAAATCTTCACGACAATGGATTTGGCAGTGATGTCTTGGATGTGAAACCAAGGGCATAGGTAACAATAGAAAATATAGACAAATTGGACTTCATGAAAATTTAAAAAATTGTGCATCAAGAGACACTATCAACAAAGTAGAAAGGTAACCCACTGAATGGGAGAAAATATTTGCAAATCATATATCTGATAAGGGATTAATATCCAGGATATTATAGAGAATGCCTAAAACTCAACAACAACAACATAACAACCCAATTCAATAAAGGACAAAGAACTTTAATAGACATTTCTCCAAAGAAAATACATGAATGGCCAATAAGCACATGAAAAGATGCTTAACATCATTAATCGTCATGGAAATGCAAATTAAAACTACAATGGGATGCCACCTCACACTCATTAGAATGACTACTATAACAAAAAAGAAAAGAAAAGAAGTGTGGTGAGCATGTGGAGAAATTGGAACCCTTGTGCCCTGTTAGTGGAAATGAAAAAGTGATTACAGCCTCTGTGAAAAACAGTACGGCAGTCCTTTAAAAAAATAAAAAATAGAATTACTGAGGCAAGATAGTTAGCCTAGGGAAGTTGCCCCTCCCCTTTAGGATGTGGCTCTGGTATTTCTCCCTAGTCCTTTACTCAGCCCTCTCCCAGTTTTGATTTCAAGCAGGAGACTCTCCAGCATGAAAAACAAGCTAAGGCCAGGAGACAAAATATATGTATAGCCTTGGGCGACTCTTCCTCTCCAGGTGGCATGGGAAACAAGCCAAGACCTGGAAGCAGGATGGATAGCTCTGGGACAACCCCACCCCCAAGAAAATAAAAGCCAGAGATAGCTCTGCATAGACCCTCTCTCTCTGTACTTTTAAGCATGTACCTTTCTTTGCTTTAATAAAACTTGCACTTTCCAGCCTGTTGTTTGTCAAGTCCTTGAATTCTTTCTCCTTGCATAAGACAAGAACCTGGTCACTGGAGCTACAGGGTCTGTGTCCCTCTTCGGACTCTCACCCTGTCAAGCTCTCTGGCATCACTACCATATAATCTGCCAATTTCGGGTATATACCCAAAAGAATTGAAAGCAGAGTCTCAAAGAGATATTTGTACACCCATGTTCATAGTAGCATTATTCACAATAGCCAAAATGTGGAAGCAACCTAAGTGCCAACAACAGATGAATAGATAAGCAAAATGTGATACATACATACAATGAAATACTATTTGGCCTTAAAAAGTAATATGCTACAACATGGATGAAACATGAGAACTCTATGCTCAGTGAAATAAGTCACAAAAAGACAAATACTTTATAATTCCACTAATATGAGGTACTTAGAGTAGTCAAAATCATAGAGACAGAAAGTGGAATGCTGGTTTCCAGGGTCTGGGGGCAGGGTGGGGCTTGCGGGGCGGGGGTGGTGAATAGAGGAGGAGAATAGGGAGTTATCATTTAATGAATATAGTTTCAGTTCCACAAGACGAAAAGAGTTATGGGGATGGATGGTGATGATGGTTCACAACAATGTGAATGTATGTAATAACCACTGAATTATGCACTTAAAATGGTTAAGACAGTAAACTTTACGTTATGAATATTTAAAAAACAGAAAACCTTAGGTGTGATTTCTCAGACCTGACCACAGGTAATCACAAAGGCTTTACCTGGCAGGCCTCACCTGGAAAGCTGTTCCTTGTGTCCCACCCCCACCCCAGCACACCAGACTTGGGGCACCCCAGTGAACTTCAGTCTCTGGCAGGACTCAGGCCTTCCGGCTGATCAAGTTCTCATTAGCATTCTTAAGCCCAGGGCCTTTATTCCCAGGTCTCTTTATCTGAGGTCTTTCTTTGTCTGAGATCCTACTCCTACAGCTCCGCCTAAGCCTCCATATCAGGGGGAGAGAAGGAGAAACTTTGAAGACAGTTCTCCCTTCCCCCTCTGACACTGTACCCTATACTTTTCCATTTCTAGTCCTCCCCTCACCTTCCCACTACCCTCAGGGGCCATCAAACAGCCGGAGCCTTTGGTTTGGGGTTCTCTAAATCTTACGGGGATCCTCATGTCTGTGCTGATTGACCAGACCCTCCACCGATGGGACATTTCATGGGAAAAAATGGAATGGGTGGGCCTGGGAGGAATCGGCATTTTCTCGTTTCATGCTCTTGCTTACACCATCTCGGAAACGGTTAAAGTCTTAACTGTTGTTTTGGGCTTGTTGCTTTAGTCAGCTACTCTGATACCTGGTAGCTCAGCTCTCTAGCTCAGGTGAGCTGCCCAAGTATTTGTGCTTTGCCATTTAATCAGTCCTTTCCTTTATAACGTTGGTGTTGGTGTCATTCCTATAAAGTCTTTCCTCATTCCAGATTATAAAAATATTCTGTGGCATATTTTTACAGTACTTATATAATTTAATTTTTAAGATGAAAAAATTTAAATTCTCTGACGTTTATTTTGGTTTGAGGTATTTTTAATTATGTTGAGATAGTCTTCTAATTCTAACTTCAAAAAGAAATAAATGTAGAATTTTAGCAAATGTATTTTCTCATTTGTGTGGATGATTACATGGTTATTTCCTTTTGACGTACTAATATGGTAAATTATATTAATTAGTACAACTACCAAACAATCCTTTCAACATATTATTCTTTCAATAAACTGTTAAATTAAGCTGGGTTAATAAAAAGAAGTGAGGAGTATTTTTTGTTTTCTACTCTCTGGAAGAATTCAAATAGAATCCAAATTATCTTTTCCTTAAATATTTGGTAAAAATTAACAGATTTATAAAAGCCTCTGGTACTTCCTGTGTTAATTTTAATAAAATGACTTTTTGAGATAATTATTCATTTTATTTAGGTTTTCTAATATATTTACTTAAAATTGTGCAAAACATTGTCTTCTGGTGCTTTGTATCTTTTTTTTCCCCAACTCAATTCTCATTTTATGTATTTGTGCTTATTCTCCATTCATCTTCATGAGACTTCACTGCAGGGTTCCTCTCTGCAGTGGAAGCCCTAAATTTAGGAATGCTTCAGGAATGAGTCATAAGCCCTGTTTTCTTCTTTCTCTATATTTTCTTCCTACTTGACCTTATCTCTTCCCATGACATTAAATATCTCCATGCTGATGACTCCCGAGTGCATTTCCAGGCTAAAGTTCTGCCCTCCTGATGTCTTCATTGGGGTGTCTCAAACTGTCCTTTTTATAACCATCCCTCCCAAAACTTTTTGTCTTCTTGTCCTTCCCACTCCCACTTGAAAGTAGCCAGAGGAGCTAGAAGTAACACCAGCAAGGAGTAAAATTTGCCAAGGAAGCCAAAAGAGGAGTGTTTGCAGAAGAAAAGACTGAGCAACTATATAATTGATGTTGCAGGGTTGAGTAAGATGAGGGTAAAAAGTCATTGCTATGTTTTAGTTCTTAGGTTGAACAGAGAGTTCATCAGTGCTCATTTTATTATTATACTTTACAACCCATAATTGCATAACATATTCTTATTCGTCGGTATAAAATAGTACCCCATAATCTTTTTTTAAAGAAAGAAAGAAAAGTCCCTACTGCATTTGGTATGATAAAAGCTGATCATGACCTTAAAAACTGTAGTTTGGTTGGGAAGGTATGGGTTAAAGCCACCATGAAGTAGACTGAGAAATGCATGGGGCCATGACAAAAGGAGGCAACATGTTTAGACCACTCTTCAGTGAAGTTTTGCTGTGAAGGGCAGTGAGAGCATGGAGCAGTCGCTAGAAAGAAAGTCTGGCTCAAGAAGTTGTTTCTTCCTAAAGCAACAAATGAGCAGGACAAACAAACAGAGACTCAAAGACATGGACTATAGGCTAGTGGTTACCAGAGGACTATAGACTAGTGGTTAGTAGTGGTGTGGGGAGGAGGGAGGAGGTAGATGGGGTAAAGGGGGTCAAATGTAGGGTTTAGGGGGAGGGCGAAGTGAGTAAAGGAGATCAAATATATGGTAGCTGAAGGAAACTGGATTTTGGGTGGTAAACACAGCAATAGACTATACAGATGTCTAATGATAATGTACACCTGAAAATTATATAATTGTATTAACCAATGTTACCCCAATATGTGAAGGAGAAGGAGGAGGAGGGGGAGGGGGAGGGGTAGGGGGAGGGGTAGGAGAAGAAGTTGTTTTTCCAGGGTATGCTAGTATGTGCATGGAGATGACCCAGTACAGAGAGGAACGGATGATGTAGATGACAGAGGGGATAATCACACAAGTGAATTCCTGAGACAGTGAGGTCGATGGGATTTTGAGTTGGTGTTGAATAAGACTTTAATAGGAAGAAGAATACATCCTCAATTGTAAAAAGATAGAAGAAAGAAATAAACAAGAGTGGAAGCAAGCAGGTTTGTAAGTTTGTGATAGGCATAAAATAGAGTTCTTGTTTGATGGTTTTTATTTTCTCAGTGAAGTATGAGGTAAGGTTCCTATCTGAAAGCAGCATGGGGACTGCGAACAAGGAGAGAGGAAACTGTTGTGAGCCAATGTGAGGCCTACCTAAAATAATTAATTAAAAATAAAAATCTTCAACTGAGTGCCATCACTTGGGGGCAGGTAATTAAAGTTCACGCAAGGGCCCCTGTAAACCATGTTAAAGAATTTGACTTTAACCCGAAGTTAACTGGGTGCCATCAAAGTTTTCTAAGGAGGGAGGTGACATGATCAGAATCTCATACTTTCAAGTGCACTTTGGCTGAGGTGTGGTGTCTTTCCAGGAAATACAAAAAGCTTAGGGGTCCAGACCCTTACAGAATAGAGTGCCTTTTCTGAGGAGAAGCACAGTAGAGATGATTCTGAAAACTCAATACATATAAACTGTTACTCCAGCCCTCTTGGGTCCATACCTGTGCATGCTCTCTTTAGGAAGTATAAATGTTATTTCTCCTCCAATGCTGGACTGGATAATTGCATTTGGTATGTGATGATAAATCAGGTGAAGAATCATCTCTGTGTCACAATCAGGTTTTTTCACTAAAGTCATATAATATCCTGCACCTGAAACAACATTGAAACGACCATGAAACAAATTTACTCTTTATACTCACCTTTAGATTTCTGTAGCTTAGAATGGGACAGCACCATGGAAAGAGCCCTGTGGGGTCAAATTTACAACACAATAAGCTTGCCTCTGAAGGTCTATAATGTTATTCTTGAGAGTCTTGCTTTTTTCTCCATAATTAGAAGGTAATAGTGGTGAATTTAGCAAAGAAAGGCAAAATAAAGGAGGGTTGCATTAAGAGCAACACTCCCTTTAAGTGATAACTAACTTGGGGAAGTGAACACAATAGGCAGAGGCCTTGAACATTAGGTGAAGAACAAAGGTACCTCTACAATAATTAAATCATGTTTTCTAGGATTTATACCTTAATGGCATTCTAAACATTCTTTCAGAAGTTAGTAACACTTGTGACTATTATGCTGGCAATGCAGTCATTTAGCAAATATTTCTTGAGCCTCTAAATGCAACAGGCACTATTCTAGGTATGAAGGGTTATAGCAGTGGACAAAATAGTCAAAAATCCCTACTCTCATGGGGCTTCCATTAAAGGGGTATGAGACAGATAATAAGATAAATAAGTAAAATATATAGAATATTAATGACAAGTGCTAAGGAGAAAAACAGAGGAAGGGATGTGGAGTATTGGGGAGTGTTATTTTTTTCAACAGGGTTACCAGGGAAGGCCTCACTGAGAATGTGACATCTGCATAAGGACCACCAGCTAGTGACTTGAGAAAGAGCAGGAGGGGTGGCAATGTGAGTGCTGAGAGAAGGATCGGGACTGCCATGTTAGATCAGCAAGGGGGCCGTGTGACAGAAGCAGAGCAAGGAAGTGTAAGAGCACTGGGAAATTTGGTCAGCGTAATGGGACCGGGCCAAGTAAGGCCCTAGGAGCCACTCCTAATCGAGGACTCTGGCTTTTACTCTCAGTGGGATGGGAAGTCATTGAAGGACTGAGCAGAAAAGTGACATGTTAATTCTGACAACTGGGCGGAGGCTGAGGGTACGTTAAGAGGCAACTGCAGTAATCCAGAGGGGGGCATGGTGGGCGGGACCAGGGTGCTAGCAAGTGGTAGAGATGGGAAGAAGCTAAGGCCACCAGGGTTTGCAGATGAATCAGATATGGGCTGTGAGAGACAGAGGGGTCAGGAAGCCTCCAAGGTTTTGGCCAAGTTCCTAGAAGAATGGACCTGACTTTACTGTAGGGGAGTAGCTTTAGTGGGAGAGAGCTGGAGCTCAGCTGTGCACAGGCTTTGAACAAGGCCAACAGATCTGTTCAACGTCCATGTGGAGATGTGGAGTAGGCAGTTAGAAACACGAAACTGGAGTTCAGGAGAGAGGTTCAGGCAAGAGACACACACATTTTTTAGCACCAAGAAGGTGTTTAAAGCCAGGAGATTGGATGAGATCATTAAATCAGTGGGCAGAGAAAGAAAAGTGAAGTAATCGAGGTACTTCCATGTTCAGAGGAAGGAGTGATGCAAAGGAGCAGCCAGAGACATGGGAGGGAAACCAAAAACGCATGCGGTCTAAGAAAACAAGGGGAGGGTGTTTGAAGTAGGACTAATCAGTTGTGGAAAAAACAAGTCACACTTGTATGGCATTTTTGCACACATGATCTCGTTCTTTGAGAAACATGGTATTTTAATCTCAATTTGATAGATTAGAAAACGAAAGCTAAAAAAAGATAAACAAACTTGGCTACCTGGATGAAGAGAGCAGTGAACTGGCAGAGTGGAACTCAAACACAGGTTGTCTGACTCCAAGTCAGAAGAATCTCAAGATTCTTTTCAATTCTTTCTTTTCTCATTCTCACAATCCCCTCTGCCTGGGACCTCAGGTCTTCACCCAGAGGCAGCAGACAGAAAATCTAGAGAAGGCCTCTCCCCGCCTGATCTCAGGAGTCCTTCATGAAAGTTAACAGTGGGCACTTTCTTCAGACCCAGGGTCCTGCACAGAAGGGAAACTGGGCTGCCCGCCATGCTTCCCTCCTTCAGCCACTCACCATATTTCTGTTTGAGGAACAGTGATGACCCACAGCACTGCAGCTCCCCCTTGGCCATGATGGCGATGCGGTCCCCCAGCAGGTCAGCCTCGTCCATGAAATGGGTTGTCAGCAGGATGGTGCGGTCACTTTTCTGCTGCTGAAGAAGGTCCCATATGGCCCTCCTGGAGATGGCATCGACACCCGACGTGGGCTCGTCCAGCATCAGCACCTGGAGAGCAGAGGAACAGCCTTGTGAACCAGCCCCGGATGGCTGTGCTGTCGATCCTGTGTGATTTGAATTCTATGAAGATGCAGCAGCACCGCCCTCACCAGACTGTCTGTCCAGGGCATTCAGGGCTGAGGTGGTGCTAGAGGATGATGCCTCTGGGCCCTGCTGCCCCAAGTGTTTATCCACTGAGTGCGTGAGTCCTGACCTGTGTCCTTCAGGAGGCTGAGCCTCACTGTCCCGACTGTTTCTCCACCACGTGCAGGGGCCCTGACCTTGGAGCCTGTTATGAGGGCGATGCCAATGGACAGCTTGCGCTTCATCCCCCCGCTCAGGAACTTGCACCGGCAGTCCTGCTTGTCTTCCAGACTGAGGATGCGCAGCATCCGTTTGACTTCTTCAGAGCACTTCTGGTGTGACAAGCCTTTCAGCTGAAATAGAAAAAGATAGATAGATCTGGCAGAGGCTTCTGATAGGAGGCTGACCCATCCAACAAACATTTTGCTTGAATATATAAAAGATATACACAAGATATACAAAATAATGTATAACCTTCAGGGAAAGTAATGGACAAAAGGTTTTAGCATTTTGAACCATGTAAATATATGACTTATTAATACCAAATAGAGCTACATATTGAAAGGATTATACACCATGACTAAATGGGATTTATCTCAGGAATGCTAGGAAGGTTCAACATATAAAAAAATCAATGTAAGCATGTAAGTATACTTATAAGTATAGCACTTTCCTGAGTTCCAACCTCAGGGGGCAGTGGGAATTCCTAAATTTATAGTCAGTTTGTCAGGAGTTTTTTGTTTGTCTGGGAACCCCCAAGCTTGTGGCTGGTTTCTGAAGTGGGGGCAGTCTTACAGGGTACTGAGCCCTTAATGTGTAAAGTCTGTGCTAACTTTATCATTAGCATCAAGTTGCATTGCAGTAATACAGTATATTTATATAACGAAGGGTAGAATCGTCAAGCTGATCCTGAGATTCATAGGAAATGCAAGGGACCTAGAATAGCCCAAACAATCCTGAAAATAAGAAAAAAGTTGGAGGACTCACACTACCTGATTTCAAAACTACTACAAAGCTATAGTAATCAATTAAGACATTATGGTATTGCCATAAGGATACACACATAGACCAATGGAATAGAATTAAGAATCCAGAATAATCCCATACATCTCTGGTCAACTGATTTTGACAAAGGTGCCAAGACCATTCAATGGAGGAAAGAATAGTTTTTTCAACAAACGGTGCTAGACAACTGGATCTCTACAGGCAAAAGAATGAATTTGACCTCTACCTTACACCATACACAAAAATTAGCTCAAAATGGATCAAAGACATAACTGTAAGAACTAAAACTATGAAACTCCTAGAAGGAAACACAGGTGTAAATCTTAGGTAATCTTTTTAAAAATATGACCTCAAAAGCACAAGCGACTAAAACAAACAAACAAATAAATAAAATTGGATTTCATCAAAATTTAAAATTTTCATGTATCAAAGAACATTGTCAATAAAGGGAAAGGATAACACATGGAATGGGAGAAAGTCTTTGTGAATCATATATCCAATAAATGTCTAGTATCTAGAATATATAAAAAACGCTCATGATTCAACTACAAAAAGATAAGCAACCTGACTGAAAAATGGGCATTTTTCAAAGAAATAGACTATTCTTCAAAGAGGACATAGAAATGTCCAATCAGCACATGAAAAGATGCACCACATCCTTAATTACCAGGGAATGCAAATCAGAACCCCAGTGAGATATGCTTCACAGCCACTAGAATGGAAGTTCCTCAAAAAGTTTTTTTTTTAAAGATTAACATAGAGTTACCATATGACCCTCACTCCTAGGTATCTACCCAAAAGAACTGAAAATAAATGTTCAAACAAAAACTTGAACATTAACATTCATAGCAGCACTATTTACATAGCCTAAGGTATAAATAATCCAGCTGTCCATCAACTGATGAGTGGATAAACAAAATATAGATATACAGCTCCATACAATAGAATATTATTCAGCCATTAAAGGGAGTAAAGTATTAACACATGTTACAACATAGATAAACCTTGAAAACATGTCAAGTAAAAGAAGCCAGACACAAAAGTAACATCCAATGGAATGTATGATTCTATTTATTTGAAATAGTCAGAATAGTCAAATGCATAAAAATAGAAAGCAGATTAGTGGTTGTCAGGGGATGAGGGGAAGGAGGACTAGGAAGTGACTGCTAATGGATACAGGTTTTTAGAAGTGATGAAAATGTTCTGCAATTAGATAGTGGTGATGGCTGTACAACACTGTGAATATCCTAAAAACTACTAAATTTTACATTGTAAAATGAGCAAAATAGTGAATTTCATGTTATGTGAATTTCACCTCAATAGAAATAAAAAAAAGTAAATATATAAAATTAAAATAATATTTTCTAGAAACCTTTTACTCAAAAATTTTAAGCACCATCCCTCTCCCCCTTCCTGAATGTTTAGGGAATAACATCCAGAAGAGGTTTCAAGACCCTCCCAGGTTCTCTGACCCTCCTAGAGTCAGAGAATTGCAGGATATCTTACCATCCCCAAGAATGAGTGCAGGGGAAGCAAAGCTTGTCACCCACTGACTCACCTGAGCATAGAAACAAAGCTGTTCTGCTACTGTCAAGTTATCAAACAAGATATCATGTTGGGGGCACCAGCCCAGGCTCTTCCGGATTTGAACCATGTCTTGTGAAATTTCATATCCATTGATATATGCCTGTCCACTTGATGGGGAAATAAGACCTAGGAGCAAGTGGAAGACACATCTTAAAGTCATTTTCAGTCAGAGCACATAGCCGAACAAAGGCTTGATGATGCCCTCTGCTTTGCTTCTCTCACACAGACTACCCTGTTCTTCTTTGTCACAGTTAATCAGAAACGCCCAGGGAATATATGTTCTATGACAGTGAACGAGGATGTGTAGGGGGATAGTAGAGAAAGGAGATGTACTCCTATCTTGCTTTTGAGCAGTTCCAATCTGGTAAGTGAATACAACACATACAGGCATTTGTAAAGCAAATTACATTGCTATAAGCATTAATAATATGGATGCATAGTAAATACGAAGGAGAAAAGTCTTTAGGGGCATCTAACAGTTCTGAACTGACACCCTTGAAGGCAAGATCCATGACTGATTCATCTCTGATTCTCAATGAATTCCTAATAAATACCAGTGAATGAATGAATGTACTCACCACCAAACGTATGTCAACCTGCCCATCCTCATACTGTCTTTGTCTTTATTCTCATTTTCTTATTCTAAGTATATTGTTCACATTGAAAAAGGGCAATAAATGGCTATTGCAACAAGGTTTGGAGAAGATAGTATTACAAAGAAAACAAAAATTATATTAAATCCCATTATTAAAAAATAACTGATGTTAACATTTCGCTATATAGCTATATGTATTTTTTATGCATATACTGACTCATGCATTAATTTTTTAGCAAAAATCAGAAAATATAAATCCTGGTTCTTCGTATAAAAATGTATTGAGGCCATTTGTCCACATCAACAAAATCTGCATAATTTTTAAAGGCTAAAAATATTTCATTGTTATGAATATACCCTATTTATTTAACCTACATTAGCAGAGATTCAGATGATTTGCAATTTTTCACAAGTATAGACATGTGATATAATTTTGCCTGCTTTCCAGATTATTTCCTTACTCTAAATTAACAAAAGTAGATTTGGTAGGTCAAAAGGCAGATGAAACTTTAAAGGTTTTTGGTACTTACTGCCAAATTACCTATTGCTGGGGTTTTTAGATCTTCCATTTTGTCTGTAGTTATTAAAGCAGCCATGATTGTTTAGGGGAAAAAGATGATACTATTCTACAGTAAATGTAAAAGTCTCCATATAGTTACAATAATAGAATAACTAAATAGAAGATCTCATAGAACAACAACAACAACAACAACAATAAAAACCCACACACAAAACTACTACTGAGTAGAGAGACAGGGATTAAAATACAAAACATGCCTGTACTAAGTTTTCAGTCTCTGCAAACAATGTGATATAGAAGCCTTTCCATGTCTGATGTCCTGGGCAGTCAGTCAGATTTTCTCTTCCCAGCTTCACATCTTCAGGGCTACTGAATCTCACTATGTGTCTTTTTAGTGATGCCACTTTCTCAAGGGCAGAATGGCCTTTTTTCTATGCCTTGTCACTGCTAGTAGAAATCCATGGCTGAGCTTTTCTGAAATATCATTCACAGTCTTCGATTTGACATAATTTCCAATTACATTAGTTAATTAGCCCAGTCATTCATTCAATGATATTTATCAAGTGCTTATTGTTTGCCAAGCACTGTTTCAGGCACAGTGGATCCGGAAATAAACAGAACAGGTTCCCTGGGGTGAAGAATGAAGGAGATAGAGAAATAACACACATATATACAAACAAACCAGGTAAGTACGGACTGACAACTCCTAGGAACAAAAGGGAATGCAAGAAGAGTTTGTATGTTGTTTGTATCAGTTGGCCTCCTAAAACAATGCTAGTACCTGGCAGGCCTTCTTGATCACTTAGCCTGTGGGTCTAGTTGGATCACCCTTCAGGCACTGAAGACCTCACAATCTCTGTAGAAGGGGAGGCCCTCTCTAAGTGGTCATACTGCCAGGAGCAGTAATGCTTGTACCTGAGAGAGGATACCCTGTCTAGAGATACTACCTCACTCCAGTCCAGCAAACTGGCCAGCTCAGTCCCCAGTCTTGATGCACACTGAGCCCATCCAGTGTGTATCTGCTTGGCTAAAACTTGGTATGTAAAGTCTGAATACTAAAGGGGTAACCAAAGGCTCCTCAGACCAAGCTTCCCTACGAGTCTGCTCTTCAAATGCCTTGGGTAGAAGGTGCATCAGCAACCTATGAGGAGAATCATGGCGGCCTGACTTTGAAGTGCTAATACCTTCCTAGCAGTTTGGTGTTCTGTGAACAAAAAAGAACTGGTTGGCTTTCAGAGCTCCTGAAGTTTGGAAATGGATTTCATCGGTTTTGCATAGAGCTTTACACAGGTGAAGACATCAATAAATGTTTCTTGAATGAGTTTTCAGACATTACAGAATATTAATTGATAAAATGTGAAGAATTATTTAGACATAAAAATTATTCTGAAATACTTTTAGAATAATTCACCAGGTATCATTCTAAAAGGGCTCCTGGCAATCGAAAGCAAATGGAGGATTGCTTTGGTTGAGAGACTGGCAGTGCTTCACTGTACCAGAAAATTCTATCTGGAAAACAGCATGCTAAGCAGTGTTCACAGTTTCACTATCCAAGATTAAGTTCCTCAGATCGACTGAAAGAGCCAGATTTCCTTCTTCTGGTACAGAGTAATGTGAACAACCAGACACTACACAGATGGTAAAAACAAACAAACAAAAAATGCTTAATATTAAAATGTCAGAGAAATCTAATAAGGGTAGATGGAGCAAAAAATCTAGATCTGTTCAATGATTTCTTCAAAGTTTCTTCAGGAGGGCTGTCCCCACTGTATACCTGTGAGCATGCAGCAGAGGGTAGTTTTGCCTGCTCCGTTGTGTCCCAGGAGAACAGTGATCTGCCCCTGGTACAGATTCATGGTCAGACCTTTGACTGCCATGTGTTTATCTCTTCCCTTATAAAACACCTGTGGAAAAATCAAAGTGTGACTGATAGTGTAACACATACATGCATGTGGCATCTCTGAAGAACCTCTGACAGGTTGAGAACCTGAAAAGTTTCTCAATGGTGGAAATCTACAAAGGGAGCCCTTTCTTTCAGAGTTTGCCTCAGTAGCTGTTTGGAGCTCTGAGGAAATTGATAGGGAGCAATCCTAGGGGTTTTCCAGATTGATTCTCTGGGACCTGGTAGTAGAGAACTTGAACCACAGAGGCCAGAGTTCAAGGATGAAGGGCTCAGAGATTGAATGGAGAATCTTTTTACTGCTTCTAGAGCCACACCTTGCTCTGCATCACCTGGCTAAGTAAGCCCCTGAGAAAGGGCGCCCTGGCTCTTTGGTGGGAGGTGTTGATCTAGGGAGAGGATCCCAGGCAGAGCAGCCTGTTTTCTGAATCAAATGTCTGCAGAATTAAAAAAAAAAAAAAACAAACATTTATTGTTTCTTATTACACAAGTAATTCATACAGAAGAAAATAAGAAAGAAAGTCAAATCACTCATAACGTCACCCTCAGAGATAGCATCACATTTTAGTAAATGCCGTAAACAATTTCTGTCCTGTCTAATGGTATTTGCACTGGACTTGGGGTCTGCAGTGCAGACACTAGAGTTGAGTGAAATTTAGATGTTACTTCTTTCCATAATTTATCTAATTATGTTTGGGAGCTGGATGCTGCCAGAAGGAATTTGGCAAACGTCCCCCCTACCCCCATATCAATTTGGTAGTGATTTTTAAAAATCAAGTATGACAATCCTGTTCCTTGACTTCGCAGTATTCCTTTTTCATTAAAGGTTAATATGTGACAGAATTCTAGGCGATAAGAATAAGGGGTAATCTACTGAAGAGCATAAAGAAGGAAGGAAGGAAGGAAGGAAGGAAGGAAGGAAGGAAGGAAGGAAGGAAGGAAGGAAGGGAAGGAGGGAGGAAGGGAGGGAGGAAGGGAAGAAGGAAGGAAGGGTTGAAGGAAAAAGTCTTGCTGAAAGAAAGCCTGTGGCTCTTATTTTCTCTATAGATGAGCTATAGCAGCTCTCCTGCGACCATAAAAATGATAAAATTAAAGCTAATATGATTCCAACGGTCCATGGAAAATATATGAAAGCAAGCAAGGAAGCAGAAAGAACTGTAGTCTGGGATAGCTTTGTTGGGCAGTTGAAATCATGCCAGAATCATGCGCCTGCATACTGCTTGTTATATGAAAAAAGAAAATGCTATCCCTGCTTATTGAAGCCACAGTAAATTGGGTGAAGACTCACGCATTCCAAGCTGCTGCTACAGTATATGAAAGAGCTGGAATAATCACTTATGTCATGAATCCCCTGGGCTAGGATGTGATCCACTTGATCCCACAGGCAGAGGAAGGTGACACAAAGTGACAGTGCTGCAGCATCAGTAGTAGAGGACACCACTTCCACTTAGGCTCATCATATTTGAAGAGTGGAAGATTCCAAACAAAAAATAATGCTCTGGAGGACACTCCAGGGCATAGAGCTTATACCCAGGTATCCTGTCATGAGAGTCCTAGTCAACGCAGGGCTCTGCATGTAGGAAATGCTCAGCAAACACTGGTGGGAGAACAAACACATGCATTTGGAAGCCAACAAAGAAATCTGGTTTATGATTTGATTTGGTTGTGTAAAAATGCTGGTGGATCAAAGTCGGCCATCAAATGGCTGAGTTCCAGTGTATACCCAACCAGGGTATTTGGCATTGTGAAGATGCAAGGGGACTGTTTCAAGAGAGATCATCTACACCTTCCATCCAGTCATTTAACTTTATGACAGGAAACAGGACATTTTACATTATATTCCTAATTTTGAGAATAGCAGTACAAAGGAAAATTAAAACTCTATCACTAAATGTACCTTTGAACCACTGTCAGAATAAAATAGAAGTCTCTGTGCACTATTTCTTAAGTTCTTGGGAGATTTGTGAGTCAATACCTTGCATAGATGTTGGATTTCAATTCCTTTCATCAAACCAGTAGGCTCTTCCTGAATGAACTTGCTTTTCAGAGCTTTCTCAGTATTTTCCACATCCAAGACTGATTGTGTAGAAGATGAAGATTCTCCTTGCCAGTAGGAGGGCTAGTGAGGAAGTCAACTTACATTAATATGTTTAGGTGAATTGACTTTCTTCTTCTGGAAAATAAAGATTTTGGTAAATTAAATTCTCCACAACCCCTCACACCCACCCAAGTTTCCTGTATCAGATATTTAATGGTGCCTGGAGAAGTCAAGCAACTTGCTCATGGACTCACTACCAATAAACTGCATTTCACTCTACAACTCCTAAGGATGGAGCTACAAAAGATGCCTCATATCCATGCTTCTGGTGTACTGAGGAAGCCATTGTGTTGACAATTAGTGTCCCTGTGGGTTGAGGCCTGGGAAATACTGGAGTTTACATTCTACCCACTTTTCCACACTCCAAGACGGGCAAGAATGGCAGCCTTTACAGACCAAAGTGAGTACTGTGCAATTCAGACCGAATCAGTCACTTCACAAAACTGTAGGGCAGGACCAGCAGAATCTATTGCAGGACTGAATGAGGCATAATAAGCTCAACTTTGTAAGAAAAATTTAGTCATTGTAGGAGAGAAGTGATTATGGGAACTTCGTGGGGTTGTCAACAAAAGCTGTGTCCCCTGCCAGTACCATGGGGTCATTGAGGTCTCAAAGAGCTTCCGGGTCATTCTAACAGTCCAAAGAGGAAAGAGTAGGTGAAGTCGTGAGGGCTCCAGCATATTGCAGATGGCGTCCTGTGGGAGAATATGGGGCTGACATTTGAGTGGGCACATATAAGATACCCATGGGCACTCTTGGAGGCCTCTGCGTAGGGGCATCGGCAGTAGTGCAAGAGTCAGAGAAACTGACACTTGCTGTTAATTATGCTCCCTTGGCAATCACTAGCTAATAGGTGTGAGGTGGAACCAGGTTAGAGAACCAGTTTAGATTTTCTAGAGTTTGTGATTTCAATTAGGACACAACCTAGAGGGGTAGAAATATTGATGACAAGCTATAAAAACTCTAATGTCGATCTGAAAAACATCAGCATTAGTACTCACTGTGACAAAGAAGTACCAAGGCTGAGGTGTACCGTACTCCCCTGGGAAGATCGACTCCACATACCAGGTCACCAAGGTGTACAGGAAAGAGTCCAGTAGTAGCATCAGCAGCACCTGAGTAAAGTTAAACTCTCCACCTACACTGCCTATGTTCTCCCAGTGGATGCCGGTTCCTGTTCCACAGGAAGGAAACAGTCACTACACGCCAGAGAAAAGTTATAAAAAGTATATTCTGATATTAATATGATGACATCTTAGTTTTATTTCTCAGCTGCCTCAGAAATTAAGTAAGGAGAAGGGTGTTATTAACTTGGCCCTTTTGAAACTAAAAACAATCTAGTAAATGATATATTAATAAATCCATAAATGAGAGCCTTGAGTGACAAACCCACCTAGCTGCTCCAATAACATGCAGGTCCTGATTTTAAGAAGAGTCCAAGATGTACCAGACATACAATCACAAAGTGGGCCCATTAACCCCCAACCCAGAGCTCTGCTTCATGTTGTAGATAGTGATTCCTGCTCAGGAGTAGGATTGAAAGCTCTGCACTAGACTTACTGAGAAAATGTACAGGGAAATTTCACCAGCTTATTCGCCCTAGGCCTGTCATCTGCTATGAGCAGATAGGTCAGATGAACAAGAGAATCCACTCAAGCAAAGGGACAAAGGTTCTAAATAAGAAATATTGTCCTTAGATTTCTAACATATCATCAATTATATCCTCAGAGATTCCTATCTGCTTATGATCATATGCATCTGTATTTCCTTCAGCTATAATAGTAGACACAGCTTTTGTGAGCTATCCTACGTTTTTTAGGAAGGAACACTAATCATAAGCTCAATGTGGGCAGAATGCTTTCAAACCAAGAGAATCACCCAAATTCTCTCAACTTTCAACAGATAGGCTCCATTAAGTCCCATATGCCATTTAAAATCTACTGTGACTATTTATAAATTATACAGTCTCATCATTACATTGTTAAAGAAAACCACTTACTTTCAATGAATTCTGGTCAATTTACACCCCTCATAAAATTTTAAGCACCCTTAACCCGTTTAGACTATGCCAGCTTAACAAAGAAGTTCATCAATAGGTGATGCCTCTGACGATGTCACTGGAGATTATCCCAATCACAGTAAGGAAACCCACAAACTAGATCTAAATTATAACTCCTATTCCTGCTATCTCCTGCTACACCAAGCTGTACCATTTGGAATAGCGCTCTGGTGATAAAAGTTAACATCAAATAAGTCAGAGGGATGTAATGTTCAGCATAGGGAATATAGTCAACTATATTATAATAACTATGTTTGGTGACAGATGGTTACTAGACTTGTCATGGTGAATGACTTCATAAGATACATAAATGTCTAATCACTATATTGTATATCCAAAACTCTGAAACTAATATAATATTGTATGTCAACTACAATTTAGAAATTGATTTTTAAAAAGCAAATAAATAAATAAATAAATAAATAAATAAATAAATAAATAAAGAGCTAACACAAAGCAATGAAGGCACTTGCTAAAGTGTTCACAGCAGTTCATCTTAGTACCATTGAAATATGAAACAGGTCCATTTAGTAAGTACTAAAAACCCACAGAGCTCAGTAGTTCCTACATTTTAATTGATATTTTGGCTGCAATCTTCTGCAGTGACTGTAGGTATTCTGAAGAATGCTTCAAACTCCAGAAACATAAGACAAATGGAAACTTAGGGTTGTACTTACAACTGTGGAAGTTGTAAGAGAACTAGAACACCTCTAAGGGAAGGTCCTCTAGACCAACCCCAGAGGCTATGAGAATAAAACATGATGTAGGTAAATAGCACTATGTTATCTATAAAGTTCTAAAGTGTTATCTGAACTTCTAATCATAGATCTATATATGTCATATCTATATAATTAGAAAGATATAAGCGTAGAATTTCCTAAATCACCGATATGTTTTAGTTTTTTTTCACAAACTTCATTGTAAGCAGCATGGTGTGAACCATATCCTATAATTCTTTAGTGTTCCCTACAGTATCTAACAGAGTTGTAAGTACATTGTAAAAGTTCAGAGCACTGAATGAAATGTGCCACTTATGTGTATTTGGAAATGGTCAGCTTTGTCTGTTAGCTATGGCAGCCTACCTTGGGTATCAGTAAGTCTCACCTTTTGTCTCAAATATGGAGATTAATCGGACTCCCAGTGCCATGGCAACATTTGAGAGGAGACAAAAGGCAATCTTTTGGGAGTGGCTTCTCTGAGTATAGCTGAAAGCAAGGTACATATATGGGAGATAGGTGAAGAAGAAGATAATGCCTCCTGAGGCAGTTGCGACATGGGCTGCAAATTCAGAGGGAAGAAATGAAAAGAGTTTCATCAATAATGTACAAAGAAGTAAGCCACTAAGCTCCTACCCCCAGCCACAGTAAGGAAGGTGTCTCTGCCTTTGTGTCAGCATTTTAAAAGGGAAGCAATCTTTGAAGAAATTTTGATAGAAACCTGTCATGGTTCCACTTTCGATATCAAAAGACTGAGAGCATTTGTGATACTTAAAAAATGAATCAATCCTTATATAAAGGCACAAATGTCTAACTGCCTAACACTTCCTCTGTCTAAAACTACATTAATAATATCTCCTATAATAAAAACCTTCTTAAAAGATGAGTTACCACTATCTTTTAAGATTGTGTAACATCTAATAAGCATTGCCTGGCACTGCAGCAAGCACTTGATTCACAACATCTTTTTTAATCTTCTTGACCTCCCTGTTTTACAGAGGAGGAAACCAAGGCTTAGCCACATTAAACAAATCTTCTGAATGTCGTGGAGCTGGTAAATTATGAGTCAAGGATTCAAGGTTTTTCCAGGCTCTAAGCATAGTGGCTCCAGATTTAGAAATAAGGCCAATCTGACTGAGGCATAGGAGATGAACTCAAATTAAATGCAAACATTTGATCTTCAGGAAGGTAAGAGAATAAGGATTGAAAATGTAAGGATTGCATATATTAAAAATAGAGCTGCAGTGAAGGCATCAGGCAGCCCTTTGCTAAACCTGGCTACATAAACTACAGCTGACTGGGGTGTTCTGTAACACCTCTGAATTTCAGCGTCTTCTTTTATAAAAGGTGATGATAATTGCTAACATTTACTAAGCTCTTACTATACACCAAGTACTGTTCTTAGCATTTTATATGTAATATCCCATTTAATCTTCATAATTAAACTACAAGATAAGTACTACAATTTCCAATTTCACAGATGTGGAAGTGAGTGCACAGAGTCTTGACTTGCTCAAGGTCAAGGGCCACACTGAGATACAAAAACAGCTTTCTGAGACCAGAGTAACAGCTTTTGACCTCAGTAAGGAAGGGATAAAGGCTGATGTCCATTTGAGGAGGAGGTAGAAGTTTAAAACAGTTGTCTCAGAGAGATTGAGACAAATTTATAAGGGAATGTAATTAGATTAAAAGACAGTGCTCAGGAGACCCCACTTGAGAATCGGAGACCTAAATGAAAAGACCAGTGCACACGGTGGAGAGTTTTTCTCCAGCCAAGTTCTGCTACTCAGATATAGGTGCAGAGTAGACAGGGAGCTGGGTTTAATCAGGGTTGAGGTTTCGCAATAAAAGTTCAATGGATAATCGATAGGCGTACATTAAGGAGTTATCAAAATAACGGACCATGGGATCTGAGCTGGGTAAAGCAGCAAGAGAGGCACATGATGGGGTGATGGATAGTGAAAAAGTTTTAGGGCCAGTGGATTAGAGGTCTTTGATTGGGGTCAGAGAATTATTGAAGGAGGCAGATACAGGAGGAAAGGAGTTTAAAAAAAAAGAGATAATGGGAGTCAAGAATGGGATGTTTGGGGATGAGATCTGGTTACCCTCAATTATTGGTAAAGCTAAGCTTTAGGGGATGACTGTGAGAATATGAGGTCACTAATGTGGAGTGGAAGAAAAGATCATTGAAAGGAATAGGTCAAGGATTTGAGAGAAGAGAGAGCTGGACCACTAACAATGGTTGCAGCGGTAGTTAGTGGAGAGAATCATAGTGAGCCAGGAGCTAAAATTCTTCAACAAACAAGGGGAAGTAACCAGGAGCAACAGGTGATTTCAATAAAAAGTAGCACTTGATTTAGTTGGATGACACTCACTTCAATGGGGCTGAGTTTTTTTAGCAAGAGAGGAAGAGGAATGATCTGGAGGAACATTGTGTGCTCGTTAACATAGACTTATAAATAATTTTATGCATTTGCCTTATAAATCACATAGAAAAAAAAGAGGAGCTACAAACCAAAAGTGCAATAATACTGGCTTAGTTTCCTTTACTAGTTATCTTTATTTCTTCTTATGGCTTCCAGTTACTGTTTGGTGTCTTTTCGTTTCAGCCTGAAATATTTCTTATAGGGCAGGTGTACTGGTAATAAACTCTCTCAGCTTTTATCTGACAATGTCTTAATTTCACCTTCATTCTTGAGGGATGATAGTTTTGCCAGATATAAAAGTCAGCTCTCAATTTTACTGAGGATCACTTGTATCTAAGGAGTCTCTTCTCTCTCGCTGCTTTCAAAATGCTCTCTTTTTCTTTGGGTTTTGACAATATGAATGACTCTTGCAATGGATCTCTTTTTGAATTATCCTTCTTGGAGTTTACTGAGCTTCTGGGGTTTGTAAACTCATGTCTTTCATTAAATCTGGAGCATTTTCAGCCATTATTTCTTCAAATATTTTTTTCTGATTCTTTTCCCTCTCTTTTCATTCTGGGACTTCCGAGATGTGTAATTTAGCACACTTGATGGTGTCTTGCAGGTATCCTCAGGTTCTGTTCCAACAAAGAAAATTCCAGGACCAGATGGCTTCACAGGTGAATTCTACCAAACATTTAGAGAGAAATTAACACCAACCCTTTTAAAACTCTAGACATGGAGACCAATGGAATATAATAGTCCAGAAATAAACCTTCACATATATTGATTTTTAACACATGCCAAGACTATTCAGTGGAGGAAAGGACAGTCCCAATAAATGGTGCTGGGAAAACTGGATATCTGCCTGCAAAAGAATGAAGTTGGACCCTTGCCTTATACCATATACAAAAATTAACTCAAAATGGATTAAAGATCTACATGTAAGAGCTAGAAGTATAAAACTCTTAGAAGAAAAATTAGAGAGAGGATTTCATAACTTTGAATTTGGCAATGGCTTCTTAAATGTGACACCAAAAGCACAGGTGACAAAAGAAAAAAATGCATAAATTGGACTTCAACAAAATTAAAAACTTTTGTGCATCAAAGGACACTACCAATAGAGTAAAAACACAACCCACAGAATAGGAGAAAATATTCACAAATCATATATCTGATAATGGATTAATATCTAAAATACATTTAAAAGAAAACTTACAACTCAACATCAACAAAGTAAACAATGAGGTTAAAAAAAATGGGCAAAGGACCTGAATAGACATTTCTTCAAAGAAATTGGAACCATTTGTGTATTGCTGGTAGGAATGTAAAATGATGTAATTATACTCCTAGGTGTTTACTCAAAGGAATTCAAAACAGGGTCTCAAACAGATACTTGTACATGAATGTTCACAGCAACATTATTTACAATAGCCCAAAGCTGTTCATCAAAAGATCAATGATAACAAAATGTGGCATATCCATACAATGAAATATTATTCAGCCATCTTAAAGAATAAAGTGAGGTGGGAATCCAAGTGGTTAGCCATTCGTCCCAGCACTCTTTGTTGAAGAGACTATTCTTTCCCCATTGAATGATCTTGGCACCCCTCTCAAAAATCAATGGGCCATTAGATGTATGGGTTTAATTCTAGACTCTCGATTCCATTCCATTGGTCTATCCTTATGTCAGTACCATACTGTTTTGGTCCCTGTCAGTTTGCAGCTAGTTTGCAATCGAGAAGTGTGAGTCTTTCAATTTTGTTCTTCTTTTTCAAAATAGTTTTGGCTTTGTGAGGCCCCTTGTAATTCTATATGAATTTTAGGATCGGCTTGTTCATTTATGAGAAAAAGTCAGCTGGGATTTTAATAGGGATTTAATTGACTCTATAGATCAATTTGGGGAGTATTGCCATCTTAACAATATTTGGTCTTCCAATCCATATACATGAGATGTCTATCCATTGATATAAGTTTTCTTTGATTTCTTTCAGCAATGTTTTGTAGTTTTCAACACACAAGTCTTTTATCTCCTTGGTCAGATTTATTCCTAGGAATTTTACTTTGGATGCTGTTTTAAATAAAATTGTTTTCTTGAGTTCCTTTTCAGAATGTTCACAACTGATTTTCATGTGTTGACCTTGTATCCTGAAAATTTGCTATATTTGTTTAATAGCTCTAATAGTTCCTTTTGTGGATTACTGAGGCTTTTCCATATATAAGATAGTGTCATCTTTGAATGGTTTTACTTCTTTCTCTCCAACTGCATGCCTTTTTATTTTTTCTTTCCTAATTATTCTGGCTTGAATTTCCAGTACAATGTTGAATAGCAGAGTGAAAGGTGGGCATCCTTGTCTTGTTCCTGATCTTAGGGGGAAAGTTTTCAATCTTTCACCACTGAATATGACATCATCTGTGGGGTGTTCATAAATTCTCATGATCAAGTTGAGGAAGTCCCTTTATATTCTGGTTTTTAAAATATTTTTATCATAAAAGTTATTAGATTTGGCAACTGCTTTTTCAGAATTAATTCACCAATGAAATTTCATTTTTTCATTCATTCTATTAAGTGGAATATTACATTGATTGCTTTTCATATGTTGACTCATTCGTGCATTCCTGGAATAAATCCCATTTGGTATAGTGTGTAATCCCTTTAATATACTGATAGATTTCTTTGCTAATATTTTGTTGAGGAGTTTTCCATCTAAATTCATAGCTTCATTATGGTGTATTTATGGTTTTGGCAATCAGGTAATGCTGGCCTGTAAAATGAGTTAGGAATATTTGTGTTTTTATTTTTGAGCTGTAAGCTGTTTTTTTGTTTTTGTTTTTTTTTAATTCTAGGTATAAGTGTCTTATGTTATATATTATTTGAAGTTGTTTTCTCCAGTCTATGGGTTATATTTTCACTTTCTTGATAGTATCTTTTGAAACACAAAAGTTTTTAATATTGATGAAGTCCAGCGTATCACTCTTCTCTTTTATCGTTTGTGCTTTTGGTGTCATATCTAAGATATCTCTGTCTAACCCAAGGTCACTAAGATTTACTCCTGTATTTTCTTTAAAGAGTTTTGTAGTTTTAGCTCTTACATTTAGGTTTATAATCTACTTTGAGTTAATTTTTGTATTTGATGTGATATAGAGTTCAAACTTTATTCTTTTGCATGTGGATATACAGTTGTTCCAGCTCTAGTTGTTGAAAAGTCTATTCCTTGCCTGTTGAATTGTCTTGGCCTCTTTGTTAAAAACCAATTGATGATGAACTTTGAGTTCTGTGTGATTTTTTGATTTCATGTAGCACTCTTTCCTGCTTTTTTCTTCCCACTCTGGTCCTGATTTATTGTATTTATGACCTAATTGTTTTTGTCTTTTGATCCAGCCCTCTGCTTATTTCTTGTACTTGACTGCAAGTTCAACTTTTTAGGTTTCAACCTGTAGCACCCCTTTAGCCTTAGGTTTCAGGGATTCTTTGATACTCATACTCCAAGCTCCCCATATAACTCTCTTACTTGATCATCACCTCTGTCATACCCACCTTAAAGCTACAGGCGCAAGTGGGAAATTGAGTTTAGAGTTTGAATCAGGAGATAGTGTTCAGGCCTATTCAGCCTTTCAAAAAAATCCATCCTCATCTGGTAGTCAATATTTTCCAGGGCCTATATATTAGAGCATATTATTTGATGTAAAATATTCACAAATATAAATAATAAACTACCTAGCTTCATTTATACTATTCTTTTATTCTTGTCCAAGTTCTCTTAAACTCTCTTTTTTTTTTTTTTTTTTTTTTTTTTGGTCACCGACTGTTGGGACCTGTCCTCTATCAATGTTTCTACCTACACCTCTCTAGGTTTAATCACAATTCAATTCTCCTGCACTCTGACTTTGACTCCACTTATTATTTTTGCCCCTTGTGGTTCATCAATTCTACTAATAGTCCTGACAGAATCAAATTCCCAGAAATTCCTCTTTTAGTATAGTGTCTTAGAAGCCACACAACTGTTATGCTCCAACTTTACAATCAAGACATGGAAAACTATCTGCTCTGGATGTCATAGCCCTCATTTCCTTCCAAACTGGGACTTGACATTTGCATCCATTGGAAATGATATTAGGAGCCAAATGAAGCATAAAAACATACATATATGGAGATGTTTCCATAAGTCTTTAATGGGGAATAGAATTATTCCATTGCTAAAATAACCATAAAAGTAAAAACTTGACTCTGGAGAAATAATAATTAATGCGTTAGGTAACGGGAATAGCAACACTACCAGAAAAAGAAGTCATAAACGCACTCCCTGAGAGAAAATTGTATCAGGACTCACCTTTTTGGAAGAATGTGCTGATCATGAATGCAAAGAAAATTGTGGCAATGGCAAAACACATTAGAAAAACAAATATCAAACTAGGGTCACTGTTCGTGAACACTGCCACATTTTTTATCTACAAAACAATCAGAGATGCACATGATTGTTACATGGAAAGAATGAGGAAAAGGCATAAATACTCTTAAACAGTAAATGAATTTAAAAAAAAAATGATTATCTTAAACTAAACAATATACACAGATTTTTAAGGCAGATCTTTGATCCAGTTTCCATTACCATTTGAAAATTATGCTCTGCACATGTATCTTTTTAAAGGAAAGTATAAGGTTGAATTCAATTTTTGACTCAATGTGAATTTTTTTGCTTTAATAAGAGAGTTTATCCCATTTATCATGATCACTATTACAGATTACTATTTTTTTTGATATCTTATGTTTCCACTTTTTAATGTTTTCTGGCCATTTTCTTTGTTTCATATATTTTACATAGTCTGAATTTTCTTGCCTTCTTTTGTCCAAATGGTAATTAAGAAGGTAAATTTTCATATATCCACATAATGGTTATAATTTAGTTATTAAACTCAAGTTGGCAAATGGGAGCACCAAATGCCATTGACAGCATAAAAGGAAAACTAACAAGATATTATAAAAGAGTTTATATTTTACAATAACTATTTTCAACTTTTTGTAGAAAATAAAATTTATAATATTTTGAAGTTTATAAAACACATCTTTTGGAATTCCATTTTCCTAAAGAAATTTACCACATCCATGTCCAGTACTTGAAGACCAGGAACCAAAGGAAAGGCAAAGCATTCCTGGATCCTAAAGTTTAAATGCTTAATTCCCCAAAGTTTTAGCAAATAGCACCACATATCAACTTGAGGTTCTCCAAGCATTCATCGATAGTGTGTTTTCATCATCTATTGAATCTCAGCACTACCACCTATACCACACCAAATTTCTCTTCTACCTCTTCATAGCTTAGCACATCCTTAAGGACAATAGACACGTACCTCTGTGCAGAAAAGAATGGTCATGAAAGAAACAACAATTAAAGCAGAAATGAAGAACATAATGAACCAAGCAACCCAGTGTTGCCAGTTGTGCAGTCCAACCATACACATATACTCCTAGGAAAAGCAAAAGAACCAGACATTACACAAGTTAATGCTCAGTTCCAACAGGTCTGGTTTAGCTGTCTGTTACTGAAACCCCAGCAGACTGGCAGGAAGGGTCATGTGTGTGTCTTGGGGAAAGGTGGCTAGTGAGGATGATGAAGACTAAATGAGTTACAAAGAGACCTACAAACCAGGGAGTGGCATTCATCTGGTTTAGACATGGTAGAGAAAGGCCTTGTGTTAAAATTATTCTTCTTTTGCAATGGCAAGTATACTGTTATTTCACTCATTTATTGCACACCTACTGTAAATGAAGAGCTCCTATGGCCCTGTGGATAGAACATGAGAATATGGCCCTGGCACCCTATGCTCTGATTGCACAAAGCTTCCTGCAATTCACTGAACACGCCTGACCTCTATGTCTTTTTTTTCTCTTTTCATATATGTCATTCCAACTCCTTTTTCTCTCATCCTCTCTTTAGCAAAATCCTACTTGATTTTCAAAACCTAGTCCAGAGTTGACTGCTCTGTGAAGCCTTCTCTGGTCAGCTTGCCCATCCTCCACACTTTAACACTTGGGATTCTTCTTAACATTTGGCTTTATTACCGTGAATTGCCTGAGGGAAAGAATTGTGTCATTTATATCTGTATCCCTAATGTATATTTCTGTTAAATGTAAGTCACTCAGTAAATGTTTGATAAGTGAATAAATGCAAAGCACTGTGCTAAGTACATGCAGGAAAAGTGAAAAATATAAAAAGCAGAGCTACCGCCTTCCAAAAGTCTACAATCTAGTATTGGAAAAACATACATAATAATAACCCTGTAGACTCTACACTTGAAGTATAGAAAAGAGCCCTTTTATCTTTTAAGATTAGAACTAGTAGTAGGTTGATGAATCAAAAACAAGTTGCTTAAAGCAGGGGAATCATAAAAATTATATACATTTAACTTAAAATTTTATTTTTACTTATAACATATAAAGGTATATGTGCTGGTATCTTCATGTCAGAACACAAACTCTTCTTTTGAAGATTGGGCCTCCTCATTGGAGCACTAACCTAACACCCAGCATAAAGTTCACTCCTGGATCACAATCTTGAAAATGAACCGAGGACGTAAATACAGGTGTGAAGCAAACTAGTACAGACTCTGACCAGGTTAATTTATTTTCCCAAATTTTACAGTGGTTTCACCTACATGAAATTTATTAATGTTTTTTACAGAGCAGCCTTACTGAATCTTTCCAAAACATTCAACTAAATTTTGAAAGTCAATTCCATTCCATTCCATTCATTTACATAATATTTAATTAAATCACAAATTATTAGAACAAGTACAGGTATAAGAGATTTAGGAACAAGCCTTGATAAGCCTATAGCTCAGCAGGTGATAAGTCCATGTGTACTAGAGAGAAGTATACCAGCTGCCTCGTGCTGGGAGCTCCAATCAGAAAGTTTTACAGAGGTGATGGAGTGTCCGTTAATGTGAGAACTGATTACATGAAGATCAGTTAAGAAAACTCCATCTGTAATACAATAGAGATGGAAACAACATGCTGTGAGAAGATGAAAGACTAATGAAATTTAGAAAAGATTCCTGAAGAAGATGAACTGCAATATGAATTTTGAAGTAGAGGGTACTTCAAATAGAGAGACCAGCCTCCAGGAGGAATCGTACAGTTAGCATCTATTTGGGGAATAGAAAGGAACTTGTTCAACTAGAGCAAAGGGCTTATGCCATGTGGGAGAGATAATCCAAGAGGCTTCTAAATTAAAGACAATTCATTTTAATCCTTCTTAAGCCATTTACATAGCAAAACTAGATTAATACCAGCTAAACTAAGAAGGGACTAGCTCTCAGAATACTGGTTGGGATCTGTGTTCAAAAAAGTGACACTAGTTGCTCCTCCCTCTCCTCCATTCTCCCCACCTTGGTTCCAGAGACAAACACGGATATGGAATTCTCCCTCATGGAACAGATGCCGTACTAATGACTCCTCCTAGAATATAACTTACTTACTCCTGGGTCTTTAGGCTATCATCTGAGTACAGAGATGAGGCCAGCTCCATCTATACTATCAGCCTCCAGGGCTACAGGCTTTTTAGTACTCCCCAGTGGACTACCTTTTCCAGACAATTCACCTGGCAGAAATAGAACACATTCCTCTGACATATTTCATCTCAGAGTCTACTTGGAAAAGCTGAAGTTTAATTATTAGAAATCTGTTTTATTTTGCTTAAGGAGAGATATTTTTATCTGAGAATAAAAACTGTTTTTATTGCTAGGTCATACTGCTCTGTATAAAGTTATCTTAAAATTATTAATCTCTTTGTGCCTTAGGTTACCTCCTCTGCTACACAAGAATAATAGTAGTCGTTATCTCATAGAATTGTCCCAAAAGAAAACAGATATTACATTCAAATTAGAATAATTGGAGGAGGGTTTGTTTTTAACAGGCCTAATTACAAATGGCTGCATGGGACAGGAAACCTATAGCAGCAGTCCTCAACCTTTTTGGCACCAGGAACCTGTTCTCCTATGAGAATCTAATGCCTGATAATCTGAGGTGGAGCTGAGACGTTGATGCTAGCGCTGGAGAGCAGCTGCAAATACAGATGAAGCTTAACTCATCATCCACTCACCTCCTGCTGTGTAGCCAGTTCCTAACAGGCCACATACCTTACATGTCTGCAGCCTGGGGTTTGGGGGCCTCTGCCCTATAGTACAGTTCAGAAATCTAGGGTTTTAGCAACAGAATTATTACCACCTTTGGGCCCAAAGAGATAAGAAAGATGAGAAGTTACTAGAACCCAGAAAGGGAAATAGTTTTATGGAGCAAGATATCTTGAGAGGACAGTGACCTTCTGCCATGCTCCCACAAGTGGGAGCACATTTTGGAATGCCTACAGGTCAGCCTTCAGGGCAAAGAGGAAGGTAAAGAATGGTGAAGAGTGAATCTGGAGGGCCAAACACACAGGATTTCAGCATAAGCTGTTAGGAGAGTGAAATGAATCAGTGCTTCAGAGAATGCCTAGTACATAGAAAGTATCATACAACAAATGCATGTTCTATTAAATCAATCGATAATGACATGTTTATGTCATTTTGTTTTGGTTGGATTTTGTTTCTTGAGCTATTTTAAATAATTTTTCTTTTAAAAGGAGAGGTGATCCATTTACATTTATTATTGTAACTGCCATGTTTGGTCTTCTGCTATCTCGTTTAATATTATACCTTCTGTTCTGTATGCTTTTTCATGATTTACTTTGCTTTTGTCTTTTGGTATATGGACTATATTTTCTTTCTTTTTATTTTCTCCAGAGTTTTAAAAGTTATGCCATACTTTTAAATAGCATGGTGGTTATTTTTAAGTTTTTCAAAAGTGTTCTTTAACCTACACTCGTCTAAAGAACATACTTAAGCATGAAATAGGGAACAGATGGCCGATTCAGTGACCTGACTGCAAACATTTGATGCCTTCAACAATTTATTGCTGCAACAATTTAACAAACAGGGAAGAGAAAACTCCCTCTTACACCAGAGAACAAAAAGGGGATTCCAACAACATACCAGAAGGTTCTAGTTTTCCTGTTTTTTTTTTTTTCAGTTGGTACAGAGTTAGCCTGTTGTCCCATTATCATCTACTACAGCAGAAAGCAGTTCCCCACCTTATTAAAGTACTTTCCTGTCATGTAAAAAAAAATTTTTAATTTAAAAAATAAAAATAAATAAATTAATTAATTTAATTAAAAAAGAAAAAATAAAATAAAAGAAAGAAAGAAAGAAAGAAAGAAAGAAAGAAAGAAAGAAAGAAAGAAAGAAAGAAAACTTCCACAGGCAGCCCCACAAGACAATATCAGTTAAACCGTTCCTGACAACTGATACACAGAGCAAATCAGACATCATTAGTGAGGCATTAATTTTGGATGATTTCTTCCTTGATTAGTCATTGCACAAGCACTTCCTGAGCACCTACCATGTGCAAGCCAATGTGTTAGCAAAGCAGGAAACATTAGGCTGGTCATACCCAAACTAAAAGCAGGAACTCAAGTAGTAACATACATGGCATTACCTAAGTTGCAATCAGATTAGAACGATGAAAGAACGTCCAAGTTCCAACTCACCTTGGAGGTTGCTCTGACACCCAAGCGACCTCTTACCTGCCTTGGCCTCATTCCTACTCTAGTCATTTTTCATTAGCAGTTTCCATACATTCCTGTTCTGAAAGCGGTGTGTGTCCAATGTAGATGGGGTTACCTTCAGTTTTCTCTCTTTCTCCAGTGCAATGGAATTGATGACAATGAGTTCAATGCAGATGAAACTGAGCATGAGGAGAACAGGGAACTCGTTCTGAAGGACCAGGAAGAACTTGTCATGGACATAGGTTCCATATGGGAATCTCTTCACAAACACATCGAGACTCTCAAACATTTTGGTCGTTGCATTGTGAGCATGGTGCCACATGATGGCTTTGTCCAGCGCATGCTGTATGGCCAGGAAGCCTTCTTTGTTGTACCCTGCACGAGAAAACAGTAGATATCAAGCATAAGAAATTCAGAAAGACTGAAGATACAAAACAACTGATAATGCAAATGGGTCATGGCTAGTTGTTCATAAAGACATACAGACAGAAGTAGGAGAGGTACCCCTACAGTCCACATGCTACAATATGAAAGAAAGAGCAGAAAGCCACAGTGAGATCCTTTTGGCTGAGCAATGGTGTCTTTTATCAGAAAATAGGGTAAAGAGGTCCTAGGCAGACAAAACAAGGGCTATCCAATAGAAGTCTCCTGGGGTGGGGCCACGTCTTCTCTCCTGAGAACACAGGCTTGAGGGAAAGGATGCATTCTGGTTTTGATCATCCAGCACATGTGAGATGGTTAAATTCAAAGCACTTGGAAGACAAAGCCCCCCTCACCTGCTGTGACCTGTGTCTGAGTTGTCACTGCTATTGTTCAAGGGTTATGATCACTGAATTTTGCTGTCAAGACTCAAAAACAGTCTTTCAATATAACGAGGCCAGCTTTAGAAAAGTAGGTTGAAAGGCAAAGATCCTGGTTTTGAGGTCTTCTGAGAGATAATGGCCCCACCTCCAAGTGAGAGTTACTGGTCCTCCATATGGGTAGAGCCAGGGTAGGGTGTGTCAACATTGGAATAGAGGTGACTAAGGTCTTCCAATGGCCCAGACCTAGGCAGATCTCCAGGATGCAAGATTCTTGGGACTGTTATATATTCTTGATTGTATGTAGGAGAATTTCCACTGCAAAACTACTGATCTTTTTTCTGCAGTGATGTGACTGTTAGCCCTTGGATTTAAGATTCCACTTGGTGGGCTCGCAGGCCTAGGGCTTCAAGTCACTTTTGTGGTCATTCTACAACAAGGTGCAGATCATTAGCTTAATTTTCTAAGAAAAGTTAGTTCCCTAGAGGGCGGTCACTCTGAACACCTCACGGAAAGATGAAAAATCTACAGTGAAGCATGAGTCTTTCAAGAGGAGATTGGTTCATAGGCCTTCAGTCAGGAATACCATGCTTATTGCAAAGGAGAGAGGATAAGCAGATCTCTGTGCTATCTCGTCACTTCTCCTATGGTCTGTAGAAAGCTAAAGATAAATATATTTTTTTGTAAGATTAAGTAATTTGCCCAAAGCGCCATGGCTATTCAGTAGGAAATTTCAGGTTAATACATGCAGAAACATAAAGAAGGGACTCGCACTGCTTTTTCCTGTAAAATGCTAGAATTCTTCCCTCAAATAATTCAATACCATTACAAAACAATCAAATGCAGAACTCCTGGCTTAATTTACTCTCGAAGGTAAGTGTTTATCAAATGCCATATTTCTAAATGTAACTCCTATAACCTCTACTAAACTGTTAGTTTAGCAAGTGTCCAGACAGCAAAAACAACACATATAGCATTGCAAATATGCACAGCAGGAAGAAAGTGGCCGCGTTGGTGGTCGCACACACAGGATTCCTCACCAGGGGATCCCCCGTCAGCATATTCAAAGTCCCGGGGTTCTTGGTTTGGATTACGAGGATAAAGAAAGTCTGTGCGCCAGCCTTCTATGTCATCTTCATAAAAGAGTAGCCTCGAGGAGAAATAATTCCTCTGAAAGCAACTGAAGCGCAAGTAATACTTAACCTATGAGGAATAAAGAAAAAACAAATTTGGTCATGAGATCCTGAAACTCATAAGTCATAGGACAGAGCAAAGGTATGCTTGCTTGACATTGACATCAGCTGTGACTGGGGGAAAGGCTCCTACACTGGCAGATGTCCCTCTGGGGAGCCCACTGCAGCAGTGGTCTTCCTTGCATTTTGCTGCAACTGTCCTAGGAAACAGATGAGGGGCTACTAAGCCCTCTTTGGGAATGGAGTGCAACAGAACGGTTCTGAGCATTAGCGGAGTCCACCTGGATCCAAACCTGAAATTTCCTACTGAATAGCCATGGCGCTTTGGGCAAATTACTTAATCTTGCCTCGGTTTCCTCATCAGTAAAATGGGAATGATGTACCTACCTCACAGGTGCTCTATGATAAGCGAAATGGTCCCTGCAATGTGCCTGGCATTCGTAAGTGCTTGAAAAATGTTAGTTATTTTATTAACATGTCTGTCTCCAGCTATAAACATCCCATGCAAGTTCTAATAATTAATCATTAGGTAGACTGTTTAGCACAAAACAAAAGCTGTATGTTACTGGTTTCCCCATCCCCAAACAGAAACCAAATATTACTATGTTTAAAACACTGGTTTTTCCTTAAACAAGCAAACAAACAAACAAACTTACCATATCTCAAGTTCCTAAGATTAGTAACAATGACAACAATAACTAATCCTTCTGGAGAATGCCTCTGTTCCAGGTTCTGTTTTAAGTACTTTACAGGCATAAATTCATTTAATCCTCACAATGCTCTGTGAGTTAGGAGCTACTATTAATCCCATTATACCGACAAGGAAACTAAGGCTCAGAAATGTTAGTAATTATCCCAAGGGTACACACCTAGTAAATTACAGTGCTGGGATTGAAGTCTGTGGAGTCTGGCTGGCATTGGGGCTTGCTTCTGTAATGAAGCAATTGAACATATGATATCCTGTATTCTCAGGATAGAGGTTTGCTCCAAACAAGTCTATTTTTTTTTTGTCCTTTTTAAAAAATTTCTAAATAAATTTTTTTTAGCATTTTGTTTTATTTTATTATTAGTTTCAAGTATACAGTACATTAGTTAGGCATTTATATAGTCTATGAAATGACCCCCTCCTCCCGATTACTCTATAACCCCCTGGCTCTACACACTGCCATTACATTACCACTGACTACATTCCCTATGCCATGCTCCCCATCCCCATGACAAGTTCTCTATTTTAAAAAATCAAAAACTGAAATGGACCTCAAAGTCCAAGTTGTGAAATGTGAAATCAGGAGTGTTCTCTTATCTCCTCTAGAAATAAGATGGCAGCCAACTGACAAAGCTGACACAGGAAAGCAGAGAGGCAGCTCAGGTAATAAGACTTCTTAATAAACTCTTGCTCAAGGCTGAGTAAGAGTTTATTAAGAAGTCTTATTACCTGAGCTGCCACAATAAGATAGTTATGGAAAAGATGTGCTTACCTCAAGTGGCAAAGATTCCTTGCTATCATTGAAGCTATGATCAAAAACAATTCCAGTCAATACATAGAAAGCTTTAGGATCCTGAATGATGTAACTTTCAAAGGAAGACACTGAAGAATAGCCTACAACTACAGATAGAAAAATCCAATCAGTGAGTGGCTGGTTGGAAGGCAAATGCTGCCCAACTATTCCCTTTATACCTAAGAAGATACAGGATTTTAGCTTCTCAGTTGAGGAGTGGCAGATCTCATTCACTTACTCATTCATTCTGCAAACATGAGCACATACAAGATGCCCAGAGCTATGTTAGGCAGTAGGAATACAGAGTCAAATGGTGAGTCTAAATATCTTTGCAGTTCTGAAAGCTCTTGTATTTTAGTTCTCCTTAGCTAGGTAGCACGTAGGGCTACAGTAGATGGAATATAATGCTTGTCCATGTTAATGAAGAAATATCTATTGCTCCATTTCAGCCTTCTCTTCATGATTATAACAACCAAAAATGGGAAACAAAATCATGAAAAAATTTAGATGATCTGATAGGAGAAATAATTTTTATGGTCAACTACTCTCACATTTGACTGATTTGATCTTCCTTAAAAATAATTCTTCCTCAGAATGTCAAAGACACTACGACATGATTTATCATGCAGTGTTTTTTGAGTGTAAAGTCTGATTCCTTGTAGGTAATCAGTTTTTTGTCTCTGAAAACTTATAGGACTTCTTATTCTTTTATCCCTGGATTCAGAAATGTCACTAATATGGGTCCAAGTTTACCCTTTTTCGTTTTCCTGCTTGGACCTAGTAAGCCCTTTCTATCTGAAAACATGAGTATTCTTTAGAAATCTTTTCTATTGTTTCTTTTTTTCCCTTCTCTAAGTTGTTCCTTTTTCTTCCTTCTAGAAATCCTAATCGATGAAGGTGGGACTTCTAGTTCTGGCCTTCATGTCTATTACCTCGTCTTCTATAGTTTCCATTTCTTTGTCGTTTTTGCTTTACATTCTCAGAAGCTTCCTTGACTTTATTGCCTGGATCACCAATTGGACTTCAAATATGTTCATTCCATTATTTTCATGAAAGTTATTTTGATAATCATTTTTAATTTCCAAGTCCTCTTTCTGTTTCTTTCATTGTTTCCTTTCCATAGGAGCCCAGTTTTGTTTCAGAGTGGCAATATTTTCCCAAATGTCTCTGAATATACTGAGAATTTTTTATTAACTAGATTTAAAAAACAGAGCATGCATATGGTAAAAATAAATCCTAATGATATTAAGGATTAGATGGTGAAGTCATTCATCTACCACAGGCCCCAATTACCCCCATCATGACACAATCTCTGTAAGCCAATTTCTTCTGCATGTTTTTCAAAAACGTCTATGACTTACACTTCTGGCCATGATGGAGTAATAGGGACTGGATTTACCCTCCTATCATAAATAACGAGAACACTGAACAAAACAAACAAAATCATGTTTTCAGACAATGGACAATAAGTAGCACAGTATTATGATTCTTAAGATATGAAAAACAAACCAGGTGACCATTGATTGCCCTGCTTTTCTGTCTGAAGACCATAGAACAGGGAAGGGAATCCCAAGCAGAACATAGCTCTGTGGCTGAGTTTATACAGAGAGATTGGAGTTCGAACTGTCCAAAATGGCTCAAAGTTGCTCAGAGTTCCAAAGAAGAGAAGCTATGCAGAGAAATAGCCCTACGAATCTGCACCAAGGCGCCCTTTAATGAATATTAAGCACGCCCTGCCTACGGTACCAGGAAAGTCTGAGCTAAATGCTGCTTAGAACCCACATAAGACCAGGAGGCATTTGAGTTCTGACCATCCTTGTAGATAACTTGAGGCATTAAGAAGAGACCCCAGAAGAGTCACAACTTGTAATGGGATAAATTAACTTTAAAGTAAAAACTACTCTATACCTTTCCTCCAAAAAAGGTTAAAAAGATTTGTTGATGAACAGAGAACATGTATCCTAACCTTCCTGTCATGTTTTGTTTTTTTATCTGTGTGTTGCATTCTGAAACTTTTTCAAATCTATCTTCCAGTTCACTAGTTTTAGCTTCAGCTGACTTTTCACATTTTGATATTTTTTTCATTTCTAGATGTTCTGTTTGGTTCTTTTTTTCAAATCTGCTAGGTAATTCTTTATAGTGATATGCTATCTACAAACATTTCCAGGTTCTTATTTCTTTAAATCTAGTAAACAGTGATTTTATAATATGAGACTAACAATTATTTTATCTGAGATCTTTCTAGTTCTGTTTTTGTTGTCTATTAATACTGATCACTCTTGGGTGTCTTATTTCCTTGTGTGTGCACTCATTGACTGTGATACGTTTGTGATGGCTCATCTTTGAGATATGGACTGATGATGGTATGTTCTCCAGAGAAGATTTACATTTGTATCTGGCAGTCCAAGCCTCACTCCATAGTTTGAAGGGTTTTTCGTTTTTGTTTTGACAACCAGTTGATGCGAATTTGAGCTACAAATTTCAGGGACAGGCAACCTCACTGCTGAGCTCAGTTTTGCGGCAATTTTCCCTGCGGTCCCTCAGGGTTAGAAGTGAGGCACGTTTACTCCCTAAGGGCATAGATATTTGGGGTCCTAGCTTTATGGGGAGATGGTCTCTCATGAGAAGCCCCGCATTGAATGAGCCTTGACTTCTTCTTTCCCTCTGTGCCTTACAGGGCTATGAAAACTCCAGCTCAGTTTACCCTTGTATGATGCATATTTCAGCAAAAGCAGTTTAGGGCCTCCAATGACATCTTTGGGTTCTTTCCTTCACCCAGATTTTTTTATTTAGGAAAATAGATCTAAGACTATGAAAACATGCTAACAATATAGTAAGTAAAAAACAGGTTACAAAATAGTTCACACAAGATGATCCTATTTTTTTTATTTACATGGTTAGAAAAGGGGCAGGAAGGGTATATACAAGATTTTAAATACAGCTTATATCTGGGTGATAGAATTCTTAGCAAATCTTAAAAGTGAATCCTTTTCCTTTTTCCTGTGTATTTTTGCTATTGTTCTTTTGTTTTCTTTGCCTTAAGTTTCTTTTCTCTTCCTCTGTCTCTCTGTCTCTGTCTCTCTCCCTTCTCACACGCACACACATACACACACATATTTGGTTAAGTTAAAAATTACATACATGCAGGAAGGTATACAAACACAAATGTTCAGTTTAATGAACAATTATAAAATTAACATCTAAGTAATTACTCTTTGAATCAAGAACTAAAATATTTTTACCATAGATTGTTTTGTCTAGGTAGTCCTTTACTATCTATTTAGTTCTTTAATGCTTTCAAGAACACGTTTTTAATATCTATCCAGCATTTGTTTTGCAACGAGAGTTAGTCCAAATAATCTAGTCTTCCATATTACCAGAAAAGGAACAGCAATAATCTCTTTCCCAGAAATTCCTAGGAAAAAAAAATCTGTGTTTCCTTGACTTTTACTGAGTCAGGTGTCCTTTCTGGATGAATCACTATAGCAAAGGGACTCCCAAGTGCAGACTGGTGTAGACACTGGTTACACGACTCATTATGAGCCCAGGGTAGAGTCATTGCTGCCTGGGAGAGGGATCAAGCCCGCAGGGAGAAGCCCCCAGATATTGCATCTATCAAAAGGGTACATAAATGCTGGGAAGAAAAAAATATATAGAAGTCTACCATAACTTGGAAGGGACTGTCAAATTATTGTTTGTCATTACATCTAGGGTGGAGGATCTGCTTAGGGGAATGGCATAAAGAGGAAAATTTAATTTTTATTCCTTAGCTTTCTATATTGTTTGAAAATTTCAGTGCAAAGAGTATTTCTATTTATTTTAAAATTTAAGGGTCTTCTCTTTTAATTTTTAAATTCCAGAAAAATACATCCCAAATCATTAACAAAGAATTCTTCCGGGAAGTGAGATTCAGGATGGGAATTTTAACCTTTTACTTTAAATACCGTATTGTTTCATGTATCATTTTGTAGTAAGGCGGGAGGGAGGAAAGAACAGCAGGGGGCTGTTTGAGGACAAGAATCACTCATCCTGAGAACAGCCAGAGAAAGAAGATTGCAGCGGAAATGTAGGGAGGTGGAAATAAAGGAAGATTATAGTATCACAGGATTCAAAGCAGAAGAGATTCCAAAGTGAATGAAAGCCTCCTAGTTACAGTAGGTCAAACAATGAAGACTGAAAAGAAAGCACTGGATTTGGCAATTAGCAAGTCATGAATGACATTTTCTTGGCAGATATCAGCATACTATTGAAGGCAGAACATAGATTACAATGAGTTAAGAAATGAGTGGAAAGTGATAAAATAGAAATAACCTTTCAAAACATTTATTAAGAAAAAAATTAAATTGCCTGAGGTAGGATCGTAAAGGGAAAACAGAATAGGAAATATTTTCTTTTAAAATGGAGGTGACTGAGGTTTATTTGAAAGTGAGGCCAAAATTCAGCCCAGATGAAAAGACTGAATATTTAGGGAGAGGGAGAAGCTACTGATCGAGAAAAGTACAAAAGAGGCAGGAGGGTTTCTGACTAATCATTTTTCACTCCAAAATTATCTTAAATTCATCTATACATCTCCATCTCCCTAGTTCAAGCCATCATCTTTTCCCTCCTGAATGTCTGCAAATACTATTCCCTTCCAATCACTTCCAGAAAACAGCCAGAGAGCTCTTTTAAAAGAAATTACATCATGGAACTTTTCGTCTTAAAACCTCTTCAACAGCTGCCTTCTGCATGTAAAAGAAAACCCAAACACTTTAATAAGGCCTGCAAAGCTCTAGATTATGTGGCTCCTACAGACATTTCAAACCTCATCTCAAAACCACTCTTTCTCGACTTACTTCAGCCTCCTTTGATGACTTTCAGATCCTCAGATACTTCAGGGCCTGGCTACTTGCTGTCTCCCTGCCTGGATAGCCCATGACTGAAACCCATCACCCTCCCATTTCACTGTGGATGAAAAAGGGGTCACATACTAAACCTGACGAGCTCAGGGGAGGCCAGCATGGCAGGCCCTACAAACTCAGAGACTGAAATTAACCACATAGGATGATCCGAACTAAAAGCCCATCGTGGCAGGTAGTCACATGCTGGGCCTGTAGCTTTCTTGCCAAAGGTCAATCTTTACCTTAACTGAGTCTGTCTATTATCGTCTTTTTGCATCCGAGATAACATACCCTTGGAATTTCAGAGCCGTCCTTTTCTAAACCCCTCTGGGCACAACCTACTGGCACCAGAGCACAAGACCACAAAACCCCTCATTGTTATCTTGTTCCCTGGATACCATCTCTATGTGCTGTAAATGTTAATTATTAACTATCCTGTACTTACTAATGTAAGAAAGTATGTGTCCCTCCGGCTTACTTTTTATCCAGTCCCAGAGACTTCCCTACTTTGCTTTCTCCCACCCCCTTAATCTACCACCAATGGATTTCATGTAACCCCTTATGTCTCCTCCTTTGACTCTAATGTATAGAATAGGCTGCAAAACTGCCATTCTCCAGAGCTTTTTTTTTTTTTTTTTTTTTTTTTTTTTTAATGCCTACAGCACCTGGTCTTCCGAGTACTAACCAGGCCTGACCCTGCTTAGCTTCCAAGATCAGACATCGGGCTTGTTCAGGGTGGCATGGCTGGAGACCATGGATTGTGAACCCAGGACCTTCTTTCTGCGTGTAAAGCAGATGTGCTAACTGCTACACTATGAAACCACGTCCTCCAGAGCATCTTCTTAATGCATTGAGATTTTGCTTCCCAGCAGGTGTCGTTAGTTTGAATCAAATAAACTCATTAAAATTCTCTACATGTTGGGACATTTTTTATGTCAACATCACATGGCTCGTTCTTTATCATCATGTCTTATCTAAAGTATCACATCGTAAGAGAAGATTTCTGGTTTTAAAAAAATTTCATAATCTCTTGTTTATAAAAGGTAGCTGAGTCTACAGCCATGCCACCTTGAACAAGCCTGATCCCGTGTGATCTCAGAAGCTAAGCAGGGTCGGGCCTGGTTAGTACTTAGATGGGAGACCACCCAGGAAGATCAGGTGCTGTAGGTGTAAAAAATAGAAATAAAAAATAAGGGATTGTAAGATGACAAGTTCTTTGCAATCTATGAGGTCAACCAAGGGTTGCCTCCCCTAAAAAAAAAAAAAAAAAAAAAAGTAGCTAAATTAGAATAGTATTTTAGGATACTAGGTAAGCATAAAGCACAGCTTTCAAAATGGTGGTTCCCACACATTTTACCACAAGGGCTTTTAAAGGATTGTCCGCATTGAGTGGTATCAGAGCTGGGAGAGAGGGATGTTTTCTTTTCACTTCTTACCTTATTTATTATTAGAATATTTTTACAAAAGCATATATTACAATTATAGTAATTTGGAAAAATTAACTTCACATTTTGTGGACTCCATATTTTGAAAACTTTTATCTACCTAAATGCATTGATTCATTCAATAAATATGTATTGAGTAGGTACTGCGTGCCAGGCACTATAATAAGCACAGTGATGAATAAAATAGACATGATCCTCTGTCCTCACAGAGGTGGACCCTAACAAGGACAGACAACACACAGAATGCAGTGAGTGGCAATATAATTAGACATTTTCCAAAATGCTATGAACATATCCAATGGGGTCTGTGAGAAAGAAAAAGACAGAGGCAAGAAACCTAAAACCTATTTGGCTGCATTCTGAAGGGCCATTTCAGATGAAACCCGAGGATAAGAAGGAGCAACCCACAGGAAGGGCTGGGGGCAAAGTTTCTGTCAGAAGGGAAGAAAAGCTCACAGATTCTAAGGACTGAAAGATGGTAATGTGACCAGAGTGTAGGAGCACAAGGAAGAGCAGAAATAGGTAAGTAAGACTGAAGAGGAAGCATGGCCAGACCTTGGAGAAGGGTCTGGTTGACTCCATGCAATGGGAAGCCACTGAAGAAGCTTATGCAGGAGATTGTCCAGGTCCTACTGACCTTTCAAATATCTTTCTGTCTCCATATAGATACTAGATTAGAATGGGACAAGAGAAGGCGAGAGACCGATTAGAAGGTGAATTCAGAATCTCTCAATGTTTTCTATTTTTTATTAGTCAGAGACATGTTATAACTGCAAATCGGAGTTTCTGGATTAACATAAAATAACCAGTGTTACTACAGTGAGTTAAAAACAAATAGTTAATATTTTAATTAGCCCTGAAGCCTGTGACATAAATGCACAAATCTACAATGTGTTGTTTGAAATAATAAAAAATACCTCACGGGCTGCTTTCCCTCCACGACCACCTCTGCACACTCTAGAATTTGAAGACTCCAGATTTGGAATCACTTCTGAAAGAATTCTCAGGAGACATTTCCAACTATATTTTATAAAATACCCTCCTTATCCTTACCCCATCTTTATGTCTAACCTTCAAACTCAACATCAAAGGTTTTTTCCACCATTTCAGTGATAGCCTTCGAAGTTTCACTTTTGGAGGGGATATAAACTAGTTGAAATCTACTTTTCAGAGGAAAATTATAGAAGAATTCTGGCAGTGAACTGATATCAATTGGGTGGTAGTTGACAGGAGGTCTTTTTCTTGGCAGACTACTGAAGCGAAGATACATTACAATTGTAGAAAATAGTAATGGCGTCAAGATTTCAAGGACTGTTAACAGAGTCTTCCGCTTCTAAAATAAAGATGAAAGTTATATGTTAATCCAAAATAAAATACAAGCATAGGTAGCTACATGGCAAATGTTCTTCCATTAAGAACCCTTTCATTTCTTCCAGCCTCCTTGCACAACACGTGAAAAGAAAAAAATAGAATGAGAATTAGCTAGAGACATCTCGTTTTAACTTCTCTATAACACCAATGGCTAGAAATCAGTAACAATGATATCATCTTTCATAATTAGGGTTAACAGAATTACTGTGAAAACATGGTTCACTTGCAGAAAAGGGCCCCTTTACAATTAAAGTTCTTAATTTTTTCTTTAATCCATTATTAGAAATCAATTTAACTTAAACATTCAGTCTCTCCCAAGGAGACTCACATTTTCCTCACAGATAAACATACCCACCTTTAAAAGGAAATTCTTCCAGAGAAGAAGTTTTAAATTCCTGAACATTATTGTTTTTCTAGTTGAAGAGGTGGAATCACCCCTAGTTGGGAAACAAATGAGAAAAACATTATGCAAAATACAAAAATGTTGAATTACTCTTTCATCTTTGGAAAGCTTTCTTTTCTTGGACTTTCAAAAAATTGTGCTAGTTTTCCTCCTTCCTTTCTAGCAGTTCCCTCTCAACCTTTTTTGCTAATTCCTCCTCCTCTCCTCAACCTCTAAATATGAAAGTGCTCCAGGGTTCCGTCTGTGAACTCATTTCTTTTCTGGCAACAGTCACTCTATACATGATCTCACTCAGTCTTTTGGGTTTAAATCCATCTATATGCTGATGACTTCTAAACTTGTATCTCCAGCCTTGACCTTGCCTCTGACTCTATGCCTAAATATCCAATTGTCTGCTTGGCATGTCCAAACTTGGCTACTCATATTTTTCCTAAAAGATCATCCTACAGTCTTCCTCACTTCAATTAATGTCAGTTCCATTCTTTGAGTTACACAGGGTTATTCTTGATTCCTCTCTCTTTTACATCCTAAATCCAGCTTGTTAGCAAATCCTGTTGGCTCTACTTATGAAATATACTCAGAATTCAATCCCTTTTCACCACCCCTACTCTTAGCACCCTAGTCCAACGCAGCCTCATCTCTTGCCTGTATTTCTACAATAGCTTCTTCAGTGGTATCCATGCATCCACCCCTGCCACCTGGTGATCCATTTTCCATGCAGCAACAAGAATGGTCTTTTTCAAGTCGGGTCACACCCCCTCCTCTGCTCAACTCTAATGGTTCCCATCTCACTTCAAACAAGAGCCTAGCCTTATGATGACCTACACAGCCCTTTTAGCCTTCTCATTTCCTCTCATCAACTACTTTACTTCCTCTCTTTCCTCCTGCTCCTATGTCATAGGCCTAGCTGCTGACCTAGAATGGAAAGAATACATTTCTGCCTCAAAAGCTTTGCACTTACTATTTCCTCTATGGAGCGCACTTCCCTCATGTATCTACATGGCTAGCTCTCTTGTTTTTTTCAGATCTCTATTTAAAACTCACTTTCTCACATTCTAAGTGAAATAAGGCATCTGCGAAAGGACAAATATTGTATAATTCCAGTTATATGAAGTACCAAGAAGAGTCAAATTCAAAGACACAGAGAATAGAATAGTGGTTACCAAGGGCTGGGGGGAAAGGTAAATGGGGAGTAATTATCTTTTTATTAAATTTATTGGGGTGACATTGGTTAAAATTATGCAGGTTTCAAATGTACAATTCAATAATACATCATCTGTATATTGTATTGTGTGTTCACCACCCAAAGTGGGTATGTTTTTTCAGTTTGGGATGATGAGAAAGATCTCAAAATTGATAGCGGTAATGCTTGCACAACAATGTAAATGTACTTGATACTGCTGAACTATTACATTTTAAATGGTTAAAAAATAAGTTATATATTATGTGTAACTTACCAAAGTTAAAAAAACTATCGAGCATTTGTTATACCCTTGATCATATGTCGTATTGGGCACTGGACCCAAAGAGAGCATAGTCTTTTGGGTAAAATGGAAATATATGCCCCATTATACCAAAAAAAAAAAATTAAAAATTAAAATAAATAAATAAAATTTGTCACTTTCTCAATGAGGCCTTTCTTGAGCATCACATCTTTCAAAAACATTATTATTTTGTCTCAATCTTCCCTGTTCATTTTTTCTTCTCAGCTCTTTTAAACTATTTAAGATGCTGTTTGTTTACTTATTTATCTTATTTAATCTGATTTCCCTACTAGAAGTAATGCTCCATGAAGGCAGAGATGTTTTTGGTCTTTTTTTTTTTTTAAAACCACTGAACCCCCATACACAAGAGCAGGCCAGCACACAGGAGTCACTCAGCAAATAGTGAATGAATAAATAAATTAATCAAAGTATATGCCGTTCTCGTCAGATATGTCTGGAGCAGATATAATTGTGAGGAAAGGAAAATACTTTGGATAGCAGCAAGTTCTTTCTCTTTTCACTCTTTCTATCCCAAGTGTAATATATGCTTTAATTTTTAGATATTACTACAATGAGATTTTCATTTCCAGAAAAAAGTATTTTTCCATTAATGAAAGAAAAACATTTTCCTTCAAATTAAAGCATCTCTGATATTGCATATTAAAAAAAAACTCAAAAAGCATTGTAAATACACTTAAATAACACTGAATTATACACTTTAAAATGACTAATTAGACATTACGTGATTAACTTCTTTCCTTATCTCTGCTACCAACCTAGTCCAACTCACAAAATTAAATTGATATGCCAAATAGGAATTCTTTCATTTATAAGTAACAGAAGTCCCACTCAACCTAGCTTAAGCAAAAAAAAAGAAAGAAAGAAAGAAAGAAAGAAAGAAAGAAAGAAAGAAAGAAAGAAAGAAAGAAAGAAAGAAGAAAGAATTTATTGCTCACATAACTGGAAGTCCAAAATGGAATAAGCTGCAGAAATGGCTGTCCTAGTGTTCAAATAATGTAATCAGGGTTTGTCTCTCTCAATTCTACTTTCTTCTATGTGTCCTCTTGTCAGGGCCAAGATGATCCCCAGGAGCTCTAGGCTTCTTTCAAAAATCCCAGAGACAAATGTCTCCTTGGTAGCTCCAGCAAAACTCCCAAGAAGACTCTTATTGGTTTAGCTTGGGTCTCAGTAGGGCAGAAGGTGGGAGGGGAGAAGGGAAAATGTGGGAGGAGTTAACACCTCCTGAACCATATGGAATGGTTATCCTCCCCACACACATATATACACGCACAAAGGTTTCTATTACCAGCAGAAAGGGCAGGGAAAATATACTCTCTTTGCTGCCCAGAAAAAAAATCTTTCTTGTATATAAAATTTCAAAACTTTTCTAATATAATAAACCATTTATGTACAACATAAAACATACTTGCTCTACTAGGTTTTGGGTGGGTTCTGTATCCAGGATTAAGGCTAGTCTGTCTGGGCAATGTGCATTCCTCTGGTCCTGATCTAGATGTGACTCCCTGGGGTCTGGCACTTCAGGTTAAAAAATGAGAATATGACCAACCAAGTCACCCAACATACATCGGAAGAGTAAGATTGTTTGTATCTGCCATCCTTCATGGCCCTTCATGAGAAAGGCAATTGGAGGCAATTTCTCTTCTATGCAACTGCAGTGCCCTTGTAGCCCACCTCCTATCTGTGTGGTTTTGGGAAGTGTCTAGGGATTATCTTAGGGGATAAGCAATTACAGGACATGGTTTATTTATTTATTTTTTTCTCTCATCTGGAAATAAAATTTCAGTGAAATATCAGTCATGTTAGTTCCCTAGACTAGGAACTAAAACCAGATACTCTGTCCAACCACAGGACTTGAGTCTGGATGGCAGCCATGGACTTCTGTCTCTTACCACAGATACAGTCTCTCGGGTTCTCAGTTCACTGCTTCTGGAAGCCCTGGCCCCTGACTCCCAAACAGCATCCACACAAAAACCTGCACGTGGATGTTTCTAACAATTTTATTCATAAATTCCAAAACTTGGAATCAATTAAGATGTCTTCGATAGGTGAATGGATAAATAAATCATAGTACATCTAGACAATGAAATATTATTCAGCACTAAAAAGAAATGAGCCATGGAAAGATAAAGGAAGCTTAAATGCATATTAATAAGTGAAAGAAGTCAGTCTGAAAGGCTAAATCCTGTATGGTTTCAATGATATGACATTCCAGAAAAGGCAAAGTTATGGAGACAGTAAAAAGACCAGCAGTTGCCAGAGGTTGTTGGGGAGAAGGATAAATTGGTGGAACATGGGGGATTTTTAGGGCAGTGAAACTATTGTGTATGATACTATAATGGTGAATACATGTCATTATACAACTTTCAAAAGCCACAGAATGTACACCAGCAGCGAACCCTATTGTAAGCTATAAACTTTGGGGAATAATGATGTGTCAGTTGATTCACAGGTTCATTGATTATAACTAATGTACCACTCCAGTGCAAGATGTTGATAGTGAGGGAGACTGTGTGTATAAGGTGGCAAGGAGTATGTGGGAAATCTCTCTACCTTCCTCTCAATTTTGCTGTGAACCTAAAGCTGCTCTAAAAAATAAAGTCTATTTTTTAAAAATTATGTTGACACAAAACTGTATCAACAAAAAAATTAATAATACTAAACCCTTTCACTATTAAATTAGAAATAAAAAACCCACATAAATTAAAAACCAGTTAATTATGTATATGTGTGATTTTATTTTTTACTACACAGACCATTACTGGTTAAACTGGTTCAAGGAACTAGTTCTGTGCAGTTACACAGCTGTAAGAGCTTCTTACAGGTCACTGGCATCTTTAGTACTCACTATTAGGGATGTTAAGGATGCACATGGTGCTTTAGTTGAATAATAGTGCTGTTGATGACAAGAGAGAAAGGGATGCCTCCTAAGCAAAAGCCAGATGTAATCAGATGCTCCATTTATGTAGTTACATGCTTACAGGTATTTTAAAAATACCGTGGTTGAGATTCTGGCAAGAAAAAGATCATTGTTACAGTACATGTGACGACCTCAAGTCTACAACAACCTTTCTCCTTTGAAAGAATTATTTCGGTAATATATTTTCTTAACTCTAAATTTCTTAGAAATACAGAATAGTTCTATAGCAGAAAGTTTGAATTAGAAAAGGGAAAAGAAGGACTGATCGGTAGGGAAATAAAACCCCTAAAATAAATAATCCACTAGTACATCAAGTCAACACAAAAAGGGAGTCAACACACTGACACATTAAGAATAAAAAAGAAAAAATAACTAATGATGCATAAAAACTTAACCGCATTGTATAACTCTCTGCTAATATAAATTTGTCAGCCTGCCTGGTCTGGGTTGGTTATCTAGAAAAAGAGGTATCACCAACTTAATGCAGAAGAGATTTTTAAAAACCTAAATACTTCTTCAAATAAACTACAAGGAAATTGAGAAAATTGTTGAAGACCCCTCAAAGCACTGCAGGTGCAAATAACTCAAATGGGTGAGTTGTTTTCAAGCAACAGATCATCCTGATGTTATTAAATTGATCCATAAACATGAAGATAGAAACTCCCCAATATTCAAAAATCAGGTTAGCATAACAATGATACCAAAATCTGATAATGATAGCTTAAAAAAAAAACACTAAAACCCATTTCACTAAAGACATAAAAGTCCTTAATAACACATAAATCCAGAAGTGCATGAGCAAGTGGGAAATTCATCACAGAAATATAGGAATAATTCAATATTTTCACTATTATGATATATATTAGTATAATTCACCACGTTTTTTGGTCAAAGAATTAACAATGTATTACTATGTCAATAAATTCCAAAAGGGCATTGGATAAAATTTACTTCTATTTCTGGATCTTTAAAAAAAATTTTAGAAAAAGACTTGTTTATAACATACTAAAAAAAATACATATCTCAAATCAAAAGCAAAGCTTCTTGTTGGTGACTACTAGAAAAAATCACAGTTAAAATAGAATCAAGACTAGAATGCCAGCTCCAACATTATTTTCTAACATTGTCCTGTAAATGCTAACCCAGAGTCATTGGATCCAGTTATGAGGGCTGTTCCTCACATAGGGGCACCTGGCCAAGGGAATGATAGTGGGGGCTGAGCTCCAGTCTGTGCGCCATTCACCCTGGCACAAGACTCGGTCAATTGGCAGAAAGAGTGTCTTTTGCTAATTGGTCCATTCAGAGAGGTGCCTTTATCTAATTGGTCTGCACAGCTGAAATGATTATAACTGGTGCACCCAGAGGAGGTGCCTTTATCTAATTGGTGGGTGTCACTTTTTGGCAATTCCTTGGCTGGCACAGTATACTATATGAGCTCTTAGTGGCAATGTGCTACTAGATAATAGAATGAAATTAGATGATAGACTGAATCGAGAAGCATAAAAATAGGTAAAGAGGGAACTAGTTTATGATTACTTGCACATTATAAAATTGTATACACAGAAAACCCAAAAGAATAACGAACCCTGTAAGAAGCAGTGAATGGTAAGGTAGCTGGTAACAAATTTAGTATTTTTTAAAATCAATGGCTTTCCTATAAACAAACCAGGTGGAAAAATACATTAGAGGAAAAGATCACTTTCACAATAGCAATACCATAAGGAAACATTTAGGAATAAATGTAACAAGCAATATGCTGATATGACCTATATGAAGAAAACTTAATATGAAGAAAACTGTTAAAGTCCTAGCAAAAGACATAAAAAAGACTTGAATAAGCAGAGAGACCTATCTTGTCCTTGTATAGGAAGAGTCAATATTGTTAAGATATTAATTCTCCTAAATAAATCTACAAATTTTACATGTAAATTTGGCATTTAGAATAAAGATATCAATAAGATTTTTAAAAAGTTGGTTCTGAAGTCCATATAAAAGGATAAAGGTGTGAGATTACCAAGAAAATTCTAAAATAGATAAGGACCAGAGACTATCCAAATATTAAAATATGTTGTTATACAGCTTTATTAATTAAAACAATATTGAAGTAAGATAGTAACAGACAGATGAATAAAAAAGAACCTAAATATACACCTAAGTATATATGGGAATTTAGTATGTGATAAAGATAGCATTTCAAATAATCTGAAAGAGTATAATCAAAACAATATTTATACTATTCGCTCAACAACTTATATGAAACAAACCAATTCCTTGAAAGACACAAACTACCAAAATTCACACTCAAGAAGTAACAGGTATACTAAACAGTCCTATGTCTACTAAATAAATTATATTTGTAGTTAAAAACCTTCCAAGAAGGAAAACCCAGGCTGACATGGTTTTATTGGCAAATTCTAACAAACATTTAAGGAAGAAATAATACTAATTCTACACGATCTCTTCCAGGAAACAGAAAAGGAGGAACTACTTCCCAATTCATTTTATGAGGTCCAGGTTACCCTGACACCATAGCTAGACAAAAACATTATAAGACATACAGTAAAAAAAATATGAGGCAAGAAGAAATAAAAGTCATTATTCTCAGATGACATAATGTCCTATGTAGAAAATCCCAAGATATCTACAAAAAAATTCTACAATTAATAGATAAGTTAACAAGAGACAAGGTCAATATACAAAATTGATTGTATTTCTATATATTAGTAAGAAACAAACGAAAGCCCAAAGTTTTTATAAAGTACCATTTGTGCCTGGCTTGAGGACACCTGGTGGGAGCTTCAAATTGATCTATGGTTGGTTACTGCTAGTGCTGGTTTTAGAGGTGCTTGTAAGAGGCTTTGCTGTGAACTGAGGCTGTCTACCACTAGTGCCTGGCATAGAATTCTTTGGTGCGCATCATGATGCAAGTGGAGGCCATCCTTCACTTCTGCCAGGCTGGTGGCCCCTTATTTGTAGCTGCACTTTAAACCAAAGCTGACCATAGCTTCTGCCAGGCTTGAAGCCACCTGATGGGAGTTACAATGCAAGTTGACATTGGTCATCACTTGGGATGATGGGCTTGGGACTATTTAGCAAGAGGTAGAGGACACACCAAGGTCAGATGCTGCTTATTTGTGGTTTGTAGAACTTTGAGAGACTTTAGGAAAGTCTGTAGCACAAGTTAAGGCAGACCACTTATAGAGAAAAGCCACACTGGAAGCAGCTCTGGCCAGGTGAGGGATCTCAGAGAATCGCCAAGGTGAGGGGAATAGTGTTAGCCAGGTTAAAGAAGAGTTCAGATTTGACGCCTACCTACACCTGTCAGCTGGACAGGGGGAGGGCTCAACAAAAGAATAACATCTTTCCGCATTGCCATCTCTGGAGATAGCTGATCTGATCTTTGCCCCTCTCCTACGTCCTTGGCACTTTTCAAGTTGCTGCCTCCGAGTTGGAGCTTGGAGTGAGTTTGTGAGCGAGCAAGTCCATGTACAGGCCTCTCATGAGGAACCCCTTGGACTCCAGCAGCCCTCATCTCACTCAGATGCAATCCCTGCTGGTTTTCACAGCCAGATATTATGGAGACTCCTTTCTCAGCAATGGGCTCCAGGCTGGGGAGCTGAGTGTCTAGCAAAGACTTCTTCATTCCTCAGGGGTAATTTCTGTAGCCAAGATATCCCTCCTGGTTCTTATTTGCCACACAATGGGTGTGGGACCTGCAGGATCCAAGTCTCCACCCCTCCCTCCAGTCCCATGGCTTCTTTATATTCTTAGTTAGAGGATTTCTGTTTGGTTAGTCTTATAGGTGGGTTTCAATGATTTATAATTTAGTTGTAATTTTGATGTGGTTATGGGAGGAGGCAAGTACAGTGTTTAACTACTCTGCCATCTTGACTGGAAGCTCTGCAGTATCTTTTGTAGGTAACAATAAGCTGATTCTAAAATCTATATGAAATGGCAAAGAGACTAGAATAGCCAAATCATTTTGAAAAAGGAACAATACTGGAGGAATCTTACTACCTTGTTTCAAGTTGGTATAAAGCTACACTAATGAAAAGAATATGGTATTGCGGAAGCATAGGCAGGCAAACTATGGCCCATGGGCCAAATTCAGCCCATTATCCAATTTTCTACAGCTTGCAAATTAACAATGGTTTTGACAACTTTTAATGGTTGGAAGAACTGCCCTCAACCACTATTACTCAACATTGAATAGCTTTTGAAGTTACCTTTTGCAATGCTTATATGTGAAACTTATACTGCGGTACAGACATTTTGGTGACGACAGACTTTATTTGAATCACAAGCACTGGCCAGCTGCTTAAGAAATGGCATGCTGTCAAAAGATAAAATGAGAAGTGAAATCTTCATTTCCACACAAATTTACAGCAGGTATATCTTCCAAAGTCAAACTATAGTTCCAGAAGAATTTTTTCAGATCTCGATATAAGTGCAAAGGAAATTTTCATATTTCAAAATCCATGTACTGTGCAATTGATGAGTTTCTACATACCCTTCAATTGGATGTAATTAATCTATAACATAATAACTGGTTAAAAGGCAAATATCGAGAGAAGAATCTAAAATAATCTATCATTGCTTTTCAAGCACTCAATCGATATCATATCTTCATGGTGAAATATACAAAATCTTGTTACAGATCAGCATTAACAGTTAAACATTTACAATCAGTTTTGCTGGTAGGAAACCCTGTCTTTGAACCCCAACTAAGCAATATGTTATCCCATAAAATAACTTCATTTTCCCCATTAGTAGATATATATTACCAAAAAAATTGATTATTATATTGAATTTCACTAGTAAAAATTTTGTAGAAACTTGTTTTGTCTTATACAATAAGTATCTAGATGATATCATCAATTTTGCCTGTTGCCATGCACTGCCTAAAAATTTTTCTATTTGCCCATTTCAGAAAAAGTTTGTCAAACCCTGCGCTAAAGATTGAAGATACATAGATCAATGGAGCAGAAAAAGAGAGCCCAGAAATAGACCTATACAAATACGATTAATTTTCAACTTGAGTGCAATTCAATGAAAAAAGAATAGTCTTTTTAACAAATGGTGGTGGAATAATTGGAGTCCATGGATGGGGGGGAACCTACTTTGATCTATATCTCAATCCATTATACAAAATTAATTCAAAATAGAGCAGAGACCTAAATGCAAAACCTAAAATTATAAACTTCTAGAAAAAAACACAGGAGACTATCTCTGTGACCTTGGATTAAGCAAATAATTCTTAGCTATGACACCAAAAGCATAAAAGAAAAATTGATAAATTGGACTTCATTAAAATTAAAAACTTTTTCTCTGCAAAAGATTTAGTAGAATGAAAAGACAAGCCATAGACTGGGAGAAAATATTTGCAAATCGCTTATCTGACAAAGGATTTGTATCCAGATATATAAAACTCTCAAAATTCAACAATAAGAAAACAATTAATTCCTCTATGGCCATGCCACCCTGAACAAGCCCGATCCTGTCTGATCTCAGAAGCTAAGCAGGGTCGGGCCTGGTTAGTACTTGGATGGGAGACCACCTAGGAAGACCAGGTGCTGTAGGCATAAAAAATAAAATATAAAGGATTGTAAACTGACAAGGTCCTTGCAATCTGTGAGGTCAACCAAGGGTTGCCTCGCCTACAAAAGGAAAAAGAAAACAACTCAATTTTTCAAACGGGCAAAAAAAAATTAAAGATGCTTCACAAAAAAGGATATATAATTGGCAAAGAAGCCCATGAAAAGATGTTCAATATCATTAGTCATTAGGGAAATGAAAATTTAAATCACAATAAAATGTTACTACATAGCTACTAAAATGGCTTAGAAAAATAAAGTGCTGGCAAGGATATACAGCAACTAGAACTGTTATATATTGCCAGTGACAATGAAAAATGGCATAGCCACGGGAAGATATTTGGCAGTTTCTTATAAAGCTAAACATACACTTTCATGCCACACAACAATCCCATTACTAAGTTTTACTCCCCCCAAAATGAAAATTTTTATTTCAAATGTGGACATTTTATTTTGACTCAAGAATCTATACACAAATGGTTATAGGTGGCTTTGCTCATAATCTCCCCCAGATTGGAAACTGGGCGCAAGCACTTTTCTAAGTATTTTATGTGTTTTATGTGTTGTAATGCATCGAATCCTCACAACAATCTTATGAAGTGGGTACTATATCTTCCCCTTTTTATACAAAGAAGCCAAGGCACAGAATGGTTAAGTAAGACATTAAAATGTGAGATTCAATTAGAGGCTGCATGGCCAGAGTCAATAATCAGTTTTAACCACTACGATATAATGTCTTTCAATTACTGAATGGAGTGTGTATAAAGCCCTTGGTCTAGAATGCATCCCCCAATTTTAACATTGTTCCTATGGAAACAATCAAAAAAGTCCTATTCTAAAATTCTGCATTGAACATCAGCAACTTGGACACTGTTGTACAAAATTATATATATATGCATATACAGATATAGATAGATGATGAATGGATAGATAGATAGCTATAAATGATAGAATGTGTCCCTACAAAAGAAATAGCTGACATCTTGGTTTTGTTTAAAAAATGCATATAGAGTATGTATGTATGTATATATCTATATGCCAGTCAATTACAGTAATGACTTGGTTCACTGCCTTTTGTAAAGCCATAAGATAGTTTATAAATGTCACCACCCACTTTTAACTTTTGCAATCAATCTTGAGAAATGTCTGAGCCATGATAACTCCATGGAGTATATCATGTAATTTCTCTGCATATATTCCTCCTATATGAATGTGAGTCATTTACATACCAGAGGCTGTTAAAGAGCCCAGGAACCTGAACACCTGAGTCTCAGCTCTACTGCGTGACTTTGAACAAATTATGACCCTTATCTGGAAGTCCATGTGGAGGGAAAAGACTAGAGAGAACATATAGGTTTGGCCTTTTTTTGGCCCCTGAGCAGAAATTTGATAAATTTTTCAGTGACTGTTGAAGAACATCAGAAGGGTTCAGCCAATTGTGTGTAGTTTTTTTTTTTTTGTTTTTTTTTTGAGCAGGAGTCCAGAGCCTGGACTCTCTGCACATAACAATCTTCCTTTGCCAGTGACCTTCATACCTTCCCAGTTCATGATTATGATAATAATAATTACAAGAGCAGACACCAGTGACGTGATTAAGAACAAAGATATACAATTAGTACTCTGCAACTAACTGTCTGTCTTGATCTGCATTGTCATTCTTCTTCCAGCTCCCCACCCTCACCCAGGGAAATTCTGAGTCAGCCAGTTCTGTTCCTGGATTTGGTTATGGAGAACCAGGATCAGGTTTAGAAAAGCCTGGACATAATTGCAAGGTGTAACCAATCTAAGTTGGAAATGGCAAGGGTTGGTCTTGAAAGTAAAAAGATTAAGTGAAGACAAGGCAGGGTGAATGGAAGGACTGGTCAGCCAGGTTCATAGTTTTCTGGTAGACACTTTGGTTGGGAGGAGGGGTTGCAGTGTGTGAGGAATGATGGAGAGAGAGGGTTTTTAAGATGTTTGTAACTTAATAATCCACTCCCCTACCCATCCTGTAATTGTATTCAATTTTTTTCCTGGATAGTCATTATAAAGACTAGGCTATGTAAGTCTCTAGTTATACTCACATTATACTACTGTTGATTTGGCATTTATGTGCCAAGCGTTGTAATAAGCACTTATGCATTTTCTCACTTGACCCTTTGAGTTTGGTATTATTACTATCATTATTGTTTTAATTTTAGGGATAGGTAACTGAGGTTCAGAAAGGTAAAATGACATGCCTCTAGTTAAGGGATTGAGTTAAGATTTAAAACCAGGTCTTTGTGACTTTTTACTTAACAAATATTTACCAGTGCCTCCTCTGTGCCAGGCATTCTAGCACCCTTGGAAGTAACCATGAACTAGACAAAATCTCTTTCCTCATGGAGACCACCTTCTGGTGAAGGAGAACAGAGGAAAGAAAAGCAAACAAATAAGTAAATGCCACTTCAGATAGTAAAAGATGTTATGAAGAAAATCAAATGGGGCATTGAGACGCTCAGTCACTAATCTACAAGGAGTCTTCTGGTGGCAAGAGAATTAAACCTCCTGACTTGGGTCATTTCAATCAGTTGCATCCTGATCCCACTAGGAGTGGAGATGGGAGCCAGGCTGGTCAGCAGGCAGCGCCCCGGGTGAAGGCCGGCCTGCTGAGGCCCAGCAACCGCTATCAGGAACTGCCAGAGGCTGGGCAGGGAGAGCCGAATGGCCTACCTGTGGGTGCACCTCAGGTCACCGGAGGATCCTCAGAGTCGTCGGGTCGCTGGAGACCTGGGCACTCAGGGACCCAAGTAGGCCAAGCCGCGGTGACTGTTGGCCCCGCGCTGTCCACACTCCAGTCCAGGCCACCCTCACCCAGCCCCACCCCTGCCACGAGACCCTCCCACCCCAGGTGACCCCGATCAGGCCTCGGGACCCTCTCGGCCTGAGGTGACCTTGCCCCGGAAACTTCCTGCACAGGCGATCCCTGCCTGGCCTCTTAACCCTCTGTCCAAGATGACCCCAAGCTGATCTACGAATCTCCTGCTACAGGGGATCCCTGCCTATGCCCTGGGACCCTCTCGGCCCCAGGTGACCCAGACCCGACCTCGCTACCCTGTCATCCAAAGTGACCCTAACCCGACCCATGACCCTCTTGTCAAAGGTGATCCCAATCTAGCTTCGGGTCCCTCCTCGCCCCAGGTGACCCCACCTTGGCCTTGGAACACACCGACCGGATGTGGCCCTGGCCTTACCCGCAACCCCCTGCTTTAAGACCCGATCTCGGGATTCCCAGGCCTCCCCACCCTTTTGAACCTGTGCTCTTTGATAATGGCCACAGCCTGGGATGCCCAGCCTTCCTGCCCACCCACTGCAGCCATTTTCCAGAAAATTCCTCGTCCACCCAGAGCCTTGCCCGCCCTGGCAGCCGTCAGCACCAGGCCTGACTGGGCCCCCGACACATGAGAAGAGCCGCCCACGAGGGGCAACGCGGAGTGAGGGATAGGGCCAAGCGAAGGGTCCACACCTTCTCTGTGAGGAGAAGGGGACCCAGGCCCAACAAAAAACAATGCTGGAGGGGAAATGGAAGAAGGCCAATGAAGGTCGAGGTTCAACAGAGGACTACGTCAGCAGCTTGGCAGCGCCTGTAGACAACACGATTCTCCCCAGGGTCCAATCCCTCAGGACGCCCCAGTGTCTTGCACCCCCTGCCGGCCATGGACTGAGTGCGGTGCACTGCGCAGGCGCGAGAGGGGCTGGGAGACCAGGGTAGGCGGGGCACCCGCAGGGGTGGCCTTCTGCGCATGCGCGAGCCAGCCAGCGCGCCCCCTGCAGGAGCTCGAGCGGTGAGGTCTATAAGCTTGCCGCAGGTTGCAGGCGCCCCCTCCCAGCCGTGGCGGCCTGGCAGCTGTCACAACCTGCCGCCGCTGCAAAGCCGGAGCGGAGCCGTGGGCCGAGGGAGGGGACCCCGCGAAAGAGCAGCGCTCCGGCCGCTGCCGCTTCAGTGCCGAGGGTCGGTGAGTGCCGCCAGGACCCGCCGCGCGCGCACGCTCGTTCGCTCACGGGGCACACGGCTGTGGGACCACTTCCTAGCCCGGGTCGCCCCCAGCCCCAGCTGGCCTGCCCTCGGACCCCTGCGGCCTTGCACCGCCCCGCCCTGCCTGCGCCCTCGGGCGCCGGCCCAGCAGGTCCTTCTCGCGGCAGAGCCAGGCCCGCCTGACTCCGGCTTCCCCTCCGCCCAAGCCTCTGGGCGTGTCCCATCCCCGCAGGCAGGTCATTGAAGCCCGCAGCCCTTGGAGAAACTTAAACCTTCCCAGAGATAGAATCGTTGTGGAATCTTTTGTGCCAAGCCGAGATAAGACCTGCCGGCGTTCATCCAGGAGGCACTCTGAGCACCTGCCTGCTAGAGCCATACTGCGTCCCAGGGTAGATAGCCAAGGCAGGGCTGCCGAGGATGCTGCTGGCTCATCTCTCTCGGTGCAGAGATTCCCAGTGTGGGTGGGAATGCTTCCTCATACCAGAGTCCACCTTGCTCCCAACCCTCAGTCCCAGAACGGGGGTCCAATGGGGGTTCAGGGGTCCACTCTTAGTGTTGTGCGGGGGACGGAGGGAAGCGAACTCCTGGTCTAAGCAGAGGGACCTGCAGCAACCCTAAGTACAACCTCTGGTGTCCATGGTCAGTCTGGATTTGGTATGAATTTGTGTTTACATGGATATCTGTTCTTTCAACAGTACACTATAAGCTTCATGAGAGCAGGGCCTGTCTCTTGTAGGAAGGCCACCTTCTCACTTCCTTGGATGTCGTTTAATTAAAGCCTTTGCCTTATAGGATTATTTCTGTTTGTTTGACCCTTTGCCTCCTGAACTGTGAGCTCCTTGAAGTCAGGGACTGGATCTTGTCTGGGCTTACGTTACCAGCATATAGCCAGCACATGGCACATGACAGGCAGTCAAGGAACCCATGATGAATGAGTGGCTGAGACCCTGTAACTGGAGTGGAGACCCAGGCAAGGTGCAAGTAAAAGGGTTATGCTTTTCTCCTGAGCAACTATATCATTTAATTATGTACATTTTGATGATGCCTTTTGTCAACTTGAAAAGGTGATGGCTGATTTCCTTTAGAAAGTTTGCACCATGAGAAATCTAAGAGAAAGTGAAAATGGGTAAAGATAGATGCTCTGAGAATCTACTCCACCCCCTTATTTGACTTCTTAGAGAATTTTTGTTAAGCGAACACTTGCTTATTATGTTTGACAAACAGGATGGCATTGTTCCCTCTCTAAGGTGATCTACCACCATTCTGACGAGACAGCCTTTGGAACAAGAGAGGGTAGCACAAGTTGTTTTTAAAAAGACATGTGCCAGGCAGTCTCATGGGAACCTGTTTTGACTTAGTCTCAACTGGGAAGGCCCAGGTAAGACTCACTAGTTAACAGTTTCTTCCCCAAGATGGCAATAGACACCTCTGTTATTGAGTCTGTTGAGGGGGAAGCATTCTAGAACTTGGGAGAATGATGGGTAAGGTTCTGTTCATGATTGAAAGACTAACTGGATGTGGTCCCTGCTCTTGGGTGGTGCTAAAGAGATGATTTATTCACAAGTAACTGTGACATGACAGAACGAGATAAGTGCCAGATGAGACATCCAGAAAAGCTGCTGCAGGTGTCTAGGAGTGGAGGTTGGATGGCTCTCAACAAGAGCAAGTCTCAATCCTGGCTGCACATTAGAATCACCAGGGAGAAGAGTCCCATGCCTAGAGCAGAGCCCACGATATCCAGGGGTGGGTTTCAGACATCAGTTTCTATCGTAAAGCACCCCTGGAAGACTCCATTGTGCAGCCAGATAAAAACCCCTGAGCAAGGGTTATACAGTGGCTGCTTCACAGAGGTGCTAGGACTGGACTGGGAAATGATAAGTAGGATTTCAGGTGGAGACAGGTTTGGTGGGTGGCATTCCAAACAGACAAAACCACAGAAGGCCCAGACCCCAGTGGGAAAGTGTGCCAGTCCCTGTCTCGGGGGACTTGAGTAGTGCCTGTCCCCCTGAATGGCTCCAAGTTGTTTGTGTATTTTAAGAGATGTGGAGTCAACAGGCAGGCAAGCACCTTTGCAGGAGCTGAGTAATGAGCTTGCTTCCTTGCTCCTTACAGAAGATCCATGGTTACATCTCCCTGGGGATTCTCAGTTGCCTCATTACCTCATTTCCTATACCTAGAGAGGCAGATGGACTAGCAGTACTGGGAATGGACTGAGGCCACAGCAGGGGTTAGAAAAGCAGGCAGTGGCACAGATTTTGTGGAACTCCCTCCCGATAGCCTCCTTTGGGCCACATCTTCAGCTTAAAATATATGCCCTACCAACCCCTACCAGGAGCTTCAGTGTAAACTCAGCTATGTGATCTTGGGATGGCCACCCCACCCCTGAACAGAGCTGGTGGTGGTGTTGAGCGTGAAACCAGCACACTAGGTCTCCATCTGAGCTTCCCAATGCAAGTGACCACAGCCACAAACCTGGCCAGGGAGGGGGGTAGGGCAAGGTGGGAGGCTCTCAGACAATGACTGCGCCTTATGGAGTTCTTCCCTCATCCAAGCCAGGGCCACTTGTGTAAATAAGTTGTCCACAAACTTTTTTCTTATGCACTTTCTTGTGTGAAAGAATTTGAGCATATACCCCATATATTTTATTTATTTATTAATTAGCTGTATGCTACTGTCCTGAATATTATGGACATAGAAATATACACAAATATAGAACCTTTAGAGGGATGAGAGGCAAAGTGAACATGATTAAATTTTTTCAGTGTATTAATGGTACGGAATCTATCGTACAAACATATGCTATTTTTAAAGAAAGCCATGTAATCGAGTCTACATCCCATTTATAAAATGGTGAAACATATGTCCTAGCATCTGAAAGTCTGGTTCATTCTGTGTTCTATTTATTTCAGTTCCTAGTTCTTGTGGTGCATGGTGTTCACAGGTAAACAGTATGCACCTCTTGAAGGCACAGAAATGGTGCTGTGAGTCCGATACTTGTTTTTCAATCTCACTCACCAATCATGCAAGGGCTCTTGATGAATTTGGGCTGATAAACATTCAGGGGCTATCAGGGGAGGTAGAAATCTGGTTCCCAAAGCTTTTGGTGTGCAGGTGTAAGTGTTCATGTAGTTGGTTCTCTTGCAGCATCCCTGGCAACACAATCACACAATTGTGGAAACATCTCCAAACATCCATTTTCATAAATGCTCAGTTCTTGGCAAAGATTATTTTGAAAGGGCATAGCTCTCACACATTGTCGCCTTTTCTTTGAAGGGACTCATTTGGATATGTCGGCTTAAAAGAAATAAGCTAGCTCTCGCACTGCCACAGTCATTTGCCACTGAAAAAAAAGAAAGAAGAGTCTTCAGATTTGGAACTTTTCATGAAAGAAAATGTTCATTAAATCCTTAAGTTCTAAATCACAAGATAACTAGTGAAACTCCATGTGACAAAAGATATTCATAGTCACTTCTGGAGTCCCTACAAAGTATTGTAAAACTTTGGCAATTTAAGAGTCCTGTTTTTGTTTTTGTTTTAATTGACCACAGTTGACCATGATCTTGAAACATGTAAACTCCAACATGTCTGAGAGGCTTAAAGTAAACTAGTGGGCAAAGACCCGCTGTCACCCCCATGTCACAGAACCCCTCCTCTGTCAGGGTGCCACGGCCACTGACATACCGGACAGCAAGGGTGCCAGGGTCAGTCCATGTATTAAGTATTAGTAAAGGCATTTTTTCTCGTTTTTAAAGAAAAATACTTGTAAGTAGAATTCCTTACATTCCTTGCTCTATAAATGTGCCTACTATTTTCAGCCTGTTTTTATAGTGTTTGTGGTATTTGAATATTTCATCTGCAGAATATAATAAATTAGACATTTTTGTATATGCACCCCCCCCTTCAGAAAAAGATTATGTAGTCAGTAAAAGATTAAGCAAAGTAAAGTACTCTAAAACGGCATTATTGCACATTTGGACATCCCACCCCAGCTACCTTCTTGGCACAGCATACATGGCTGTGACGGTTTCCCTTTCTGGCTCCTTCTCTGCTGTTCTCTCCATACTTCTCAGAATTACTTTCACTTCTCCGTGATCTTGTAAAGCCCTCCCCACCCCAACTAACAAGAAACTTGAGACAGTCACCCATGTAACCTCCTCCTGGGAGCCTTCCCAGAGCACTCTCTCTTTTACACACGCACACTCTGAATTCAGTCTTCTCCAGAATCTCACGATGCTTTATTTGGCTTCAGTTATAGCAATTAAAACACATGCAAACATTCACAGAGTGTGAACGCCTTAGATTAAGAACACTGGGATTTTCGTTTCCAAATTCCTAGCACCTGGAACAAGTGCCCATCACGCAGTGAGCACTTGCCAAATGTTTGCGGGATGAATACATGGTTTTTTTCTGTGTGTCCTAAAAGGCCACAGATTCTACCAGCAAACATTAAGTACCTGTCATGCCTTTTTCAGTGTGTACCCACATAGACCTTAAATACGCTGACTACTATGGATTCCCCATGTCAATAAGGAAGTGCTTTCCTTGCTGAGATGGGTCCTCACCCACCTCAGTCCTCAGGAAAAGTGCCGAGTCCTGGCCAGCGCCACCAACAAGGCCATCCCTCTATTCCATATCTGTGGTAAAGAGGGGCAGAACCATGGTTTTCTGCTCTCTGTGTGACATTAGGAGGTAAGCCTGTGGCTTTATTGAGACCTCCTTCTTCCCACCAATACCTCTCCCTAGGCCTGTGCAGACTTAGATTCCACAGAAGGAGATGTGCTGAGCCTGCAATACAACAGGAACACATGACATAATGGGGTGTGTGCCTTGCACAGGGGCCCTGTCCACTTTTGCTTGCTGGTCTTGAGGTCTGCTCAGCAGTGACTTCTCTAGAACTGTTAACACCATTCTGTTCCATATATGCAAAAATAATTTTTTTCACACAAGCACATATAAATTGGAGACTGTATTTAAGCTCATAATGAAAAAAACACACACATAAAAGAAGTGGAGATATCTGAACCCCTTAATATGCGTTAAAGAGTGCTGCTGAGCGGTGGGTCCCTGCAGAACTGTGGGTGCTCATAAACTGGCACAACCCGTAGCTCTCAAACTAATGCTACTGGGAAAACCATTTTCAGAGGAATTCTATGTGCCATCAAGAGACTTCTCAGAAATTAGCAGCCCACAGTATGCACTCACTCTTGACCAATTCAATTGCTTACTTAAAAAGCAAACAATGAAATACTCAACGATTTGTGTAATGTTTAATATTTTAACAGTAAGCAAATAAGCCTTTTAGTAGAAAAAAGCTTTCCCTTTCCTTCCTGGCTGTGTCCCTGGAGGAGTGAAGTGAGCCTCTGCAGAGGAAAGTTCTCAGATATGCTCTTGTGGGGCGGAGGTGACGGCTTTGCAAGCAGCCAAGTGTTTTCCTTAGAGTAGAACCCACCTGGGCTGGTTCTGGATCGAGGCCATCCCCACTTTTGGGACTTTTGGTGCCAAAGGGTCAAGTATTTTAAGGAACTTTAACTTCCTTTCCTCATGTACATTTGCTTTTGTAACCAAAAAGCTTTCCTGATTTTGTAATTCCGGGAATCTCCTTTAAATTCTTTTTTACTCAAACAAAACAGATGCAAGTATAATATTTGGCAAGACTTCAGATAAAGCTTGGCATGTGCAAAGCAATGAGCTGGGTGCTGTGGGGGACAGAAATAAATAAAATACCTACTAAGGTTGGTGGGGCTCAAGGGACGTTTTTTTCTTATGATTTCTAATGCTATGTTTTGGGACTAATATATACAAATTTCTATAAAAATGTTTATTGCTTTTAAATACACAAAGATGTAATGGCATAGCAGTTTAAAACACAGACCGGGAGGTTCAGATCCTGGCTCTGTGGCTTTCTTGCTGTGTGATCCTGGGGCAGGTTTTTCCTCCTAGTTTCTTCATCTCTAAAAGGGTAATGATACCAAAAGCCAGAGCTGGATTAGGAGGCTGTATAAGTATAAAAATATATAATATAAAAGCTTCTTATCTTTTAATGTAGCAGGAGAGAACAAAAGCCATCCTTGAGATCTGATCTCTGTTTTCCTAAATTCATATTTTTTGTTATCGCATCTGCTCTGTTTTAAGTAACATACTTAGTGTTTTATGATTATTTTCCAAATTATGTTCTAGCACCCTCCATTTGCCCAGAGGTGCCAGAGAGTCATGCCAATGAGCCCCGGGCCCCTCCTGATGTCCCGAGAGGCCCCAGTGCTCCTGATCTCCAAGGTCACCCCGCTGGCCCCACCCAAAAGCCCTCCACGCAGGGCCGCCTCCTCCCGGCCAGTCCTCCCATAGCCCTGGAGGAAGACTGCAACTACGGACCTCTCCCAGGACTCAGGTCAGTTCCCAGATGTTGCTGTCCAGCCTCATAGGAAGGTGGACAGTCTGTCTTCCTGCCCACCCCTCCCCAACCCCTCCTGTGCCTAGAGAGACAGGATTAAGCATGGAGATGTGTCCTTTCATGGCCAGACTTTTCCAGAAAAGGCAATCATCTACTTCTCTGACCAGAAAACCTCTTTGAACTGTGACATGTTTTCCATTCCCCTCTTAGAAGAGGAAGAAAGTTCATCTTGGTCAAGCCATATAGCCTCAGGATGACTGGACCCAGCTGGAGGCCGTGTCTTCCCCTCTGAGCCTAACTCACTTGTAGAAACCTTTCATAAACCACAGGTCTCCGTGGGTATCATTAAATCACTGCCCTTGTATTAACTGTCTACAACTAATTCTTAAGACAGTCTCTTACCTTGTTAATTTTAAAAGAATTTGGATAATTTATTAAATTGTCACTTAATTGTACTTCGTACTATTTTAGCTTTAGTTTCTTCACATTTTCACCATGTGGTTAACTGAAAGTCATATTTTAAATTAATGTGTAAAAAAGTTCTTGCAGTTTTGTTGTCTACAAATATTTAAAGCATAACTTTTGAGTAACTATTATCAGATATGGACACACACATCTTTTCTAAAAAAAGCAAGAACTTAATTTTTAAAAGAGCTTTAATGGAAATGATTTTCAAATGACCAAAGCCAAAAGGAAAAGTAGACATTTTAAAAAACAACCAAAAAGCTCTCACTTCACACACATTGAGTCTTGAGGCAGGTCCTTTGGGCAGTAGTGTTAGCTCATGTTCTCTATTTGACTAGCCATTCATCTGAGTCTTCCATGGTATCTTAACCCACTTAATGGATGACAGTAGGCTAGTATCAGCCTGAATGTGGAGCCAGTTCATTGAACTCAGAATGCTTCCCCTGAGTCACGGAGCTTCTCTCCACTTAAAGGACTGTGAGCAGTGAAGGCTTCCTCTCGCTACACCTGCAACTTCGGCACGTGGACAGTGACCAGGAGCTCTCTGGGGCCTCCCCTCTTCTGCCACCCTCGCTGCCTACCTTAGGTTGGAGCAGCCTGGTCCACACCTTGGCCTCCATGCCCGCAGCTTTCGGAACGTGGTACCTCTGTGACCTGGGCTTTGTGGGGTCTTTCTGAGCTAATTCAGACTACTTCCTTCTTTAGCAGGTAAACATCTAATGAACTCTGGGCTGAGTGTCTCTGTTTCTCGCACCTAAAATCTAGTGAAATGGATTTCCCTAAATTGAGGGAGACCTTTCTAAACCTCTGCTGTCTCTTATGTTTGATAATCTCTCAGCCTACTTACCCAGCGTTCCCATTTTTATGTGCCAGACTTAAATATAATATTCATAGTGACACAGACTGATTTTCTTTGGAGGATAATGACCATGCTTGTGTGGAGGCTCACATACCGATCTCAGAGTTAAAGCAGAAAAACTAGTCCCTAGAGCTTGAGGTGGGAAGGCATGCTCCATCATTCACCCATGTGTCTCTGTACCTGTGTCCTGCTTCTGGGTCAACCAGGCAAGAGAGGGCCCCAGAGGGATCAGGAAGCCCCAATCCCAGGCCTCTCCTCCCTCTTCTCCACAACAGCCCTCTCCAAGTCTTAGAAATCACCCCCACCCTTACCCCAAGCCAGGACCTTTTACTCGTTCTGTTTTTGGCTAAGAGTAAAGTTAGAGAAGAGAATTCCATCAGCATGAATATTTTGCTAAGAAATAGCACATTCATATAACTACAAAGAACATCTGAATAGTGTTTATAGAATGATAAATAGCACTTCAGCCGTCACGTTGCATATAAAAGCCTGTTTAGTTGATCTTATGTTCTGAAATGAAACAAGGTCAGTTTTATAAAAGAGTGTGTATTCGAGTGTAAGGAATAGAACTGGTGTCTTTCTCTCCTTGGTGCTACTTTGAGTTACAATGGTATAAACGGTGAGGAGAAACTTGGAGAGGAAGGTATGTGTCCCAGGACTGAATCGTCTCCACTTTTCCCTGTTCTCCCCCAAACACGAATCATGTTTTCATGGCACACGCTAACTTTTTGTCTTTGGTCTGTACCTAGTGCTGAGCATCCCTCTTGGCAAGAGGATGGCAGTGCTCAGGCAGCTGGCTCTCCTGCTCTGGAAGAACTACACTTTGCAGGTATGTCCCACCTTTGGGGACATGGTGGGAGGAAGAGCATGCCCACTATGTGAGTGCCTTGGGAGGCAGGGGCTCAGGGCGTGAGAGGAGCCTGGTAGAGGAGGCACCCTTGATGGAGGGGGCTCTATGAGCTCACTCCTCTGCCTTGTGATCCACCATCATGTGGTTCCATTTCTTTTCCAGAAGCGGAAGGTCCTGGTGACAGTCTTGGAACTCCTCCTACCCTTGCTGTTTTCTGGGATCCTGATTTGGCTTCGCTTGAAGATCCAGTCGGAGAACGTGCCCAAGGCCACCATATACCGCGCCCAGCCCATCCAGGAGCTGCCCCTATTCTTCACCTTCCCTCCTCCAGGAGATGCCTGGGAGCTAGCCTACATCCCTTCCCGGAGCGATGCTGTGAAGACCATCACAGAGACAGCCAGGAGGGCGCTGATGATCAACATGAGACGTAAGGTGTTCTGTGGAATCCTTCTCTCTGTGTGGCTCAAGGCCATTGTCCAGACCCAGCATCTCCTCTCATTGGCTGTGTCTCATTATAAAGTGGGGACCAGAGTTGTGAGGTCCAAATGAAGTGACAAGTGACAGCTTGAGCAGCATCATACTACCCACAGTGGGAATAGGCAGCCACATACCCAAGGAAGGCTCTTTAATTACAAAGGCAAGATACAGTTTGAAAGCATGGTACCAAGAGCCTTTTCTGAGATGTGGTTTGGGGAGGATAGCTCTTAAAAAAAAGTCATTAGGAAGCCTGTTGAGGGACACTCCAGTAAATACATGCTAGTCACCTTTTCTAGCTCTTTGCTGTCAGGATAAAAAAAATGGTATCCCTTTTTTCTCCTTTTGATTTTCTCGTCTTCCTCCTGTGTCTTGCTTAATTCAATGTAGCAAACAAACACTTATCGGAAGACCCCTGGTCCCTTACTGAGTGATTACAGTAAAACCTTTATGCGAAGTGGGGTCTGGGTGATAGAGAATCATTTAACAAACTACATGTTAGTGTCTACTTGAATTTTTAAAACTCACCACTACAGCTATGAGAGAGGCCGACCCTGGCAGTGGAACGCAGCACAGGGTGGCCGCCAGCATGGAGGAGGGTTATGGACTTGGCGTTGCTGCCAGCCCTACCTCTAGTCTCTCCAGAAACTGGCTATGATTGCAAGTTTCTGTCCATCTTCACAACAGCACGCCTCTGCCAGAAACAAAAGCCTCCTCGAGTCTCAGGAAAGGTTTGCACAGCCCTAGAGAAGCTTGTAAGTTTGCAGTCTTATCTGCAAATGACCTGAACTGTCCAGAGTTTTTCAAGTAGGGGGACAATTGGGCAACTCAGCTCTGATGCTCTCCACAGTTCACGGCTTTCCCTCAGAGAAGGACTTTGAGGACTACATCAGGTATGACAACCGATCCTCCAACGTGCTGGCTGCTGTGGTGTTTGAGCACACCTTCAACCACAGCAAGGACCCCCTGCCGCTGGCGGTGAGGACCTAGCCCCACAAAGCCAAGTCCCCTTACCCCTCCACCTTGTCCACCCCGTGAACTAATTCACCCTGCAAAAGCACTCTTGTCAGCCTGGGAGTAAATATCCAGCTGTGCCTTTGGGTCCAGTATTGCCATCTTGGTCTCCACCAAGGGAGTCCAGGGGATGTTTTAGCCCATCAGGCCAGATCAGTTTAGAAACCTTACCTGCCTGAAGAAAGTATCCTATAGGCTGTCACTGCGGGCCCCTACATGTCCTCTCATTCCATAAAAGCTGTTCCTGATCTCCAGGCCTCTTTGGATAGAGTCAAATAGGATAGATAAGAAAGTAGGAGATACTTGGAACTGAAATATGATGTGGCATTAGCATTTCAATTATATATTTAAAACAAACCCCCAAAAAAGTTCTTTGCTTGCCCAATGGCATTAAGACTGGGAAATCATCAAATTCTTATCCACTCGCATATAGAGTTCATGTGGCTATATGGCAAAAGATGGGTGGCAGAGAACACTCAAGGTGCCCCTGTGGGGCTCCCTGTTCCCCCTGGGACAGGATCATTTGTTCTGACATTCTGAGACCACATGGACATTGGTGGGGGTGGGAGGTACTGAGAGAGTAGTGAGTTCACAGAATAACAGAGTCTTCTAACCTTTCTCATTTGATAAAGGTGTTTGTTCCTCTATCTGGATGCCTGAGAGCAGTTGGTTTTCTCTTTGTTTCCACAGGTAAAATATCACTTACGGTTCAGTTACACACGAAGAAATTACATGTGGACCCAAACAGGCTCCTTTTTCCTGAAGGAGACAGAGGGATGGCACACCTCTTCCCTTTTTCCACTTTTCCCAAACCCAGGACCGAGGGAACCCACGGCCGCTGATGGTGGAGAACCTGGTGAGAAGCACTTTTCAGGCTGCATTATTCACTGAGGTGCTGACTGGTGATAATCACATGAAGAAAATGGGCCTTGCATTTCTCTGCAGAAATACTTTTAGGAATATTTGACCTTTGTAGGAGAAAGAAGAAAGCATCCAGTAAAACTGGCTCTTGAAAGGCTAAAATGATCTTTGAAAACAGCAAAGGCTTTCTCCTATTTCTCAGAAGACATATACTCTTGAATGAAACATTTATATTTCAATTTTTAGAAAGTTTCAGTTTGCATTGAATCTTTTGGGCTTGATTTTACATTTTTCTTCTTTTCCTTGCTGCCTCTATGTACAATTTTATAGGCTTTTTTTTTTTTTTTTTTTTTTTTAGTATACGTGCTGCCGAAGCGAGCACTTACAGGCTTTTTAAGCTCTGTGGTCCTTGTTCTAAATGTCACTGTATTTTGTGAGAGAGGGTGCCCATGCTACCCAGGCCTGTACTCCATGCCCCCCCCCCCTGTTTCCTGGACTCAGGCTCGGGGACTGGGGCTGCCTTTTTCTCTCCTGAGGCTGTGCCTACTTCTTCTTTAGGCTCAGTTCCTCCCAAGCTTAGCTGTGGACTGGAATACCATATTCCCAGTTTGTTCCCAGTTTATCACTCCTCTCAGGCCCTTTTTTACATAAGAATTTTATTACAAACCACTTCGGGGAGTCAACAAGAGCCAGCACAGAGAAACCGCAAGGTGCACAAAGGTTCTACAGCAGTGGCTTTTGGGCTGTGGTGCCTGCATCCCTTTAAGAAGGCAACTCAAGGGCAGAGCACTCTGTGGTCAGCAGAATTATGGCCCCTCCAAAAATGTCCACGTCCTAATCCTCAGAACCTGTGAATATGTCAGGACACATTGCAAAGGGAAATTAAGTGGCAGATGGAATTAAAGGTGCTAATCAGCTGGTTTTAAGAGCAAGATTATTATCAATAATCCCTTTGAGCCCACTGCAATCACTAGGTCCTTAAAAGTGGACAAGGGAGGCAGAAGAGAGGGTCAGAGGAAGATGTGGTGTCAGCAGTAGGGTTCAAGACATGCTGCCTGGCTGGCTTTGAAGAGGGAGGGAGGGGCCACCAGCCAAGGTGATCCCTACAAATTGGAAGCATGAAGACCTTAGGGCATTAGATGATGTCGATTTACAGTTACATTTATTCCCCAGTGAAACTCTGGTACAACTCAGTGTGTGGGGCTGTCTGAGCAAGCAGCATCCCATTCTGTGGCTTTTCTGGTGCATGTTGATCCCATGTGCTGGCATGTCCTGTGCTCCCACACTCAGGATACATCCGAGAAGGCTTCCTGGCTGTGCAGCATGCAGTGGACAGAGCCATCATGCAGTACCACGCAAACGCCTCCACACACCAGCTGTTTGAGAAGCTCAGTGTGGTCACAGAGAGGTTCCCGTACCCGCCTTTCATTTCGGACCCCTTTCTCGTCGCCATCCAGTACCAGCTACCCCTGCTGCTCATGCTGAGTTTCACTTACACTTCACTTACCATCATCCGGGCTGTCGTGCAGGAAAAGGAGAGGAAACTGAAGGTACCCTATTTGCATTTTGCTTTAAAACACTTTGGCAAGGTGGTTCTAGGCACAGTGCCACTGTGGGGCGGTTGTGTCCTGGGCCCTGTCGTTAGGCAGGGGCAGCTCCTGGTTGCTGGAACCACGGAGCAGTTTGGCATGGGTCAGGCGCCCACTGTGGCTCTAGCCTATCTCAGGACTTCTTTGAAACCAGCCCTGGTATATCCATATTTTAAAAACTGTAAGAAAGTTCTGTATTTTGTGATAAGTTTACTAAAGAAGGAGTATGGCTCTGGACCTGCCTCCTCCAGCAGGTGACCCATGAATCGCTGAGGGCTTCCAGCACTTTTAGTGAACCTGGTCTAAACTAAGTTGTGTTGAGAATATAAAACACACACCAGATTTTTGAAGCTTTGGTACAAAAAATAATAATAATGTAAACTGTCTTGTTAGTAATTTCTATATCGATAATATGTTGAAAGAACAATATTTTGGACATATTGGGTTAAGTAAAATAAATCATTGAAATTATTTTTACTTGTTTCTTTTAACTTTTTCTTTGTGGCTGCTATGAAATTCTAAATTATATATGTGGCTCACATTCTCTTTCTGTCCTATAGAGCTGCTCTGAAGATTAGATCAACAGCGAGCCAAAGTGTTTAAATATATGGCTGAACAGAAAGCTAATTAACTTGGCATATAGATCAAGGACAATTGTGGTTCAAGAGTGTCAGACAGAACATGATAGGAAATTCAGAAGTATATAAAGTATCACTTTAAGGAATAGACTTAATTAAATGCACCCGAATGAATAGTGTCACCTGTAAACCCATACCAATGACACTGCCAAAATTGTCCAAAATTTATTTAAAGTTCCTCTCTTGGCAATGTCTGCAGTCCCAGTGAAATAAATAACATTTAGAGTATTCTCAAAGACACCAAATCTATGATTATTAGAGCTGGGAGAACCAATGAGGTGGGCACCTTAAATAACTAATAAAGTGGTACAATGTTTAGTTTAAATAGTTAGCAGTAGACAATGAAATGGTTCAGAAAATAATGTTTGTACACATGCAAACCTACCAATACAGAAATAAAACCAATGTGACAGAGTGTTAAATGATTGCTGAACCTAAGTGATAGGTCGTGAATGACCATTGGACCAATCATCGCATTTTTCTGGGGGTTTGAAATCGTGCATAAGAATAAGCTGGAAAATCAACAGCCCGGCTTGAGGCCTAACTTATAAAACACACTTAATCAACGCTGGTCCCCTCTCCCAGACTAGCGCTATCCAATGGAACATTCCGTGATGATGGATGGATGTGTCCTGTGTCTTCTGTCCACTACCGTTACCACCGGGCACCTGTGGCTAGCATGACTGAGGAGCTGAAATTTTTATTTTATTTTAATTAATTTCAATTGAAATAGCCGCATGTGGTCACTGGCCACTGTATTGAACAGCATAGCCTTAGGTACCCCGGACTCTCTGGTTAGTTTGGTCAGTGCAGGAGAAGGGTTTCCTCACTACACCCCCTGACAGCCTGACTGGGACCCTCGAGGAAGGCCTGTCCCCGGCATCACTATGCTCTCTCTCATTCTTCCTGTAGAGGCCGTCACCCCTCACAACAATAGTCTGGACCCAACATTTCAGAACAGCAGGAGGGGACACAGTGACTCTGGCTTCTAAAGCATTCCCACTGCCACTGTTGATCCTGGCATAGCCCCAATGTCACACTTTGCAGCAAGGGCATTAGCATGGTTGATACTAAACTGCAGAGGGTCCCATCTCTGCTCTGCTGACTCAGAACCCCAGCACCAGCTGCCCTACCACATGGCTTCTTAGAGGGTAGCCAGGGGCACTTGGAGAAGACTGGGAACCACAGGCCAGGAGTTTGGGATTGCTCCATAGAATGAAAGGCTGCTGAGGGAGTTCATTAGCTTAGTAAACACAGACATGTGCCCGTATCGGGCCCTCAGTGAAGAGCTGGGGTGTGGGAGGTAGGAGCTGGGGGTGGGGAGCTGGTAGCCACGTAGAGTGCAAATGAGTTCTTTGGGGTGAGAGGAAAGATGGCTACTCCTTGCTGGGGAGCAGAGAGGGCGTCCCAGGTGGGTAGCACTTAAGACTGGGGAAAGGTAGGAAGAGTGCAAAATTCCTCATGCCCCAAAGTCGAGGGCTGGCATGACAGTGGGACCTGCATCTTCTGCCTCCAGCCAGCGTGTACTTCACTGTTCTCACCCCTGGTCTGTGGCCCAGATGTGCTGTGTCCTCTCTTAGCCCTGTATGACATTGGGCATCTGCACAGTCACACCCATACTCAGAAGCTCTAAGGAAAGTCAGAGTGAAGAAGGTGCTAGGGCCTGGTATGGCAGGCAGTGGGCGCTCACCCCAGCCAGTGTCCAGGGCATGTGTCAGAAAGCATGCCACTCTCCCCGCAGGAGTACATGCGCATGATGGGGCTCAGCAACTGGCTGCACTGGACTGCATGGTTCCTGCTCTTCTTTCTCTTCCTTCTCATCACCGTCTTCTTCATGACCCTGCTCTTCTGCATCAAGGTAAGCATGGCTTCAAGAGGCTGTATGCTGTTAAGAGCATGGCTTGATGGGAGGCCAGAGGCAGTCATAGCATCACCACAGAGACCCCAAGATTTCACATTTGTGGATTTCAGGGGAGTCTGCCTGGGCTCAGTAGAGAGGAATGATGGTTTGTCAGTCACATGCTCAGCATAGCTCCTTCGCCCATCCCCACTGGTTTCATTTGTGGCCAGACTGTTTACACAGCTCTTCCTGGTTTTATCTCCACCTTCCCTGCTGTAACCTGTGCATGCTGACCACTGGGATGGCATGCTGAGCAGGTGAAGAAGGATGTAGCGGTGCTCACACACAGCGACCCCTCGCTGGTGCTGGTCTTCCTGGCCTGCTTTGCTGTCTCTTCCATCTCCTTCAGCTTCATGGTCAGCACCTTCTTCAGCAAAGGTGAGTCATCCTACCCCTGGGAAGAGGACTGTGCGGTGATCCAAATCTCAGAAAACAGGGCAGTTTCATTTGGGATAAATACAAATAACACAGAGAATGAGGGTTTTTTGTGCTCTGCGCCTTCCTTTGGATGCAGTTTTCTGTATATTGAAGAAAATCCCTGAATAATTCTTTTCTAAAATTTATTTTTAATTATAATTGACATACAGTATATTAGTTTCAGGTGTACAACATCATGATTCAACATTTATATACCTTACAAAGTGATCCACAATAAGTAACCATCTGTCCCATACATAGTTATGATGATATTGACTGTATTTTCTATGTTGTACATTACATCCCATGACTTATTTTATAATTGGAAGTTTGTACTTCTTAATCCCCTTCCCTTTTTCTAAAAGCCCTTTCCCCAGCCCCTCCCCTCTGGAAACTATCAATTTGTTCTCCTTATCTACAAGTTTGTTTCTGTTTTGTGTGTTTGTTTTATATTTTAGATTCCACATATAAGTGAAATTGTATGGTATTTGTCTTTCTCCATCCAATTTATTTCACCTAGCATAATACTCTCTGAGTCTATCCATGTTGTCACAAATAGCAAGATTTCATTCTTTTTTATGGCTGAGTAATAGTCTATTATATATATGTACTACATCTTTATCCATTCATCTATTGATAGACACCTAAGTTGCTTCCATATCTTAGCTATTGTAAATAATGCTGCAGGGAGCATAGGGGTGCATGTATCTTTTCAAATAATTTTTTTGTTTGTTTTCTTCAGATAAATACCCAGAAGTGGAACTGCTGGATCATATGGTAGTTCTATTTTTAATTTTTTGAGGAACCTCCATACTGTTTTCCATGGTGGCTACACTAATTTACACTCTCACCAACAGTGCATGAGGTTCCCTTTTCTCTGCGTCCTTGCCAGGACTTGTTATTTGTTGTCTTTTTGATGATAGTCATTCTGACAAGTGTGAGGTGATATCTCATAGTGGTTTTGATTTGTATTTCCCAGATGACCAATGATGTAGAGCACCTTTTCATGTGTCTGTTGGTCATCTGTATATCCTCTTTGGAGAAATCTCTATTTCCCAGTTGTATAATAAAATGTGTCAACATTTAGGAGATCTGCATAACTCAATAAGCAATATTTTCCAAATGACCAGTTGTTACAAAATCATGCAAGGAGATTAATCCATTCAAAGTGCAAGTTATACTAATGGATTTTAATGTAAGAGAGTATGAAAAGTTCATTGGTTAGTTTCACTCCACAGGACACCTAGTTTTTAAGAAATTACCACTTGCTGAATGGTAGAGTGTCAAAAAAGAATATCCAAAAATATCTGAAAGGCTATTAAATATCCCTACCTTTCCAACTACTTATCTATGTGAATCTGATTTCTTCATTCATTTCACCCAAAACAATGTAATACAACAGAGTAATTGCAGAAGCAGATGGGACAGTCAGATGTGACAGAGGTTTTCAAAAATGTAACACAATGCACTTGTCTCACTAAATTGTGGGAAATGGAGTTGTTTTTCATAAAAATATTTATGTTAACTTATAATGGGCTTACTTTTATTCTTAAATAGTTTTAAATTTTCTTAGTACTAATGTCTAATACAGTAAATATCTGTCTTATCTACCTATCTGTCTGTCTGTCTATCTATGTAACCCACCTAAACAAATTTTCTTAAACATCCTTAATAATTTTTGAGGGAGTAAAGGTGCCCTAAGACCAAAGCATTTGAGGGCCGCCAGCATGGACTAAAACCACGCTGTTCTCCCCGCACCTCCACAATCTGGTCTTTGCCTTTTTCAGGTCACCTTATCATCAAAGCCTTCCTTGGCTATCTCATCATAGTCATAGCACCTGGTCCAGGGAACATCTTGTCCCCAATCTTTGCCTTGTTACTCATTCATTTACTATCTGTGTCCCCACTAGAATATAAACTCGGGGTGGGGGGTGCATTGTTTTGTTTGCAGCGGTCTCCCTGGTGCCTGGAACAGGGCCTGGCACAGAGTAGGTGCCAGGATGAACAAGTGAATGAGAGGGGCAGACCAGGCGAGAAGCAAGGCTGGAGATGCTCAGTATTAGTCATATCAGGTGTATGATGTCAAGGCAATTGGAGGAGAAGTCTGCAGGAGAGGGCTGGAGAAGTCAGTGTGGGGTCCCAGGATGAGGAGAACATGTGCTGCCCGAGGCAGGGCCACATTCCCTAGGGCACAAGCACCTTGACAAGACAAGAGGCTGCAGGCCGAGGCTGGAGTTCCCCAGCACCGGGTCTGTGTCCCCACACTGAAGGTTGATGCGGGGAAGGAATCAGGCAGTCGCCCCATGAGGGGTCCCTTGAATGGAGCACAGGCTCCCTTCTGACACACTTAGACAAATTCTTTTGCATCATTTCACACTTGTCTTCCTCTCTTTATCTGTAGCCAACATGGCAGCAGCTATTGGAGGCTTTCTATACTTCTTTACATACATCCCCTACTTCTTCGTTGCTCCTCGATACAACTGGATGACTCTTAGCCAGAAGCTCTTCTCCTGTCTCCTGTCCAATGTTGCCATGGCGATGGGAGCCCAGCTCATAGGAAAATTTGAAGCGAAAGGTGAGTATTTTCCTTTTCACGATCTTGCCTTGATGATTAGTTACACGCAGAGAGAGTCCAAGGAGAGTCACCTCCACCTCTAGTAATAAACAGACATGTCTGGACAGCTAAGTGAGCAATGCCTTTGGAAACAGGGCCTCAGTATCAGCCACCACTTGGCCAGTGTGTAGTCCTGCCTTTGACTTCTCACGAGGCTTTACCTGGAAATAGCTGTTACTGCAGGAAGACACTAGATGTGAGCATCTGCATCTGTCAACATGAGATTCCACTCAATTACCTCTGAGTCTCTGCCCGCCTCAAGAGGCATTCAGAATGATCACACCCAAGGTCTCAAAGTCCGTGGGTTTTGATCCAACCCTAGCTCTTGGTAATGTGGTGCAATTAGCATCTCTCTACTTTCTGTTTCTTCAAAGCCTACGATAATTGGCGATAAGGATGGGGAAGCCTGAGAAAGAAACAAGGGAAAGACAAGAATATTCTTTTCTTGATTTTTGTGAAATTTACTGATTTTTAAAATATAGGGATCAAATAAAACACTTCTTTGGGCTGACTTTGGCCTGTGGGCACCCACTTTGCAAACCCTGCAGTAGCCACTCATCTTTCAATTGAGGCAGTGGAGCCTGCTCCTCTAAAGAGATGAGAGGGCCCCTAGTGTAACCCTTAACCCCTCACCTGCTGGGGAGTCTTTAGAGAGAGAGAGCTCACCACTTACAAGAAGGCCCCATTCATTTAAGATCACTCAGACCCCTTCCATGGAAGGCCCCGCCCCTCTTGCTTGCTCTGGTTCTAAGGCACAAGGGATTCAGATGAGTTTCTGTGAGGCTGGTATGCTGCCATCTGTCTCCTTGGAGCTGCTACGTGTTATGCTGGTTCCACTAGCAGGAGATGAAATGCAGTCTCCCTTCTAAATGACTGACCTGTGCGTATTTTCAGACCACCTGGGCCCAGCCCTGTGTAGATGTTCTTTTTCAGAATGAACACTCATTTCTTCCAACCATACAATTTCTAGTTGTAGCTTTTTGGTTGTGAGTCTGTGAAAGAAGGCAGGTGGGTAGCCACAAGAACCTTCAGTGTGGCTTTATCGTTAGAATTTTTTCTTCACTTGGTAATGTCTTCTAACACTTTAACTTTTAAATTTATGCTTTTTCCATGTTTAGAAGTATGTGATAAATTGTAGACTTTTTAAATGCACAGTCTCTTCCAGGGTTCAAATAGTTTTTTAAAAGCCATTTACAAAGAAGACTAACAATATGACACCTCTTGTTTTTCAAATTTCTATACTGAATTTTCTTAAAACAGACAAATTTCTATTTGTTTGAAAAAGAACATTGACCAAGGTCAGAGAGCAGCCACCTCAAGCTGACAAAAGGTGGTCTGGCTACACAGAATCTTCAAGCATCATTTGGACTGTGCTGTTGCAAAAGAGAGAGAAGGCAAAACACTATGAACAACACTAAATAGAGCTTTTTATGTGTCCAGAGTATTTCCGTTTTTAAAAAGACTTATATGCAATGTACACTGTTCCAGTGTTAGGCTTATCCCAAATCACATATACATGTATGTGTGTGCATATGTGTATATGTATACATGTATTATGTATATGGATATATGTGTTTATGTGCATATATGTCATTAATCAAACATAAGCCCATCTGGTCAGTTAATGAGCTTTTGCTAGTTCTATAACATTGATTTTGTAACTTATTCTTGTCTTGAAGACCTGAGGAGAGTCGTCAGGTTCGCTATAAAAGCAAGAAAGAAGAGGTCATGCTGACTTGGTAGTGATGCATGCAGGTATGCCATCGAGGGCTGTCAGTTCGTCTCAGGCCCATTTCCTGGTGTGTCTTCCAGGCACGGGCATCCAGTGGCAAGACCTCCTGAGTCCCGTCAACGTGGACGACGACTTCTCCTTTGGTCAAGTTCTGGGCATGCTACTGCTGGACTCCATCTTCTATGGCCTGGTGACCTGGTATGTGGAGGCTGTCCTCCCAGGGCAGTTTGGTGTGCCTCAGCCCTGGTACTTCTTCATCATGGTGAGTACAGGTGCCCTTCCTCCTCATTCTGGCCACCTCCATGGGGGTGCAGGTGTTCCCAACATTCACTCCAGGTCCCTCCCAGTCTGTGACACATGGTGCCTAATCAGGCTGTGATAGAGGTTTCTCCCCTGTGCGTGGTCAGTGAGCAGTGTGACCTAAAGGCCCTGAGACCCCCTGCTGCCCAAGACGATTCCTGCACTCCAGGGTCCAAGGGAAGGAGCTCACTCTGGGCCACTGTCCATGGCCTCAGCACACCCCTACTCATGGCCTCACTTTCTTATCACTTGTTGGGTTTTCTGCCTACAAGGTAATACAGCTTCTTGTAAAAAATGATTGTATTGCTGGAATTTATAGCACAGCCTCACCATCCAGAGACAAACACTGCTGACGGTCCAGTGTGTAGTTCTTCAGGTTTTTTTCTATACATAGACTAACTATCCTTCAAGATACACGGATGTGTATATAACATATAAGTTTGTTTTTTAAAAAAGAGGATCATATTTTAAAATGCCTAAAACTTGCTTCTTTTAACCTTCTTTTAACAGTACATCTTAGATATTTTAACTACATATATATATATATAGATCTGTTTATAAAAATGCTTTTAGATTTATATCTATACATATTTATAAATTTTGTTTTATTTATAAATATGTTTACATTAAATTATGCATTTTAAGAATAAACTTTATTTTTTAATGTCTGAACGGTATTCCACAGATGTCCCACCATGTACTTAACTAATTCCCTGTCGATGGTCGGTGAGGGGCCATGTCAGTGTTCATTCTCTGATTCAACAAATATTTATCAAGCAGCCATTATGTATTTCATCATATCTAAAATGCCGTGGATTGTTAGAGGTACCATTACTTTATCACTAAAAGAGAAAAATACAGTTAAACTATATGGCATTCCATGATTTCTAAGACACAGTCTGACTTCAAAGTAACTTAAAATGTGAGAAATGTGTCCCTTAACACCAGTGGATCCTGGTTTGCCAGAACTATTCCAGGTACTGGAAATATAGTGAGAATACAGCTGTGGGTTAAACAAATTCTCCACCCTCAGGCTTACTTCTGGGGTTCATTCTTCCAGGGCCTGGTTCTCACCTTTTCTATGGCCCTGTCCGCACCCCTGTGTTACCTGTGCCCACAGGCCACCCTCGAGGGTAGGGAGTGTGTGCAGTTTCTGGTTATACTCTTACCCCTCACACAACCTGTTGCTGTGATGGCTAGACAGAGGACGGGTGGTTGTCCTGTCATCTAGACAGAGGGTGGAGTGTCATCCTCTAGATGGAGAGAGGCCCAGCCCTTTAGTTCCTCCTGCTTAGTTTATAAGCTCCAATAAACCTGTGAGTTGCCGTTATGCCACATAGCAGATTGGGAAGCTAAGGCTGAGGGCTTTCCCCAGGGTAGAGAGTGAGGGGCTATCCTGGATCCTGACCCAGCCTTGGGGCTCTAAGCAGCAGTCTCTGCAGAGCGGGCCATATTGTGACGACCAAGGACCAGCTGCTGCTTGTGTTTAGCATGTCCTTTAGTTGTTGCTCTGTTTGTCACAAACATAATGACCCAACATGAATCGGCCTTCTGAGACCCATCTGATTTCCATCCTAGCCTTCCTATTGGTGCGGGCGCCCGAGGATGGTTTTAGGGAAAGAGGAAGAAGACGGTGACCCTGAGAAAGCCCTCAGGACAGAGTACTTTGAAGCTGAGCCAGAGGACCTAGTGGCTGGGATCAAGATCAAGCATGTATCTAAGGTGCCACACCCTGTGGGGACGGGCAGGGGACTGCAGGATCACTGTGTGGTGAGACCTGCCTTCTTGCCCAATGCTCTCTCCGAGCTGGCGACCATCCTCTGGGCCTTGCTTGTTGCCCCTGGATCCCCAAGGCTGCTCTCTGACCAGTTCTCCCAGGCACTGGCCACCCTTTGGGCTCTGCGTCCCTAGGCCCCACTGTGGAGACTCAGGGTTGAATCAGTTACACATGCCACCACCCAGACTTCACCTCTCAGCAGCTTTGTAGTGAATGCTTGCTGTGCTGGCTGCATGCCTCAAACTCATGTGTCTTTGATTCCAGACATTGTGGGTATCAGGGGACCTGTGGGAGCAGGAGGAAGGCAAACCGGAGAACAGCTGGAGGCAGCATGGTTTTCAATCAGCACTCTGCCTAAAACTTCCCACCTTGTGTGCTAACTGGGGACAGTGGGCATGGTCCCCTCTAAAATCCTCAGTGTTTATTCCAGAGGGTAGTGGGAGGGGCCTATGGAATGAATTCCCAAGGGGCATCTGCCTTTCCTGCAGGTGTTCAGAGTGGGGAACAAGGACAAGGCAGCCGTCAGAGACCTGAACCTAAACCTGTACGAGGGGCAGATTACTGTCTTGTTGGGCCACAATGGCGCAGGGAAGACCACCACTCTCTCCATGCTCACAGGTGAGGGGCCATGTGGCCGCCATGGCCAGAGTGGGGTAACTGGCAAACCCATTCACAGGCAGGTCCTTGGGTAAAACGAGGCAAAATCGTGTGGACCTGGCAAGGCATGACTCCCCGTGCAGACCGGCAGGATGCCCAGCTGAACCTAGCCCTCTGGGTCTTCTACTTGGCTGTAGGTCTCTTTCCCCCAACCAGTGGGCGGGCCTATATCAACGGGTATGAAATCTCACAAGACATGGTTCAGATCCGGAGGAGCCTGGGCCTGTGCCCGCAGCACGATGTCTTATTTGACAACCTGACAGTTGCAGAACACCTGTATTTCTATGCTCAGGTGAGCTGGTGGGGGGTAGGACTTGGAGGTTATTATTACTGTTGCTTGCTCTGTAGCTTGTGTGCCTGGGTTCCTGAGACAGCCAGCTGAGCCCTTAGCCTCCTAGCAAACCAAAGCCTGCTCCCAGAAGCCCTCCCACACCCCCAGAGTAGGGGAGGAAGGAGGGAAGTCAGCAGTCAGAGGGCAGCACATGAAGGGATGGGACAACGCCAGGCCTAGGTGGCTTGCTGGACAGGCGTCAGAAGCTCTTATCAGATCTTTCTGCCCACTGCTGTTTCAGCTGAAAGGCTTGTCACGCCAGAAGTGCCCCGAAGAAGTCAAACAGATGCTGCACATCCTCAGTCTGGAGGACAAGTGGAATTCCCGGTGCCGGTTCCTGAGTGGGGGGATGAAGCGTAAGCTGTCCATCGGCATCGCCCTCATCGCAGGCTCCAAGGTACGAGGCAACAGGTCTGGCCTCCTGAAGGACACAGGTCAGGGCCCCCACATGCAGTGGATAAACACTTAGGGCAATGCAGCCCAGAGTCATCACCCTCTAGCTCTCACTCGGCCTGGGCTGACTGCTGTTCCTACAGCCCAGGTACCTTGTTCCTGGACGTCTTGAACGGGCAGTCTGGTGAGGGTGGTACTGCTGCATCTTCATGGAAATCTAGCCACACAAGACCGACAGCACAGCTAGCTGGGGCCGGTTCACAGGGCTGTTCCTCCGCTTTCCAGGTGCTGATGCTGGATGAGCCCACCTCGGGCATGGATGCCATCTCCAGGAGGGCCATATGGGACCTTCTTCAGCAGCAGAAAAGTGACCGCACCATCCTGCTGACCACCCACTTCATGGACGAGGCCGACCTGCTGGGGGACCGCATCGCCATCATGGCCAAGGGGGAGCTGCAGTGCTGCGGGTCATCACTGTTCCTTAAACAGAAATATGGTGAGTGGCCGAGGGTAGGAAACACAGAGGGCAGCCCGGTCTCCCTTCCATACAGGGTCAGTGTCACTGGCCCACCGTGCTGAAGGAAGTGCCCACTATTAACTTTTGTGAAGGGCCCCTGAGATCAGGCAAGGATAGGCCTTCTCTAGACTTCCTGTCTGTAGCCTCTGGGTGGGGACCCAAGGTCCCAGGCTGAGGGGATTGTGAGAATTAAGAAGAGGAGGAACTGATAGTCTTGATTTGGTTAGAATGACAATCAATCATAGCCAATGAAACAGCAGATGAATACAAGGGCCACTGAGAGCAGCAGTGCCCTGGGAGAGGCCAAGCATGCTTGCCAATGTTGTAGCTCTCAAATCAGCATGGTCCACAGCACAGTTCAGGGCTAGTGGGTTGCATGTGGAATGAGGACATTCTTTGCTATGTGAGGATGGCATCCCTTCCTAAGGGCAGCTCATGGTCCAGCATGGTGCTGCCATGCCAGGTCCCATCCATGTTCTTCCACTAGGGGAGACAAAGACAGAAGACAAGCACTCTTTTCCTTAGACACCCCAGGAACTGCACACCTTGCTTCTGCAGCTTCCCCTGCCCAGCCAATACACAGCCATGTCAAGCACATGGTGACCCAGTGTAGTCGCCATCAGGCTGAGGGTGGGGGCAGTGGGCTGAAGAGGGTGGCCTTCATCCTGGGGTTCCATTACTGAGAAATTGGGGAGAATAGGTTTTGGGGACTGTATTTGCTGTAGCCTCTGGGACTTGAAGTCCAAAGTCTGGCTTGGATTTCACCTCCTTACCATGTTTAGCACCCAAGTTTTTTGGCATCTCTTCTCAGCTAGGGAGCAGGGAGCAAGACCTTCAGAACAGCACTGAGGAGCTCTGAGATGCATTCATTCTGGTCCATCTGTCTCCTGCTCTAGCCCCTTTCCCATGAGCTTGCCCAGGTTGTAAATCTGAAGACCCTGGCTGATCCAGGAGACCTGGGAGACAGCCTCACGTGGGGCTCCACTGTGTTCCAGGTGCAGGCTACCACATGACTCTGGTGAAGGAGCCACACTGTAACCCTGAAAGCATCTCCCAGCTGGTCCACCATCACATCCCCAATGCCACCCTAGAGAGCAGCGCTGGAGCGGAGCTGTCGTTCATTCTTCCAAAGGAGAGCACTCACAGGTATGCATCCCAGAGAGAACGCACAGGTAGAGATTCAAGAAGAGGGCTCAGTGGGCCTTAAGGGTTCCATGCTTAGGGTCATCCCCCCTGCACCTGTCAGGCTTGACCAGTGGGCATCTCTCAGCTCCTGGGCCTGTGATAGTCAGTGCATGGTGAATCTGCTTTCTGAGTCGGGGCTGCCAGGCCTCCCTGTGCAGCCGAGCTGGGAGGAACCATTTTTGTTGCAACTTTTTCCAATTTCTTATTGCCTAATTTTGTGGGATTTTTTTCCCATGCAGATATTTTACATTTACATGAGTCATATATTTTTCCCTTGTGATTTCTTCTTAGAATGTTTTTCCCTGCCCTGTGATCAAATGAATATTTTGGTTGATTTTGTGATCTCATGCAAGTGTATACTATCAAAGAATGCCTCACAGGCCAAAGAACTCATAAGTGTCATGTGGGGGAAAATAAAGCAGGCAACAAAACCCAAATTTTATTTTTTTAAAAATGGCATTTCAAGGAGCTCACTTCCTTTACCCTTCCCCTATATTGCACGGAGGTGTATATTTAGGAAAGAATTATCTGGAAAGTCACTGAGAAGCAACTCATCACCTGGGGTCATTTTTCAGGTTTGAAAGTCTTTTTGCTAAACTAGAGAAGAAGCAGAAAGAACTGGGCATCGCTAGCTTTGGGGCCTCTGTCACCACAATGGAGGAAGTATTCTTAAGGTCAGTAAATGTGTGTTTTCATCAGGCTAGGACTCAGCGATGTGGATAATTTTTTAAAAGCATAATGATAAATGAGTTCTCTTGATTATCACCTTGAACACTTGGACCTATGCCTGGGGTAGGAGCAGGGCAGTGGGCTGGCTGTCAGAGCCCGAATTTGAATCATGACTCTGTTATTAACACCTGCACAAACCCAGTGAGGTTTCTGACACATGCAGCAATTCGGAAAGCAAAGGGCGGCTGTGCTTCCATCACACTGGGAATGTGTGCTCTTCTCCTGGGGTCCTTCCCCGGAGCACCATGGCAGCAATGGGCTTGCTAAGCTCCTCTCAGCTTTAGATAGTAATCCAGAGCGTGCCTCCATCCATAATGAAGATGTAAAATTTAGCGTTCAGACTCTCAGAACTATAGGGTGAGCTCAAGATGATTCACAGATTTATCAGACATTTGTTGAATGCTTATTTAACAGATATAGTGCTAAGAACTAGAAATACAAAAATAGAATGTTAGGTAGATGTTTTTCCTTGAGGACTCAGAGCTTAGAGCAATCAACAGATTAAGTATATTTAAACACAGTGCAAGTATCATGCCCCAAGTCCTGTCCTGCCCCTCTGGAAAGAAAGCCTGGTCATAAGTACTGACCTTGGTCAATCTCCCCATGAGACTGGGGTCCCCATGGGCAGGTCCCTGTCTTCTGTGTCTCTCTCCTGGACTTTGCTTCGCTACAATAGCTGGTCTTCCAGAGATATTTATTGATGAAAGAATGAACTAACCAACTGATAAAGCTGATGTCATTCTACTTGAGTGCTTCTGACAGTCACCCTCTTTCCGCCTCTGCTTCCCTTCTTGGTGGAATGATAGCTTCTCCCTCCCCGGGGAGCTGAGTCACAACCAGGCCTCGTGTGTCTTGGTACAGGGTTGGTAAGCTGGTAGACACCAGCATGGACATCCAGGCCATCCAGCTGCCTGCCCTACAGTATCAACACGAGAGGCGGGCGAGTGACTGGGCAGTGGACAGCAACCTGTGTGGGACAATGGACCCAACCAATGGCATCGGCTTCCTGATCGAGGAGGAGTGCACTGCCGTCAAGCTCAACACCGGGGTGAGCACTTGGGGCTGGGGCTGGCCAGCACAGGAAGATTGGGAGACCCCTGAACCTCATATGTTAGAGTCCACAAGGGAAGACATAGCTTGAGGAGGGTCAGTGCCCTGGGAAGAGGGCAGTTAGAGCCCATGCTCCCATGAGTTGACAAGGATAAGGAAATCTCAGAACATTTTAATCAAACAATTGTAACTTCTTAATGTTCTAACTTGGCCACTCACGGATAAAAGCAAATGTTTGCTTACAATGCGAACAGTGCTCCCTTCACTGAGAGCTTAGTGTGTGCTAGTACTTGATGAGGTAGAGGCAGCACTGGCTCCATTTTATAGACAGGACACTGAGGCCTTGGCCAAGGTTGCATGGCCAGCATGTGGTAGAGCCGGGATCTGGTCGCTGTCGACCTGACTCAGAGCTCTGATGCTCCGCACACTTAGAGGACAGTAAAGGGGTAAGTTTGGGGAACACAGGCAGCTGGGGAAAATTTGTCCATCCCCAAGCACAGCTGGGGTCCTCCTACCAGGAGCAGGGGGAGGCAGAGGCCTTAGCTTCCCTGTAGGATTGCTGTCAATCCTCTAATGTCCTATGACAAGGAAACAGTGCCTGCCCTGCCTGTTGTGAGACCCCCAAGGCCCACGTTGGTACCTGCAAGGACATGTACATATATGTCCCACATGTCATTGACTGAGCCCTGCTAGAAGCCCAGGGGCCCCAGGGCACAAACATCAGCTGAAGACCCCAGGCTTATGCAGGGACTGTGCTTGCTGCTGGTCATGCACTGGCTCCAGAGTGGCATTCGCATTACCTTGTCCCCTCTGCCACAGCTCACCCTCCACTGCCAGCAGTTCTGGGCCATGTTCCTGAAGAAGGTCACATACAGCTGGCGGGAATGGAAGATGGTAGTGGCCCAGGTCCTGGTCCCCGTGACATGCATTACCCTTGCCCTCTTGGCCATCAACTACTCCTCCGAGATCTTCGACGATCCCATACTGAAGCTGACCTTGGGCGAGTACGGCAGAACCGTCATGCCCTTCTCGGTTCCTGGGACTTCTCGGCTGGATCAGCAGCTGTCCGAGCATTTGAAGGACATGCTGCAGGCTGAGGGCCAGGAGCCTCGAGAAGTGTTGGGTAAGGAGTATCCTTGGGGGCTCAAGGCCTGAGCCATGCTATCAGAGCCCTGCGGACATTTGGGGTTGTTAGTTCTTCACTGCCCTGTGCACGGTAGGACTGCTATTTTTCTCCCACCCCATCATTGTTGCACTGAGTCAGAGGGAGACACAAGACAGCATCTCTAGGGCTAAAACTTTGTCCAGGTAGTCATTTCTTGAAGTTGTATATTTTAGGACCATTCAAACAAAATGTGAAACTTTGATGATCTTTATGTTGCCTTTTCTTTGTTTACTAGGCTGGTCACAATATACATTAATATGACATGATATTTTCTTTCAGCATCCTAAAACCAAAACCATCTTGCATCCCTGGCAGTGGCAGTTGGACACTGCCCTGGGTTTAGAGTAGGCATCGCGCTCTGGTTACATGGATTGTGCCTGAAAGTTTTCTCTTTTTACTGCTCCCCTCCCACTTCCTGGCCAGCAACTTTGAGATTTGGCATATGGAATGGTCATAAAATCTTGTCAGGAATTAGGTTCTTCTTTAAGAGAAGCTGCATGTATGGGCGGCCTAGAACAGGCTGGCACTGCAGTGAGCACTGGGCTGGGCCAGAGCTCCTGCAGCCCAGAGTCTCCACTTGGCCCTGCCAGCAACTGTGACCCTGACTAACCCAAACAATGGTAGATGCCCCTGTTTGTCATCCCCATGTGCCCTCCAGCGTTGTTTTCTGGCTGTCACCCAGCCTAGCCCAAAAATTACAAGGCTCTCATGGTGCACGGTGACTCTAGGGAATTTAGGAAACTGCCATAGACACCCTGGCCTGAGTCCATCTGGAAGGTCAAATTGCCTGTTTCTTCATCAAGTGCAGGGTCTTTTAGTTCTAACCACATCACTACATGTATTTAAGTACATCTGACCTTTTTCCTTGTGTAATGACAACAGGCTTTGATGGAAACCATTATAACTATCAGTACTAGGATTCATTGATATATTCCTGTCCTTTCACTGACCCTCGAATCCTGTAGTGTAGGTGTTATCGTTGTCCCCATTTTACAGCTGAGTAAGAGGCAAAGCCAGAGCAGGCAGTGTATATACAGGGTGGAATGGCCTGTAGACAGTGTCTGTGCATGTAGGAGGTGGTTTGTCCTTTCTATAGTCCCTCCAGGCCTTCAGAGCTCCCCAGAGCATGGGCCATGGGGACTGGTTATCTGTGCTGCTAACTCTGCCATTGTTCTCCAGGTGACCTGGAGGAGTTTCTGATTTTCAGGGCCTCAGTGGAGGGGGGCGGCTTTAATGAGCGGTGCCTAGTGGCAGCATCCTTCAGGGATGTCGGTGAGCAGATGGTCGTCACTACCCTGTTCAACAACCAGGCATACCACTCCCCGGCCACTGCGCTAGCCATCGTGGACAACCTCCTATTTAAGATGCTATGCGGTCCTCGGGCCTCCATCACAGTCTCCAACTACCCTCAGCCTCGGAGTGCGCTGCAGGCTGCCAAGGATCAGTTCAACGAGTACGTGCACTGCCCTGCCACCCTCGCCCCCGGGGCAGGACTCCATCCCCATCAGGCCAGGCTTCTGTCCCTCCTATCAGGACTATTCTTCAGGACTGACCCCCTCAGTAATGTCAGGGGCCACCAGGAGCCACAGAGGAGAGAATAAAGCATAGTTTCTGCCCTCAGAAAGCTTCCTGTTCTTGGCAGGGGGAATCCCTGCCCACATCTTCCTCAGCCCTTCATACTCACCCTTGTTTTTGGTGAAACCCCATCCCACATGCACTGCAGTCCCTGCAGGGAGCTCCTGAGGATTTGGAGGGTGGCAGTGGCCTCTTCCCAAATCTGTACCTGGCTCCTACCAGCCACTGACCCCAGGGGGTCCCAAAACTACCCTGGCCATGTGTGTGAGTGAGGACAGCAGAACGAAGCAAGGTCAGGCATCCTTGCCCCTTTGCGGCCTTGAGTTAGAGAGTCAGGAGGTGTCTTTCTCCTTAGGCCTTGTCATGTCTCCATGTATGTAGGACTCTCCCTTATCCCAGTCACAGAGCCCCTAAAACTCTAGAGACCAATTAGAGAAAGCCAAGAAAATCAGTTAATTTGAGAACAATCACTCCAGTGCAGCTAATTAATGGGGGGCAATTTCATCTCCACTCCCCATTCTAGACTGTCCCCTGGCCCCTACCATGTCTTCTTTTCTCTCGGCTACCTCTCATCCCTACCCCAAAAGCAGAGACACGGTGGCAGTCATTTTTACTCCTTTCTATGCCAGAAACAGACAAGCAGCAGGAATTTTTGGTTTAACAGCTTAAGAGATAAAATTCACCCACCTTACAATCCCCGTTTGTACTATACGATCGTATAGTTGTTAGTATATTCACAGAGTTGTGGAGCCATCACCACAATATAATTTTTTAAGATAATTGACATGACATTATGTTAGTTTCAGGTGTACAACTTAATGATTTGTGTTGTATAGCGAAATGATCACAGTAATTCTAGTTAATATCACCATATGTAGTTATAAATTTTTTTCTTCTAATGAGAACTTAAGATTTGTTCCCTTAGCAGCTTTCGGATATGAAATACAGGGTTATTGATTATGGTCGCCATGCCGCACACTGCATCCCCATGGCTTATGTATTTTATAACTAAAAGTTTGTACCTTTTGGCCCATTCACCCATTTTGCCCAGTCCTCTCCTCTGGCAACCACCACTTGGTTCTCTGTATAAGTTTTGTTTTGGGTTTTTCTGTTTTGTTTTGTTTAGATTGCACATATAAGTGAGATCATATAGTATTTGTCTTTCTCTGACTTATTTCACTTAGCCCTCTAGGTCTACTCATATGGTCACAAATGACAGGATTTCTTTCTTTGTTATAGCTGAATAATATTCTGTTATAATATTCTATTATATATGTTTGTGTGTGTATCACATTTTTTATCTATTTTTTATTCATTTCTTTATCCATTTCTTTATTCACTCATTAATGAACAACAGGTTGTTTCCATGTCTTGGCTGTTGTAAAAAACTCTGCTATGAACATGAGGGTGCAGAAATCTTTTTGAGTTAGTGTTTTTGTTTCCTTCCTATAAATACCCAGTGGAATTGCTGGATCATATGGTAGTTCTATCTTTAACTTTTGAAGGAACTGTCACACTGTTTTCCGTAGTAGCTGCACCAATTCACATTCCCATCCATAGTGCACAAGCATTCCTTTTAATCCATATTCTCACCAACACTTGTTATTTCTTGTCTTTTTGATTCTAGCAATTGACAAATGTGAGGTGGTATCTCATTGTGGCTTTGATTTGCATTTCCCCAATGATTAGGGAAATGAACATCTTTTCATGTACCTATTAGACCAGAATATAATTTTATTGAATGTTTCATTATCCCCAAAAGTCACCCTGTGACCACTGGCAGTTATTCCTCATTCCTCTCTCCACCTCTAAGCAGCCGCTAGTCTACTTTATGACTCCGTGGATTTGCCTGTTTTGAATATTTCATATAAATGAAATCATACAAAATGTGGCCTTTCATGCCCGGCTTCTTTCATTATCAAGGTTTATCTATGTTATAGCATGTGTCAGTATTGCATTCCCCTTTTTTGGTCAAATAATATCCAGTTGTCTCAGTACCATTTATGTAAATGTTCAGGGAGTTTTTAAGCAACAGAATAATGCCATCAAAGCCAGTTTCTAGAAGGTGTTGCTGGCTACTAAATGTAAAATGTACAATATACTTGTGGGGTGGGGGGTGGCAGTGAGCTGCTGCAGCCATGCAGGCTCCTGACAGTGTTGTCTGACAAGGGCAGAACAGAGAGAACCAGGCAGAGGAGTCTCAGATGTGGGAAAGGCAGAGTGATAATTGAGTGTCTGTGGGGATTGGGCTGCACAGGAGACAGATTAAAAGCTACTGGGAAAGTGGCACTGCTGTCACTGGGGACAGGAAGTCCAGAGGGAGAGCTATTTTGGGGTGGCAGGGGGTGGATCTTCCCGGTGCCAAGACCCCCCTCTCCCCCAACTTTGGCATTCTCTCTTAAACTCCTTTAGCAGCTGGGCCACTGTATCACATGCTTTGAATGGTAGTGAAAAAGGAACCAGTCCCCCAGCTGGCCAGACATTATGTGCTCTGTCCCTGACCTGCCATGTCCTCCTGCAGGGGCCGAAAGGGATTTGACATCGCCCTCAACTTGCTCTTCGCCATGGCATTCTTGGCCAGCACGTTTTCCATCCTGGCAGTCAGCGAGAGGGCCGTCCAGGCCAAGCACATCCAGTTTGTGAGCGGAGTCCATGTGGCCACTTTCTGGCTCTCAGCTCTGCTGTGGGACCTCATCTCCTTCCTTGTCCCTGCTCTGCTGCTGCTGGTGAGAGTCGCAGTTGGTGCTGAGACCCTTCCCTACATATCCAGGGGTCTTGCCTTGGGGCCCCTGCACAGACCTCAGCCAGCCCAGGGCCCATTCTGACAACTCAGCCCTGGTTCCAAGAGGATGGTTGAGAATTCTAGGGACCCCCCTTATCAGTCTCCACACCCCCAGCCTATTCACCTCTTTGGTTGGCCCTGGAGCAGGGTGCCCTGGTGACAGCTCCATCAGCAAAGGGAAGAAGAGGGAACCCTAGGAAGGGTCCCAGGACTGAAAGCCACCATGGGGGATGACTCAGCCTATGAGGCAGATGGGTCTGGGTTCCTGCATTGCTCTGTGGGCTCGTGAATCTCCCCTCTCTGTGCTGCTGCAGGTGGTGTTCAAAGCCTTCGACGTGCATGCCTTCACAAGGGATGGCCACGTGGCCGATGCCCTGCTGCTGCTCATGCTCTACGGCTGGGCCATCATCCCCCTCATGTACCTGATGAACCTCTTTTTCTCGGGGGCAGCCACTGCCTACACAAGGCTGACCATATTCAACATCCTGTCAGGCATTGCCACCTTCCTCATGGTCACCATCATGCGCATTCCAGGTGGGAGCCTGGAGACTGCCCCCCACTCCCGGGCAACCTGGGTACCTATAGAACCTCTTTACCCCAAAATGCAGGAGGAGTGGGGGTCAGGGTGGCACTGATTTGGGCACTGGACCAGACCATGCTATAGCAGCACCTCCCCCTTGCAGTTACAGTGGGGCAACCCGCTGGGAGGTGCTGTCCCAGGAAGGCCTGGTGCCTGATCTGTGGAAGATGCCAGCTAAGTGTCCTGACCCAGACGTATTACATAGGGAACATCGGGAACCTGCCTTCCCTGATTTAATCTGTCCTTGGAGGCAAGTGTGGTGTGTTCCTACAGTGCTAACTTGTTTGTGCCTTTTCCACACAGCGGTAAAGTTAGAAGAACTTTCTAGAACCCTGGACCATGTGTTCCTGGTGTTGCCCAACCACTGTCTGGGGATGGCGGTCAGCAGCTTCTATGAGAACTATGAGACCAGGAGGTACTGCACCTCATCTGAGGTGGCAGCCCACTACTGCAGGAAATACAGTGAGTGTCAGGACAGCACGGGCAGCCCATTTTTCTCTGCTCTCTCCTTGAGACCACCCAGAGAATCCCCAAGAGCCTTGTTCCTATAAAGGGGGTCCTCTGGGGAAGCTCTGGAGTGGGCAGTGGCCCGTGGTGTGTCAGGGCATGTCCCTGGTCTCAGCACTAAGATACCCCAGGCTTGAGCACAAGAAGGGTCTTCAGAAGATGTGTGTTCACCACCACCCTGGAATGATATTCACTTCCTCCTTCCTGCCTGGCCAACCCTTAACCAATTACATCTGCAAAGGCCCTATATCTAAGTAAGATCATTCACAGGTTCCAGGGGTTAGGACATGGACATGTTTTTTTAGGGGGCCACCATTCAGCCCACCACACACCCTTTCTGTGTCTTGAACAGTCTTTAGCTGGCAGCTCAGCTGTCATGTCTACAGAGCCTTGCACATCTCCCTGGCAGACTCCGTCTCTGCTCTGTTCCTGCTACTTTCTTATTTCATAGGACAGACTTGGGGGAGAGGGAGACACATCTTACCTGTCTTTATTTCTCAGTGAAGTCCCTGAGTGAATAAGCAAGTGTGTGAGTGAGTGAGCTAGGGCATGACTTGGTCGCTTATCATAGCGACCTTAAAATGTGAAACTACCCCAAAATGTGGGAAGTGTTTGGGGCCCCTGTGTGACAGTGACAACATGGAAGTTGAATGGACCCTATGCCTTCACAGTCTCCATGTGGATAGCTGGGGTGTAGGCACCTGGTGGGCCAAGAGGGACTCGGGCTGGTACCTGGTAGAGGAGGAGAGGTGCTAGGGGAAACAGGGTGCAGCACCCTCTCCCTTGCCCACACAGATATCCAATATCAGGAGAACTTCTATGCATGGAGCTCCCCAGGGGTCGGCAGGTTTGTGACCTCCATGGCTGCCTCAGGGTTTGCCTACCTCACCCTGCTCTTCCTCATTGAGACTGACCTGCTATGGAGGCTGAAGACCTGCATCTGTGCCTTCTGGAGGAGGCGGGCACTGGTGAGTGGCTACTGCAGCTCTGCACCAGGAAGGTCTCCCACTGAGGCCAGACTTTCTTAGGCCAGGCCACAGGGAGGACCTCAGAGGCCAGCAATAGCCAGGGGGTATGTGTACCACGTGATTCACAGCCTCAAGGGGGTTGAGGTCCTCTTGAGTCCTTGGTCTCAACAGAGGCAATACTTCCAGGCACCCTGGTATTTGTCACACACATCTAGTCCCAACAAACAAATGAAACCTGCTGACACCACACATTGGATGCACAAATTAACCCAGGGTGAATTGGCTTCTCTAAAATATTAAGACCTCTAAGAAGAGGAGTTTCTTACCACGTATTTAAAATATTACATCCCTCAGTTGAATTTCCTGGTTTTCTCCATGAGTCCTGCACCATCCTTGTTCCTCAAGCAGTTTGTGTCTGTTCGACGCTAATTTCAGCCCTTAAGGGTCCCCCAGCTCTACTTTTAAAAGGCCTCAGTCCGCACAGTTGGGCTGGGCTGGGTAGGCCATCTCAGAGATCTCAGCCCCTTCTCCCACAGAAAAGGACTCCTCGGACTGGACCTCACCCATATGGTCTTTTCCTGCAACACTTAGATGGAAGTGTACACACAGCCGTCAGGGCTTCCTGAGGACCAGGACGTGGCAGATGAGAGGAACCGAATCCTGGCCCCCAGCTCGCACTCCCCATTGGACACTCCCCTGGTCATCAAGGAGCTCTGCAAGGTAAGGTGGACACCCTCTGCAGGTCCCTGGTCTGTCCCCACCACCCAGCCACCAGGAAGCTGGCTCCCCACCTTCCCATTGCCTTGATTTCTCCTGGGGACCTTGCAGGTGTATGAGCAGCAGGCGCCCCTCCTTGCCGTGGACAAGATATCCCTCGCAGTCCAGAAAGGGGAGTGCTTTGGGCTGCTGGGTTTCAACGGAGCTGGCAAAACCACCACTTTCAAAATGCTGACTGGGGAAGAGACCATCACTTCTGGGGATGCATTTGTCGGGGGCTACAGCATCAGCTCAGACATCGGGAAGGTGGGTGCCACCAAGGAGGTAGGGAGAAGGGGTGTCCTGGAGGCAGAGATGCTGCTCATCTCTGCTCACAAGGGGACAGCAGGATGAAGGAGTGACCAGGGACAGAGCTAAAACAGTGATGAGGAGAGAACAGGAAGATAAGGGCTGCCCCCCTTGGCTGGCAGGGCCCAGGACTGGCTGCAGGGCCAAGACTGGGTGCCTCCCAGAAGAGCCGCTTCTGTGGACCTGGGAGGGCATGGTGCTCACAGCGCGCTGTCTCATTTGGAAGAACAGGCTCTCTCCAGTCTGTGTACATAGATTTACAATGATGGTGCCCTGGCTGTTCAGACCAGGCATCCCACCAAGTACCAAAAGCCAGATAAAACATCAATGACAAACCACATTGGTAAGAGCATGGAAGAGCACTCAACATGGTGAGGAACTCTGGCTGAAATTCAGGAGCCCTGAGAGGCGCAGAGAGCCACTGTGTTCCAGACAGTGGTTGTGGATTTAGGGGCCTTGCTGAATGAGAGTAGAAACAAAGGCCCATGGTGGGGGTATAATAGGAGACTTTCCCCATGTGGGGCTGAATTGAAAAGGCTGCCCCTTGGGATAAGGATGAACGAGGCCTCCCTCTTGCTCCTTCACCCCTGAGGATTGAATGGAAGGTTTCCTATATACTGAGCAGAGCAAGAAAAGGAATGGAGAAGAGCTTGTGCCTGGGAGTGACCACATCTCCTGAACCGGCAGCAGGGATCAGATCTTAATACATGCCCTCTCTGGAAGAAAGCCTTCATCCTAGGCTTTGAAGAACCCCCCAAATAGTGCTTCAAGCCCTATGAGCAGCACACAATTAAACAGAGGAGACAGGCCCCGTACTTAGAACCTGCAGACACAAGGGCCCTGCAGGAGAAAGAAGCCAACCACTCTAGATTTGCAATCTCCAGACCCAGCTTATAAAATGGCTGTGTTCACTGTGTTTGAAGAATTAAGACAAAACATATGTAGGAAAGAGAAAACTATAAATGTAATCTAGAAAATGGAGGAAAGGGTGAGAAGTCCTAAATACATTTAATCTGAGTTCCAGCAGGAAAGGAGGAAATGAAGGAAAAATAATTACTGACAAGGTAATAGCTAAGAATATTCCCAGACCAATTAAACACAGACGCTGGAAGCCTAAGAACCCCAAGGAGGGTAAAGAAAAGAAACCCTGCCTCTGGAATCCACAGACTCCAGGCTCATCTGTCCCCTGCCAGCTGCTGAAGGGAGTGGGAGATAGTGGCAGCCATGCAGCACCCTGGCTCTGCTGGAAGTGACCATCTGACCAGGCAATGCCCCTCCCCAAAGGTGCTGCCAGCCAACCTCTCTTTCATTAGAGGGAGAAGAAAGAAAAGTCCTAGCACACGTTAGATGTTTGTTAAACTTCTGATGAATGAATGAGTGGGTGATATACCAGCGGATATTTGCATGTGGTGATCACTTAATGTAATCAGTACATTTTTGCACCAACCCACACCCACACTGCCCATAGTAAACAAGGCTCTGGCCCATCTCTGACCCCTCATTTTGGGGCAGTGTGGCTACCTGTGGGCTCCCTGAGCTGGCAAGCCCCTCCTGTGTCCCTGCTGAAGTGCTGCTTCGCCAACTTTGGCTTTGGGTGGTGCACCTGCTGATGGACCATCCTGGACAAATAGACTGGGAGAAACCTGGAGGAATCTTCCTCTGACCTGCTGCCTCCCTGGCTGTGTTCCAACCCCAGGTGCGGCAGCGGATCGGCTACTGCCCCCAGTTTGATGCCCTACTGGACCACATGACGGGCCGAGAGACATTGGTCATGTATGCCCGGCTCCGGGGCATCCCCGAGCGCCACATCAGTGCCTATGTGGAGAACACGCTTCGAGGCCTGCTCCTGGAGCCACATGCTAACAAGCTGGTCAGGACTTACAGGTACGCCTGTGCCGCAGCCCCTCCCCTGCCCTGTGAACTGATGACCCATGGGTCTTCTCAGGGTAGTCAGGGTCTCCCTTACCATGGAGCTGGACACAGGTTGGGAGCCAGAGCTCCCAGATGAGAGAAGTTTCCCTGCTGGCTCCTGCCTTCTGGAGGCAAGGCCAGCCACAGGTGATGTCAAGACCACTTAGGTGCAGACAGATGGTGTTGCTGCTTCACGTGGGTGTGTGGACCAACCCCCTGGGCACAGCTTTCTCTGGGGCCTCCAGCTCTGTAAGGTGGGCTTTCCAGGCACACTCTCTCATTCCTCCTCACCTGGGGCTCTCTGCAATCACCAGGCCCTGTCCTCTGCTGGGACCGAGGGATCCCATACTAATAATCAGCCTTGTCCCCTCCTACACCCCCTCTACTCCAGCGGTGGTAACAAGCGGAAGCTGAGCACCGGCATTGCCCTGCTTGGAGAGCCTGCAGTCATTTTCTTGGATGAGCCATCCACTGGCATGGACCCTGTGGCCCGGCGCCTGCTCTGGGACACTGTAGCAAGAGCCCGTGAATCCGGCAAGGCCATCATCATCACCTCCCACAGGTAGCTCTGGGGTCTCTGTGGGTCAGTGGAAGAGCTGGGATGAGGGCTATGGGAGGGATGGGCTGGAAGGGGCCAGGTGGAGAGAGACCTGACAGTAGCTAGTACAGAATCTGAGTAGAATCCCAGATGCTGCCAGGTGGGCCACACTCGGAGCAAAGAAATGAGTAACACCCTAATCTGGGTGTTGATACCTTCCAACCTGCATGAGCCTTTGACATGGAAGGCAGGCGTTACCATTCCCCAGCCCTGTGTCAGGCATCCATCCCCTCTCCCCAGCATGGAAGAATGTGAGGCCCTGTGCACCCGGCTGGCCATCATGGTGCAGGGTCAGTTCAAGTGCCTGGGCAGCCCACAGCACCTCAAGAGCAAATTTGGCAGCGGCTACTCCCTACGGGCCAAGGTCCAGAGCGACGGGCAACAGGAGGCACTGGAGCAGTTCAAGGCATTTGTAGACCTGACCTTCCAAGGTGTGTGAGGCTGTACAGAGGCATCTGAGCTTTCCCCCTACCAAGTCCCACATCCCTGACCCCTGGGATGAGGGCCACGATTCTGTGGGCCCAGGTCACCCTCCCCTAGCCCTCCAGCCCAGCCCTCACGGGGACAAGGTCTCTCCTTTGTGCAGGCAGCGTCCTGGAAGATGAGCACCAAGGGATGGTCCATTATCATCTGCCTGGTGATAACCTCAGCTGGGCGAAGGTGAGCATGGGCCCCACCGGACTCCATCTGGGGCTGGGGAAAGTCCCTCCAGCAGTCACTTCTTTTGCGGTGATTCTAGGATCTTTCCAAGGAATAATCACTTGCAATTTCTGCTCTAACATTCACCCTAATATCTGCTAGGTTTGGAGGTTTATACCCAAAATATTTTGAGGTGGAAAAATTTGGTGCAAAAGAGGAAACTAGTTCAGAGAGGGAACACAGCTTGCCTGAGGCCATACTCCTAGTTGGAAATAGAAGGAGACACAGCCCCTGGGCCTGCTCACCGAGCACAACCTACTCCTCCCTCTGAGAGTTCTGCTCACCTTGCAGGATCTCTAGGGGCTGACTGGGCAGAGGTAGGGTCATGGGGACTATACCACTCCTTATGGCCAGACAACTCCCAGACCAGCCAAGAAGCAGGGCTTGTTAACAGCAGCTTTTCTGCTTCCCTAAGGTCTTTGGTATCCTGGAGAAGGCCAAGGAGAAGTACAGAGTGGATGACTACTCTGTGAGCCAGATCTCACTGGAACAAGTCTTCCTGAGCTTCGCCCACCTGCAGCCACCTGCAGAGGATGAGGGGCCATGAGGAGCCTGGCAGGGGCAGGGCGAGTGGGTGCACAGGCAGACGTCATCTCCCTCTGAGTTAATCTTATCCTGCACCTTTATTTCTAATCAGTTTTCTATGATGGATATGAGAATCAAGGCACAATGTGGACTGGGTGTATCAGTACCCTCACACCAGGAATCAGCATTGGAACATCCACATCTAAGGTGATTGCCAAACCCCGATCTCCAGAACCCAAAGTCCCAACCAAGAGCGGGTCCGGCAGCTTATGCAGTCAAGCTGCAGGGTCTTTGGGGAAAGCCGACCCGGAAGGGGCCACAGCTGATCCAGGGATTGAATTTCCCTGTGGGCTCATGAGGAGAGCACCCAGTGACATCTCCATGTTTACTTGTGGCACGGAGCTCCTCTGGGTGTGAAGCGGGAAACCGGCAGGATAGTTGGCAGCTGGGCTCGCCAGGCTGCCTGGAATGGACAGAAAGGTGGCCTGTCGCCATCCATGAGGGAGATGCTGGCTGTGATTAGGTGCCGAGGTCTTGGTTTCAGTGCAGCCAGGGGCATCCTGAGTATCTGCTTCTGAGAGCATGGACACTACTTGAGGCAGAGCTGACCCTTCCTCCGGCACCATCTGACCAGCGTCTTCCAGAGCCGGCTGGTGCAAGGAGGGAAGTCAGTCCTCCATTCCAGACCCAGCCCTTTGAGAAGCCACAACCGGGAGGCCAGTCGGGGACTGAGTAGCCATCTATGGAGGATGCACCTAACACATGGTGACTCTGCCAGAAAATAAAGGCTGGAAGGGAACATGACCACAGTCTGTGAGTCACACACAAGATGGGGATCATGGACCGTCACCTACCCACAGTCCTAACGCACACCTCCTGTGTCAAGTTTCAGACAAACAAAAACAAGAGCTCGTTTTTTCCCAGTATGTAGTAAACTTACAGAACTCACTGCCATGAGAAAGAATAAGCCAAAAATGCAAGTGTAAAAGCAGGTTATATAAACCAACTGACACATGTCCATCTACAGTGAGGAAAGAGGAGTATAGGGTTAGTATAGAGGGGTGCAGACGTGGGTGGGCAGGAGGCCTCTGCCTCCAGGGCCGCTCATGGTCTTTAAGCCATTTTCCAGAAGATTCTTCTTCAGTATCAGTTCCCTTTTAATTTATGTATTCTTTATTTCTTAGTTTTCTAAATTTCCGTATGAATCTGTGCCTTTTATGTTCCCTTAGAATTCAGTTTTAGAAAAGACGTGTTTCCATTACTTGGTTTGTTTGGGTCAGTTTCAAATTTGCACTTTTATCAGTCTCTCAAAGTTTATGAATGCTGCATAGTTTTCGGTAGCTCCTTTATTCCCTTTAAAATTCTTCAAACTATCATTTAGTTCCATGTTATAAAAAATGAACTTAGGGGTGGTTATGGTCCTAAACATTGTCCAACAGACAACATTCTGAAAGGCCTGCAGGAGCTGTGGTTGCTGCACCCACGTTGGGTTCGCTGGGTTGTGGGAGGAAGGCCATGCTCAGTTGCTCAGTAGCCCTACTATAGCGTGTCCTGGGCTGTTTTTAGGCCTACATGTTATAATTTTTTTTTCACTTTTCTCCTTTGATACCACAAAAAAGGGTGTGAAGAAAGGTGTTTAGGACTGAAGGAGTGGTGTGAGGCACATGTATGAAGGACATCTACCTCATTTTCCATCAAGGAACCCACCTGTCCCTGGACTGATGCAGGAAGAGGTGGGCTCCTTGATGGAAGATGAGGTAGAGAGATTAGTGTGGAGGAGACTGGCAGGATGAAAGTGTCATGATCAGAGAGCCTTCTTAGGAAGACGACCTGGTAGCTGTGGAGAGGATAATGCAGGCACAGCCAAGGCTGCAGCAGTGGAGACCAGAGGGGGAGGTGCACGGCACAGTCACAAGGAGCACCCAGAGTATCTGTGAGAGGAGCCCACAGTTGCACCCAAACATGGAGCTTCGCCAACTGCAGGAGAGACAGTTAGAATGGACCCCAGGAGTAGCAACACTGCATCCCTAAATCATCTGCAAGGTTCCTGGAAACCCTGCATCGTGGAACTGAGTATCCTCAAGGAGCCGGAATGGGACCTCAGACCCCTAACACACACACTGCCTGGGCTGATTTGAGCTGTGGCATTTCTTAGCCCAGGGGAGGGATGTGGATAGGAGTTGTGGACCTCCCTGGCAGGAGAGTCAGTCTGCTTTATCCCCCATTCCTGTCCCACTTTCCTCTAGACCGTTAAGTCCAGACAGTCCTTAGAAATGCTGGTCCCAAAGAGTTGTAGCATCCGGTAGGCACAGCCCTCCACAGGGACTCCACACCCTGCCCTGCCCCCAGCAACAGTGAGGAGACCTGGGAGACAAGGTCACGTCTTTCCTGTCCTGCATGGCCAGGTTGAGGGCTCTCCAGGGGCAGATACCCACATCAGGGCTGAGAACAATGCCTATATATCCATGTCAGGGCTGAGAGCAATGCCTGGTCCAATGGTGTGGATCAACTGAAATAGACAGTAGACACAGGGACTTGTCCTTCAGCCTGACAGCCATACCCAGAACTTAGAGGGCTCCAACAAGGGAAGAGGAGGGCAGCCATGTGGACAGGGTAGGGAGATCCTGCTGGGGGCAGGGCTGAGACCAAGCCTTTCCACTGCCTTCGTTGTGGGGAGAACTGCCAGGCAGCAGGTTACAGGTCAAGGGAACCCCAGGCCATAAGAACAGCTCCTGCAGGATGAAGACGCTACAACAAGCTTGCTGCACACACCAGAATACCCCAGATTGCAGTGGTTTAGAAAAAACAAGTTCATTTCTCTGCCAGTACGAAGTCCAGAGAAAGTAGTCTAGGCATTTTGTCACCATCAAGGTTTCAGGGAGCCAGATTCCAGCTGCCTCTTCCATCCAAGTGCAGGCCTCTCTCCTCAGGGTCACCCCTCAGGGCCCAAGGGCTGCTGAGGCTTCCAGATGGAATCAGCAGGAAGCCAGGGAGGAGCAGAAGGGCGCAGTTCCTGGCTGTCATGCTTCTGCATCTATATCACTGCCCAGAACACAGGCACACGGCTGTACCAAGTGCAGGGAGCTGAGACACACAGCCTTACTTAGCGGGGCACCCCAGATAAAACCAAGACACCAGAACACAACTGTACTCTCTGCCACAATTGTAGTAGGCAGGCTGGCATCAAGGACGTAGTCCCCCATACATGCTTTCATTGTCTACCTGAGCTGGTGAGACATCACCTCACCCAGGAAGCCCTGGAGACCCCCATAGACCAGCAGAAGTGGCCATATCCTAGGGCCTGTTCCCCATCCCCCACAGATTGCCCTGGACTCATAAAAGCAAAACAAACTGGACAGTTTCTTGCTGAGAAAATTCCAATCCTAGCTCTCTACTCCAGAATGCCAGGGGAAGCCAAGGTCATCTGAGTTCCAGGGCCCCCCAGCCTGGTTTCACAAAGTAGCAGATGAGACAGGCAGATGGAAGAAGGGTTTGGGTGGGGTCAGGGAGGTTGTGATGGCTCAGTGACATTGGAGAAGGACTTCAGGCCTGCACTAATGGTTGGCAAAGGGTGTGTGGGGCTCTAACATGTTGCTACAGCCTCCTCACATACCTCCATGTGCTGCAGGCCTGAACCATAAAGGCTACCCCATCCCCAATGCTGACCCTTCTGTTTCACTTACCACTCCATGCCTGGCCTCTGCAAATGTGACAGTAATGCAGAAAATTTAATTTGCTTTAACTGTCCACCCACCCCTGCCATCAAATCTAAGGACTCTGACCCAGACTGACTCTGCCTGCCAACACCCACCACCAGGAACATGGTGCCTCAACAGAGGAGACTCAGGGGGGCAGGCTACTCCTCCTAGGCTTGTATTGTCCCCAACTCCTCTGACACCCCTTAGCCCAGGGTGAGGTGTTAGGGGCACACTTGATACCCCTGTACAGGATGAGAGGAATTGGAGGAGGAAGAGGAGGTCACCACCCACTGGCTGGGAACATCCAGTTGCGCAGAGAACAATGATTTGCAAAGGGTGTCTGAAACACCATTCATCCACCCTGGGTAACCCAGCATGTCCCTGTTGCTGAAATCTAATCTGCCTCCAAGTCGCATTGGTTCCTTTCTCCAAAATGGCACCTTAGATCTATTCCCTTCTCTTCCTTTGCTGCACCTACTTGTTCAGACGTCTGAGGCTGAGTGCACCTTCCTTCCTCCCACTAATAGTCATGGAGCAAAGACCACTTGCCAGGCATAGAAGGGAGGAGAGGGACAGGGGTGGGGGAGATTAGACGATAACACGGTTGGCACGGCAGCGAACAAAATCCAAAAGCCTGGCCCTCTCAGCTCCGGGTTTTACTCCAACAGTCTCCTGCCTGGGCCAGGCCTCTCACCCCTCCTTCTGCCTTTGCCAGGAGGTTCTGACAATGCCTCCCCGCCTCATCGAACACCGGCCAGGGAATGAAGCTTCGGCCTGTATCTCGAACATCCTCCATGTCCCCGCACCGCTGAACTTGACCTTCATAGCCCCGGCCTGCGATCCGCCGCACTGGCCTCCCTTCGCTTCTTCCAACGAGCCTCCGCGTCTTTGCATCTGCTGTTTCCTCTGCCGGAGCGCCCTTCCACTCAGTTCTCAGCTGCAGTGTCATCTCCTCTGAGAGACGCCTCCCTTTCTGTACCTTGTCTTCTACCCTGCCTTTTGCTCCCTGTTCGTTCTAGCCGCACTACCCCGTCTTGTCCAACCGGCCAAGTTCCGCCAGAGCAGAAGCCTCGTCTACACAGCCACCCTGCACACCACACGTAGTTTTAAACTGCACGAAGCCATCCCCGCACCGGCCCGCTGAACCGCCTCCGCCCTGAGGACCCCCACCGTTGGCTGCCAATAACCGCAGCGCCTTCGCAACCCTCCTCTGCCACCGCCTGGCAGCCCAGGGACCCAAACCACCGCGCTGGCGCGGCGGCCTGGCCGGTCGGGAGTCCAGTGCGCACGCGCACGGAGAGGGGCGGGGCCGCGTTAACCACCTCGGCGCCTGCTGGTGAGCTGCTCATGCGGAGCGGCCCTCTGGACCCCAGCAAACAGCCAGTTAGCTAGCTCCATGAGGCGCGCAGGAAGACCTGAGCAGTCCCAAATACCCCTCCAGAGAGGGAAATACAGTAAGCTTCCCCGATGAGGCTCACCACGAAAGGCTTTGGCCTTTTAGCACGCTGCGCGCTCGTGCCTATTGGCTGAAGCGCTCTACGTCATTGCTGCGCGCCGAACTGCGGCGTCTTCCCGCTTCCTAACTCTGACGACAGAGCGGCGCCGGCTTCGGCTGAGGAGAGCGGGAGGAGGTCTCGGCGGCGGGAAGATGTAAGTGCTGTAATCCATCCCCATCCAAGCTTTGGGGGGTCTCCCGCCAGGCTTGGTGGGGTGCATCGTGATGCAGGCGCGCTTCCCGGCCCCGCAGTGGGGACGGCGGCCTGGCGGTGCAGCGCAGGGATCTCAAAAGAGTGGCCCCGAATGGGTATAGTGGGAGGTCCCGAGGCTGTGGCCCGGAAGTGGTCGAGACCGCGGCGGGCGGAAGGGCGCCCTCGTTTCGTCCGCTCTGCGGAGTACCCCGTTAGGCCAGCGGGACTCGGAGCTGCGGAGAGTGGGGCCTCTGCCCTCAGGGTTCTCTCGCCGGGCTGGAGACCAAGGCCCGCAACGCTGGGCCCTGCCCTGGAAGCGCTCGCAGCCCGGCGCCTGGATTGGGGAGTTGTGAGTGAACTCGGACGGGGATGGCGAGGTCGCGTGCGGGGCCCGTGCCGGTGGGTGCGGAGTTGCATTGTGGGATACCCTGAAAGACCGGCTGATTGTCCCTTCGAGGCCATTAATTCAAACATTTACTCCACGAACGTTTACCGGGCTCCTGTGTGCCTTTCTCGGTGCCAGTCCTTGGGGATACGGCCCCTGAGACCATGGAGCTCAATTTGATGGGTTACCCCCAGAAGGGAGGTTATGGGACATTTAAAATTCAATGTTGGAGAGACGTGACCTTTTCTCTGTTACTTTGCATGAATTGTGCCTAAAATGTACTTTTAAATGGGGAAGGTTCTCTGAAGATATGAGCTGAACCGCCACCTACTCGAGATTTAACTAATTGTTCTCTCTCTTTGGTTGTTGGACGCGCACCTTTCCAGAGGATGGGGGAGGTAATCAAGGTCCTATGCTGTTACCTGAACTTATGTAAACAAGGAACCTCAACTTTTGCTTTCTAGCATTCGACCACACCCAGCAAAGTGTTCGTTTACTCTGTGGTTCTTAATTTTTAGAGTGTTTAAGAATAACTGGTGGTGCTTCTTTTCACAAAGTACACTGGAACAGATCTTTAGGACTGCGGTGGGGCCCAGGAATCTGCACTCTAGGTCAGTGCTGTTCCATAAGGTAGCCATTGGCCTCATATGACTGTTGAGCACTTGATATACTCCTAGCTTAAGTTAAGGTGTTTAAAAGACTCAGTGGGAGGATAGATATTTTATTAATAAAATTTTATACTTATTATATGTTGAAAAGATAATATTTGGAGTATAGTGTGTTAAATACATTACTAAAAGTGAACTTTACTGTTAACTTCTACTTTTTGTAATGCGGCTAATAGAAAATTTTAGGATATGTTTGAAGTTTGCACTCTATTGAACAGTACTGCCCTTGTTGATCCTAATGGCCATCCAGGGATCCCTGTTAAGCATTGAGAGAGATGTGACTTTGGAGACTAGGGTTTATGTGAGAAAAGCCTCCAAACATGGAGAAACAGCCCTTCTAACAGCAAACATTTATTGAACCACACCTTGATAACAGGCATAGGAACTGTCATCATAGTAGTGGTGAGAAATTGAGGCTCAGAAAGATTAAGTGACTTGTCAAAGGTCATACAGCAAAGCTAACCCAGGCTGGCTGACTCCAGACTCTAAACCACTAAACCACTGAATTGTACTTACTGATTGTCCAAGGATGCTAACGTTATCTGGTGTTGCCAGTTTGGTATCTATAGTACCTTATCATTTTAAGGTAAAATGTCTTAAAGATTTTACAGCCCTGGGAAAGAGGAGCAAGGGTAATGCTCTCTGCTCTCTTCCACTCTCATTCGACTGTCCAAAGCTGGGTACTCTTTCTTGAGTCAGAACAGCATTTTGGGCACCCCTGCACTCAGAAACAGAAGCCCAATTGGTGTGCTGTATTCAGGTTACTTGCAGATTGAAAAAGGTGGGACAGAAGTGGTTAAGACTGACATCCTGAGATCTTTGCTTACAACCCAAGCAAATTGTACAAAACTTCACTGGAATTACTGAGGCAGCAATCTCCAGGAAATAGGGCATATAGCGAATTAATAGTTTGTTCTTAAGTAACATTTACTAATGACCATTTATTGAGCACATACTGCAATCCCGACACTTTGCTAAACCCTTATGTGTGGTATCGCATCCAATTCCAATGTCTACTTTTTTCCCCTTGGCATTTTATTTTTTAAAGAATGTAAACATACAGAAAAGTTGAATTATACAGTGAATACTCACAACACTATCACCTAAATTCTAAGTCACATTTCTGCTGTATTTGCTTTATCATGTATCTATCCCCACCCATCAATCCTTTTTTTTTTCCTTGAATTTCAGAGTAAATTACAGACTTGAGTATACTTCCCCTATAACAGTGGTCTCCAACCTTTTTGGCATCAGGGACCGGTGCTCCTATGAGAGAATCTAATGCCTGATGATTTGAGGTGGTGCTGAGGCAGCAATGCTAGCAGTGGGGAGTGGCTGCATATACAGATGAGGCTTCTTTGCTTGCCCTCCACTCACCTCCTCCTGTGTGGCTGGGTTCGGAACAAGCCACTCAACAGTATCAGTCCATGGCCCAGGGATTGGGGACCCCTGCCCTGTAACGCTTCCATATGCATATCATTAACCAAAGTTCAATATTTACAACTACTTTTTAACATTGTTTTACTGCTTTTTAAATGTTCATATGGGACATTTTATCTGTTTACATTTGGGTAGGGAATGTTTTGATGCTAGTACCTTTTGATGCTAGTTCCTTTTGAATTGTTTTTTTGCTTCCAGTCATAGCGTATATCTAAAGTGTCCTACAAGGAAATTACAATAAAACGAGATCTAATCCTATCAGGCGAGCCACACTTATTTGGGTTTTTCTCTGTTCTGCATGTGAATGTGATGTCGTATTTCTAAGGGACTGTAGAGGGCTCATCATGAAACTTGAGTGAAAAACTGGTATCATACCATCTGTAAAATAACAGTGAACGGCACCACCGTCGATTCCTTAAGAAAAAGACAAGCTGGGGTGACAGTTCTACCTGTGTTTCCTATGGGGGTGGGATCCTCCCTGAGGAAATGGTGAAGTTCCCCAGCATGTTCCTGGCCTTGTGGACGCTCGCTGCTTACTGTGTTCCCTGCCGCCGTCTTGTGTGCTCAACTTTTGACTGCAAAGTAGATTTGTTGCCTTGCCAATTCATTCACTCTATAAATCCTTTTATCTTGTTATCAGGCTGCACTTTGGCGTAAATTGCAATCGATTAGGGATCGTTTCTCAGACTCAAGTTAGAAGTGAGAGTTCAGATAAGTGAGGCCACCATTGCTGCTTTGAACACCTCAGAAGGGGAGAATGGATTTATCAGGAGTGAAAAAGAAGAGCTTGCTAGGAGTCAAAGAAAATAATAAAAAGTCCAGCACTAGGTAATCCCGTCAGATTTTTCTAGTGCTACTTTGGGGGTGCTTGTTGCTAGGGACCCTCAGAAAGGGGAAGATTGGAAATGCCTTGCATTGTACAATGGAAGTGTCCTAAGCCACAGATCATTTTGCTCTGTGATGGCCTGGGATCTCTGTGGCCCCATGGATCCCCTCTTTTGGGTTGTGCTGTTGTTTCAGGGTTTGGTCAGAGGGACATGCGATCTCACACTCTTCCTCACTTACCTAGGGCCCCTTCTCCTACCAAACGCAAAGACCGCTCTGATGAGAAGTCCAAGGATCGTTCTAAAGATAAAGGGGCCACCAAGGAGACAAGCGAGAAGGATCGCAGCAGGGATAAAACTCGAAAGAGGCGCAGCGCTTCGAGCGGTAGCAGCAGTACCAGGTGGGGTAGTGTTGAGAGGCCATGTCCCTCCACCCTCTTGAAGAGCATGGAGAGTGCTCTGTCTTCTTATTTATAAAGAAAACACACTATCACATTGTTAATCAAGAATCATAATTATGGCAGACTGGTTTGGGTTTGCTCTGATTATATATAGAAGATGGTTTTTGGGGTCTTTCTTTTCTTCAGATGTTAAGGAATGGGACCTCTTGAGATATATTTTTCTCTCAAGCACTTTTTATTCAGTTAGACTTGGATTACCCTAGCCCAGAACTTATTTTTCTTTCTGTTGAAAACCAGCCTCAGTCAGTCGGTAGTCACCTTCTAAACTGAGTTGGTGGCTCTGACTTGCTAGGCTTTCTTTACCTCCCAGTAGGCAAGGCTTCTGTTAGTAGGAAGCAGCTTGTTCTTTCTTTCCTGTCACCGCACAATGTGAATGCTGTCTTCTGTCCTTACCTTTGGCTTAGGGGTAGGGGGAGGTTATTAATGTTTTTCCCTCTGGGGAAAACAGTGTGCCTTGGAAATATGAGGACAGCTGTTCCCTTTCGGGAGCTTGTGCAGGGTCGTCTATGCTGAAGAAATGCTGCTCCCACCAGCTGTTGTCTGTGACCCCACTCCCTCTCACCCCTCAGGTCTCGGTCCAGCTCTACCTCCAGCTCGGGCTCCAGCACCAGCACTGGCTCAAGCAGTGGCTCTAGCTCCTCATCAGCATCAAGCCGCTCAGGGAGTTCCAGCACATCCCGCAGCTCCAGCTCCAGCAGCTCTTCGGGCTCTCCAAGTCCTTCTCGGCGCAGACATGACAACAGGCGGCGTTCCCGCTCCAAGTAAGCTGCCCTCTGGCACCGTTTCTCACCAAAGCTTGTGAATTATCTGTGAACTTAAGTTTACAAACTGCGGGCTATAAAGTTACTGTAATTATTGTAGAAGTTGACCCAAAAGGAGTCTTTCTGTCTTGATAAGATTTCTAAGACAGGGATAATATGCATGAACTGGTAGGAAAAGCTTCCTTAAAAAAACAAAACAAAACAAAACTAATACTAGCAGTTAACATCCCCACTAAAAATAACTAACCTGACAGAAATTGCTTGTGTCTGGTGTTTTCTTTTTTCAATCAGATCCAAACCACCCAAAAGAGATGAAAAGGAAAGGAAGAGGCGGAGCCCTTCCCCTAAACCCACCAAAGTGCATATTGGAAGGCTCACCAGGAATGTGACCAAGGTGAGGAATCCCAACTATCCAGCGGACGGGGGGCTAGCATCTTTGGCCAATTTTTAGAATGTAGCCTTTCGGAGGACTGGTGTGATGGTACATGGTTCAAGTAGAACACTGATTAATTCCTTTTAATGGAATATGTGTTTGTGTCTAGGAGGTTTATCTCCAGGTGCCAAAGTTGTCATTATGTAGTGAATTTTCTTTGACTCTTACACAAGGTGCTTGAACATTAGAGTGACCCTTCTTTCCCTCTAGGATCATATCATGGAGATATTCTCCACCTATGGGAAAATTAAAATGATTGACATGCCTGTAGAAAGGATGCACCCTCATCTGTCTAAAGGCTATGCATATGTGGAGTTTGAGAATCCAGATGAAGCTGAGAAGGCACTGAAGCACATGGATGGAGGTAGGTGGCCCTGTCAGCACTCCTCTGCACTCCCTTCTCTGTTCTCTATCCAAGAATAGCTACCCACCACACATAGGAACCTTTAGAACTAATTTCTAACCTGGCTGCATGTCATAATTTCCCTGGAGCTCTTTTAGGATTTTAATTCTTACTTAGTGGATGTGTGTTTACCAAAACATGTTTTATAAAACATTATGCTTGAGAAATATTCAGCACATATGACTTTATTAGCATTTTAAGAATTTTCTAATCTGTTAAAAGCTTAATGATCAAATGAAGGGGTGTTTTTTGTTTTAACAAAGAATATATTGTGAATATAATGAAGCATTTGGCTTTTATTTGGAAATGTTTCCTTTAATCCTCTCTGAGTGTTGTTTTCTGTTTTGTGAACATTTCAGCATTTTTAGGATTACTTTGCCGAGCTCACATTTTTACTCATTTCTCAAATGTTAGTATCTTAACTATGATGATACTTGTAGCCATTTTTTAATCGAGAAGAATAGTTTTAACAATATTTAGACAGTTGTGAATAGTTTCAGGTGGCCAGTTTTCATTTTTTCTTCAAGTTAGCATTTTAAGGAACATTGAATTTGTCTCTGCCCCAGCTTGGTGCTGCTGTTAGGCAGCCGGGGCAGAGAGCCAGGACATCCCATAACACTGTGGGCTGCCAGGCCAAGTGGGGAGGAGAATCTGAGCACCCAGAACCTTCATGCCCTTGGAGGCCCTGTTATACAGTTAATAAATAGCTTAACAGTTTTTTCTCAATAATGACATTTGAGCCTTGGTAGAGTTTTAATACTAGGAAAATTTCCTTACTACTTAGCTAACTCTGTTTCAATCTACTTAAACTCCTCTGAAATGATTAAGGGAGCTCAGCATAAACTCTAAATGCATCAGCTCTTGGCTTTGTGAATTAAACCTTTGTTTTAGAGATTGTCAGTTGTGTATTTAGAGTCTGACTACTTGCTAAAAATTGCAGAGACTGGACACAGGATATGTGTGATTATAAGCATTCCATATTTCCTTAAGAGTCTGGTGGACTTCTTTGTGTGTCCAATCAGTGCCATGGAATCTCTGACCGAGGCTGGCTTTGACAGTGAGCCAGGAGCCACCTTAAGCCTTTTGAGTCTGTTCTGAACACAGGTCCTCATGCCTGTGTTATCTCCTTTACACTTTTGAAGTTTCATTGAAGGTAGGGCCTGAGAAGATAAAAGAGCCCTCCACCCTTTGGGGGCACATGGGCTGTGCGTGGTCCTCTGAGCAGTCCCTGGACTGAGGTCAGGGTGTATGCTTCCCTGGGATTCTAGGTCTGCACCTTGATTTCATTTGGTCTTTCACTGGAGCACTTTCCCAAACTCTTAAGACAGACTTGACATCTCCTCAACCTTGTTTCATTTTGTTCCCCCACCACTAAATCTTCCTGAGCCCCACTTCTTAGGAGATCATAGCTCATCCAAAACTGGGTGCTGATCACCAGCCCCACTCCCCAGCTCTCCATCTGATCCAACGCCTAGATCTCGGGATTTTATGTCCCAGTTATCCCTTTAGTTCTTAGGTTTCACCTCATCTCTGTCCTTGTGGAACCCCCTAACAGGTCTCCTGTCTCGTCTTCCCTACCCCTGTCCCACCGTTCTTAAGAAGGAAGCTCAAGCGTTAATACCATGTTCTGGCTCAAGGCTGGGGCACAACCCCTCCCTTCACTTAACGGATTCTAGGACGTTCTTTGGGTCTCAACTTGGATGTCACTTTCTCTGGGAGGCTGTCCCAGTGCATCAAGGTTGAGTCCCTTGGAACATTAAGTTCTATGCCCCCTTCCAGTTTTCTTGATGAAACCTTCAATAATGGTAATTATGTGGGTGTTTCTGAGATGAGCTGAGTTTGTCCTTGTTCCTGGGGCTCCTATCTTATCTTCCAAGGTATTCCTACATCTGATAGGTGGCCTGGCCTAGGGTAGGTGCTTATTACATATTTTGTAACTTGACCTTTTTTTCAATAGGGCAAATTGATGGCCAAGAAATCACTGCCACTGCTGTGCTGGCCCCCTGGCCTAGGCCACCCCCTAGGCGATTCAGCCCTCCCAGGAGAATGCTGCCACCACCTCCCATGTGGCGCCGGTCACCCCCACGGATGAGGAGAAGGTGAGTTAATTTGGGGTCTCACAGAGGGCTGATGGGGGCTGGTTTAGGTTTTATTTTCCACACAATACAACAACAATGACTTTGGGACCTATTCACCCCCGTGTGCACACAAACCCCTTCCCCTCATGATGGGAATGGGAAGGTAGCATTGGCATGGGTGGCCTTTAAAACTCATTATGTTCATTCAAGCTGGGCAAAGGAAGAGAAGGGCAACTGCTGGAGTGAGGGACATGCAGAAGGGGCAGCCCTGCGGGTTGTACCAGTACTCCAGAACATCCATTTCCTTTCCAAGGGCTTTGTGTCCATGTCATCCAAAGGGAGCTGTGCTGAGTGTATTAAACCATGAAACTGTACAGAAGTGTTCCTAAAAGAAGATGGCTTTACCCTTGCAGTTCAAGATGCAGAGCTGCTCCTGTAGTGTTTAATTCAGTGTCTGATGTATTTTTTCCTCTTCCCACAGGTCACGCTCTCCAAGGCGCAGGTCCCCCGTGCGCCGGCGGTCCCGATCCCCAGGCCGCCGTCGCCATAGGAGCCGCTCCAGCTCCAATTCCTCTCGATAAGCAGGCCACCAAAACTCTGCCCCCTGTAACTTATATCCCATCCAACTCAGTTCTGTCCCTTTTCTAAACGAAAGAGGGTCAGTAGGAAAGAAATCCTCACTCAGGGGCAGACTTGAAGGCAGCATTGAGACATTTCCTCTGAAGGCCAAATTTGGCTGCAGAAGTGTTTTTGGTTTGGGATTGTGCCTATAAAGATGCCCTCCAGTTTCCTGGCTAGAAAGCTCCCACATTTCCAGAGTTAGTTCGGTGGTGAAGCCAGCAGGGGTGAGCAGGGTTCCAGGTGACAGTGTGGCCCCAACCTGGGAGCACATTTTTCCATTCCATGGATGACCTGGGGCCAATCTAGTGGCCTGTGGGATCCTTCAGGATAGGGTGTGTTTTCATGCAGCTGCTAGTCTGTTACCCTTGTCCTGCTTCCCTGCTTGAATCCTTCTCATCTCTAGGATCAAACACCTCATGTTAGTCACCATAAATGGTTGTTTTTACATGTACTCATACACTCACACCCGACTTTGTTTTCTCTCTGATGTTGGTGAGCAAGTTGAGAACTAGCTCTGTAGGATCTTCACGGACCACCACCACCACCCCCGTTATGGCAGTTATTCATGGTGGGTGGTCTTTCAGCAACATGTACATTGCTTTTTTGGCTTTTTATTGTACAGTCAGTACTATAAATTTTGTTTTGAGTTTTTTTGGTAACCGTAGCATTTTAGATAATGTTGCGTTTGTACTTTGTTGTGTAGAGTGAAAGAATTGTCTTGAATAAACCTAGGATTCGAATGAAGATTGAGTATTGGGTTCACTGCCTCCTTTCTCTCCCTTCCTTTCCCCTCCTTTGGCCCCAAAGATAGCTTCAGTTGTGAGAGAATTAAAAACAGCTGGCTAAGGATTTTGATTTTGTTTCCAAAGTCACACCTCTGAAGTCTTTCAGCCGAGAGAACACTGGGCAGTGTGCCTGAGTGTTGGGTTGCCCCTTCAGCGGACAAATATGAGAGATGATTTATCACCTTTATGTTCCCAAGAGCATCAAATTCTGCCTAACCAGAAACATGGATCTCATTTGCTGCTGCTGCTGCTGCTATATTAGTTACCTGTGGAAAAAAATGTTTTTCCTCAACAATTGGTTTGTGCCACAAAGAAGAATTGGAAACACGGTGTTACAGAACAAAAGTTTCGGTTACCTGACACTATACTTGACCCTTACTGTGCCCAGTGTTCAGACTGGTCAGAGCAAAACCATGTGCTGCCAGGCAATACAAAGGCTTGCTGCCCATGCCTCACCTCCTCCTCCCTGCCCAGGTGGGTGACCACCTTTGTTTCTTGAGTATCATTTCAGTGTTTCTCCATGCAGGATCAAGCAAATAAAAACATCCACTATTTCCCTTCCCTTTCTTGCAGAGGAGGTGGCACTGCATTTCCATCAGTAGTGTGAGCACCTATTGCTGCCTGCTGTGCCTACAAACATGGTACTTGGTACTTGGGAAGGTGGGCACTTAGTCACCAAGCTATGCTTTCCACCACAGGCAGGAGGCAACCCATGGCTCTCATCAGCCTTCCCTCTGTAGCATCCTTTTCAGTAACCACATTTCAGAGCTGGCAGAGTTTGAGTAACAGCCCTGGTGTGAGCTTGCCAAGGTCTCCAAAGCCCCTTTTTACCCCTTAAGCCCCCAATTGTCTGAGACTTGTGCTCCATGACTTCTGTGACCTATTGTAAAAGTGCATTTCAGTTACATCTTCCTTATTCACATCTCCACCCCTTTCTTCGGCCATGACTACTTTAGGAAATATGTTGTTATTGGTTAATAATATCAATTCCTCAGTAAACTAGTCCCAAGGGCACAGGACAGAGTGATAACTTAAGGCGCCAGCTGCCTGGGAGAAAATAGCTTCCAAGGCCCCCAAGAAAAAAACAATGATGCAACCACAGTACAGATAACCAAACTATCCACTTAGACACTAACAGCTAACATCTACTTCTGTAATCTGCTGTTTGCTTGCATAATCAAAGTCCAAGAAGACACAGTTTTAGGCTATATAAACTGATCCCTATATAGGCTCCGGGCTAATTCCCTAATGGGGAGAGTCAGTCGCCGGCCGGCTAATAAAGGCTCATAATTAATCTTAATTGACTCCGTGGGTCTTAGATTTGATTGTGCCACAATACTATGTGCTATCACTCCCATTTTCAACACTCCTGCTTGAATAACCTGACTTTGCTTGGTGGGAAAGCCAGGGAAGAGTCCGAGCCTCCCATGGGTGGAGGGGGAGCGTGGGTCTGTCCTATGGGGTTTTGGAGAAGGGCCAGGCAACTCTCTATCCTGCAGCCCCAGTGACCTGCACAGTGAAGCCCTAGGCTGGGGTGCAGTGCCCATTACACCTGGTAAGCAAAGCGGGGTGGGTGGCCTGAGGTGACGTCCTGAGGACAAGATGTGTAACCTAGGTCAGGCATTGGGAGGCGGGGCGAGTTGGAACTGGACTAGCCCGAGAGTACAGTTTGACCCGGAAGGGGCGGTATAACCGAGGCATAAGCAGTGGCGACGAGGTTCCTCCCTGGCTCAGTTCGGTTAAGATGGCGTTAATGGTGGGAATTCGCTCCGCTACGCGCTCTTTGCTCCGCCGCTGTGCGTGACCTCTAGCGGGTGGTTGGACTGAGGCGGGAGCCACGGGGCGGGGCAGCAGGCTAACAGTTATTGAACTGATGTTCACAGGGGCGCGACTTCCAGACGCAGCCGTGGGGTTGACAGAGCGGGCGACCGGCGGCGAGGTCAGTGCACGGCGCTTGGGAAGCCAGCGTTCGCTGGTGGTGGTGGAGCCAAGTCCCACCGTAGGTAAATGCCCCTCCCCGGCGTCCTCGAGCCCTGGACCCCGGGTCTCCCACGCACTGGGCCTCAGTCACTGGGCCTTCGGCTCCGTGCGTGGTGGGCTTGCGGATTTAGAGGTTGGGCAGTCGTGCAGATATCTGGCCCGACGGAGTTACCCAACCTTCCGAGCCTGTTCTCTGCCTGCGCCCACTACCAAAGTGTAAGAAAGCTGAGTAAACCACAGAGAGTGGTCCCTATCCAGTTCATTGTATTCTCCTCAGCTTCAAACCAGAGCTGGAATGCAGACTAGTGAAAGCCACTGAATTTCTAAAGGCCAGGAGAAAAAGCCCAGTTTTAAAGTCAGTTTCTGTTGGGTTTAGAGATTAAGGGTCATCATGGTTTAAATGGGTATTTTTTTCCCTAGTTCATGAAGATAAAAATGTTTATGTTTTTAAAGTTTGAAGAGATGTGCTTTTTCTAAGCTATTAAATTGGAAATTGAAAATAATTGAAAGTATTTTGGAATAACTTTTTAATTTTTTTTATATGCCCATATGGCACAGTGTTGCAGAGACAGTTGGGAAGAAGAGTCAGAGTCTGGAAATGCTTTTACTAACAAGGATAAGGGAGAGGGGATGAATGGCAAGAAATGGCAATGCTAGCATCCCCCACCCTGTTTCCATGGCTTTTTATTCTCTCTCACAAAGCTGGCCTTGTAATTTATTATTAGTTATTATCAGGTTAGTAATTACAAACTACAGCCAATTCCCAGACTCAGCCTCAAGGCCACCACCGTGTTTTCAGCTATTTCTTCTCAAGTATCTTTTTCCGATCCTCGTTCCTCGAGCAAAAAGTCCCAGAATTGGTTAGGTGCGTGCGCCCTCCCTGCAGTGTGTCCTTGTGTGCAAGTCCACACCTGCTTCTGATGACCTTGTTGCTCCAAGAACCAGGCATCCTGCCTAGGACTGCAGCCATTTCTTACAACAGCACAGAATCCAGCAAATGTCTTACTAATTAAAGCCAGGAGCCACAAGTGGAATCACTTCCACCACCACCACCCACACTTCCATCAGAACACCTCTTAAAACTCTCCAAAAGGGGAAGAAAATGTAGAAAAGGTAACTTTGAAAGAGAAACCTATGCTTTCTTTACCACAGAGCACTCCAGAGCTGGGTCCTGAAAAGGCTTGGGGTCAGAGATGGGCAAAGTTTTTAGGACATGCTGCCCCAGGGCCTCCAAGCTTTAGGCCTCAGCCTTTCAAGATGGGGGCCCTGCTATGGGTGTGGGAAGTCATCTTTCTCTCCTCCCAAACACACATACAGGTTCCACACTGTTGCCTAGGCCCAGAATGGTATCGGCACCACTTTCTTTGATTTAGTTCTTTTCTGAAACTCTCTGGGTTGGGGCCACCTGAGCCAGGTGATAAGGGGCTGGCCTTAGGGTTTTCCAGCAAAAAGCTCAGTTTCTGAAAGGATCATTTCTGTGGCAGATTTGAATATATGTCAAAAAGTACAGAGACACATTTAAAAGTGTTGGAATGAATGGTGATGATGGCTGCACAACATTGTGAATATACTTAACAGCACTGGATTGTGCACTTAAAAATGGTCTAAGTGGTAAATTTTATGTTGTGCAAACAAGTAAGAAAAAAGTGTTGTTGAGATAATTTTTTGTTAAAGTCTCTCCCGCCGCACCACAGAAGAATTTGCTGACTTCGCTGGCTTAGTATGGTAGAAAGTTGAGTTTAGGAAAGCTAGTCCTTGCTGCTAGACCCAATTAGCTTTCAAGTGTCTTGAGGCTTTAAGTAATGGAGTAAAAGTGCTTTAAAAATGTTTTCATTTAAATGCTGTTACTGAAGCTGATTTTAGATTCCATTTAACATTCCATTTAAGTAACATTTAGTGCCAACCCTGTGCCAAGAGTATTGTTACTTACCTTTTAATATCTAAGTTCATCCAAATTCTGCTTCATTGACTAACGTTTGCCTTCAGCCTCTTACCTTTCCTCCAGTGTCCTCAATTCTGCCACACGAGGCTCTAACAAAAATCCTGGGTCAGCTTCAGAAACTTCCTTCTGAACCAAGTTTGGGGAGCTCGCTTCTAGAAGTTTTGATTGCTTCTTATATGTATATGTACAAACCTGTAGCCAGCACCTCCTCCTAAATCAAAGGCCTCAAAAGGGCCCATTGACTTCAGGACTTAGTTCTCATTCCCAGAGAACATTTTGTGTTAACTGTCTGGAAATTTTCAAGATCCTGACTAGGGAAATGCACCCTAAATGAACAGTGGCATTTCTGAAGCCCTTGGGATCCGCTCTTGAGCCAGACAAAACAGATGGCCCTAGCCACCCCAGGCCAGCAGCTGCACTATCCACAAGGGCAGGCCCTGTCTTTCCTGCTTTCCATACTGCTGGCAGAATTAATGAATGAAGAACATCTGACCCCCAATATTTTTCCCCTCTGTCCTTAAACAAGCATGAACCAGAGCACCTCACTGTATTCTTCCATGCACATCTAGTTCTCAAAGTTGGCTCACTCACTTCTTAAGAAACTAAGGCCATTTCCTACTCCCATGAAGATGGAGGATTTGCATCTGGGAGAAAAAGATCAACAAAAATTTGTACATGAATGTCCACACAGCAGCATTATTTACAATAGCCAAGAGATGGCTAAGCCAAGTGTCCATCAGCACATGAGTGGATAGACATGCAATATACAACATACAACATACAACAGGATATTATTCGGCGTTAAAAAGGAATGAAGCACTGGTACATGCTACAACGTGGGTGAGACTTGAAAACATGTTAAAGAAGCTAAACACAAAAGGTCACATATGATTTCATTTATATGAAATGTCTGCAATAGGCAAATCTATAGCAACAGAAAGTAGACCAATGGTTGTCAGGGGCTGAAGCAGGAGGAATGGTGACTGCTGATGGATACAGGATTTCCTTTTGGGGTGATGGAAATGTTCTAGAACTGGATAGTGGTTGTATGACATTGTGAATGTACTTAATGGACCTGAATCATTCACTTTTAAATAGTTATGTTACGTGAATCTCACTTCAATCTAAAAAACCCAAAAACCGTGTACTTCCATGGCCAGGTTGAGGATGTAGGATGACTGGCGGTGCTTTTCCACTTCGGGACATGACCTTTCTCTTCATTTTCACACTAGGGGTTGCTGTGTTGAAGCTCAAGAACCCCCCAGTGAACAGCTTCAGCCTGGAGTTGCTGACGGAGTTCATCATCAACATGGAGAAACTGGAAAACGACAAGACCTTCCGAGGCATCATCATAACTTCGGTAGGTGCTCCTTAGCTCCTCAGAGCCCCGAGTTCTCTGATCAGAGTGCCAAACTTGGAGACCATCTGCACGTCACATGGTATGGAATAACCAGCCCCAGATATAGGTGCCCAAGAGAGGATTGATTCTAGGAATTGTGGCCATGGGCAGGTGTCACGACCTGCACAACTAGAGGGTTAATGGGGGGGAGGGGGGGTGTAATGGGAGGATTAAGAAAAACAGACAAAACACAGAGACATACTATAGGAAAAGCTGGGGCCAGGTGGGATGCTGCACTCTGATGGAGATACAGTGACCCTGAGGCAATCTCAGCACGTTTATTATATATACCTAAAAGTCAAGGAGAGTGTGGGAATCTTCTTCTCGAGACTTGAAACTTGCTGGCAACAATAATTGAAAGGCATAACTGTACCTAGTTATCTGTGCTAAGCTGTCTGTTTTTTGTTTCCTACTCTGCCCTTGGCAGATTGCAACCAGTCAAGCATGACTCTGTGAAAGCTTCAGCTGCAGGATCTGCAACACAGATCCAGCTCTCTACATCTCTACAGTGATGTTTTTGCAGGGACAACCTTGAGCCCATGCTGATTCATGTGCAAACTGGGCAGTGGATTCCTAGGGTGCCCTCCCTGGGTGCCCCAATAACAATGCTTGTCCTGAAAGCCATGCTCTCCATTCCTCTTAGGGCAGGTTTTAGAGTTGAGTTCTCAGAGGGCAATTTTTTTCCTTCTGAATTATCAGAGGGGACCTCACCATTTCCCCCACAAGCTGGCAAGCACATGTGTGAGAGCAGTGTCATACCTGAGGCCTGGGAGGGGCAAGAAGCAGCATCTTTTGGGCCCAAGAGGGTGGGACTAGGAGTGACCCTAAGGGGAGAAGGTGTAGTGGCTGATGAGAAGAGGAGCCAGGTGGTCTTCAGAGCCTGGGCTGATTTTAACACCTAGACCCTCATAACTAGGAGCCTTATGTGTTTCTGCCCTGTTCCAGTGGGCTTCAGGCCCACCTGCTCTACCAGGAGCCATGGGTACTAAGAACACAGATAAGACCAGGCTGGAGAGATGGAGTGTGGACCCACATGGGAATGCATACACCCCGTGGGTCTTTTGACGCTGGGGTTTGCAGAGCAAAGCTTGGCCCCATTCCATGGGAGAGATTATTCTGCTCCATGGGTGGGAATGATATTTATGGTTGTAGATTGTGGAAGGGTTACAGGTCATGGTATTTAGGCCCCCCTTACTCCAGTATAACCTCATCTTGATCTTATCTGCAGAGACCCTTTTTCCAAGTAAGGTCATGTTTAGAGGTCCTAGGAGTGAGGATTTAACTCTGTCTTTCAGGGACATGACTTGGCCCACTGCAGACTTGTTGCTAAATCACAGAAACAGGCTGTACTACCTACGCCATTTCTAGTCTGTGTGACAGAGGTCACCCCCAGATAGGATCTGTGACTTGTTCTTTCTCATCCAGAGCCAAACTCTTTGATTTCGTGAAGCACTAGGACTGTCCCCACATGCGGTTACCTTGCCAGAGATCTGTGCTGATAAAATGTATTGGATGTTGTGAGGGGAGGGGGCCAGGGTCTCATGGTGGGAAAAGGACAAGGAGAAAGGCAGAAAAGCTGAGTGTAAGGTCCTGCCATATTCTTAAACAAGAGCAACTCTGTCCCCACTCCCATCCCTTCCCCCAGCCAGAGGCTGGCTTCCAGGTCCCTGTATCTGACCCATGAGGGACAGCAGACTTGGTGTAATAGTTACACATCTTTCCATTTCTATTGGGTCTTTTTAAGTTATAGGAGTAGAACATGTTCTGTAGAAACAAAAGGTTAGCCTCCAGGTGTTACCACACACAAGCACGTGTGTGTACAAGAAAAATGGGTTCACATCAACACCTTGCACTGCAGCTTCCTTTTGTTGCTTAATATACAAATGTAGGGGACATGGAGTGTGACTGTCCCATATTTTATTTTTCTGCCTGCTCCTCACAGACAATGGGTGGTGGTGGGTCTCACAAGCAGCATGTGGTAGCCATTATCAGTTCTAGTTAGTGAATCAGTCATTAACAGATCACACCAGCCTCGGGTGCCCCAGCCTCCAGCTGTGGGAGCATCTCCTTTGCTCAGAGGTGCTATGACCACACAGGAGCCCCAGGGCTGAATGTTTCTGCATGAAGGTTGCTGAGCCATCCCTTCCCCATCTGCCAAGAATCCTTCGAACACCTAGAACTTGGTGCCCACCACTTGAAAACACCATTGTGCTGGCAGCCCTTTATTCTAGCCTGTTGCCCTTCTGTGTTTGCTCCTCCTCCCTTCCTTGGCAGCTATGTCAGGACCTGGGGCATCTGCATTGGATAAACATACCCTCAAGATCATTCCTCAGGCTTCTGTCTGGTACATCACAGCCCAGGGCAGAGGTCTGACGTCTTAGTCACTGACCTTTCCTTCTCTGGCCATCTTCAGACAGCAGCACCTCCTGGTCTGCACCAACCTACAGCTTGCTTGACCTTTTGGGATAAATCAACATGTGCCCCCAACAGACTCTGTCAGGAGTCCTCCCCACACCTCAATTTCTCTGCCCAGGATGCCACACACAGGTCTGCACAGAGCCCATTGTGTTCATGTCCCTGGGGTAGTGCCCAACCTTGCCTGCCTGTTCTGCCTTTTCTAGTTTGAACTCAGAAAGGGAAGAATGTCCCAGAAAATAGGAACTGAGTCTGAGGGAGGTTAAGGCTGAGTCCCTGGAGCCCTATCTTGGCTCCTGGGGGCAGTGCCCTGCTGCCCGTTGAGCACCTATAGGCTCCCTCTGCCCTGGGGGCACATTGCCCTGGTGGGGACACTCTGATGAGGCTCTGGCACCCTCGTTCACCCAGGACTGCCCCGGGATCTTCTCAGCTGGCCTGGACCTGAAGGAAATGTGTGGGAAGAACCCAGCACACTACGCCGAGTACTGGAAGGCTGTACAGGATCTGTGGCTGCGGCTCTACCTGTCCAACCTGGTGCTGATTAGCGCCATCAATGTGAGTGTCCATATTCCTGAGTGGCCTTGCTGACTGCCTGGAGGCTGGCAGGGGCGGGGGCAGATGTGGCCCTGCTCTCCGAGAGTAAGAGGGCTTTGGGGAGACCCTTAGACATTCACAGGTAAGCTTGCCATATCGGATCAGCGTGACAAGGTGGGGGCCACAGAGGTCATCTCGTTCACTGGGATGGAGGCAGGACCTCAAGGCCCATGGCTGACATGGCCCAGTGAGAGGGCTATACAAGAAGCGAGTGGGGAATGGGATCCACTTTTTAGAAACATCATTTTGGCCTGACCTGGGGAAGGCAGGGGCAGACTGCTGAGGTAAGGGAGTAGAGCTGAAGCTCGGGAACCAGTGTGCCCTGAAGAGATGTGGTGACAATCCAAGTAAAGTGGGAGGAGGCCCTGAGCCTAGTAGAAGGGACAGATGGTGAGAGGAAGACTCCATGGAGTGTAGTGGCCACTGACAGTGACCTGCCATTTCTAGGGCAGTGGGGTTCATGAAGTGAGGTCTATATGAGTTCGGAGTTCCAAGGACATCCTGCTGGGGATGGCAATGGGTCTGTGGACATGACAGCTCCAGCTAAATGCTCATTTGGCATTTAGTATCCAGACAAAAGCTGTCAAAGGAAAGGCAACTTGCGTCCCTGACCAGAGAGTGGGAAGAGTGGTTTTCTGGCCCTGAGCTGCTAACCCTGCCAAGCGCCTGGGGCTGATGGGCAAGACTGAGTCTCCTTTTGCACAGCCCAGTGTTGGTGCAGCACCCTGGAGGCTAGGAGCACTAAGAGCTCACACCCAACGGCAAGCCTTTCCTTGGGCCCCAGCTCTCTAGGATATGATTGGGACCAGCAGCAGCAACACCCAGAGCCTTATGATCATGCTTCCCCTACAGGGACCCTGCCCTGCTGGAGGCTGCTTAGTCTCCCTCACCTGTGACTACCGGATCCTGGCTGACAACCCCAAGTACGTCATTGGGCTGAATGAGACCCATCTGGGCATTTATGCCCCCTTCTGGTAAGACCAGGGACTGTACTCACACTCCACTTGACCCAGGGCTGAACCAACTCACCTGGGAGCCTCCAGCCCCAGGTGAGTGGGGTGTCTGCCTTCCAGGTTCAAAGATAACATCGTGAACACCATTGGGCACCGCGCCTCAGAGCGTGCACTGCAGCTGGGGTTGCTCTTTCCACCAGCAGAGGCCCTCCGGGTGGGCATTGTGGATGAAGTGGTGCCCGAGGACCAGGTGCAGAGCACAGCTCTCTCAGTTATGACCCAGTGGTTGGCCATTCCAGGTGAGGAGCACAGGGAAGGGTAGCAGCTATGGGTACTAGTGGGTGAGCAAAGCCTCCTTTCTTCCCTTCTTCTCTTGCCTTCCCAGCCTGACAATCCTGGTAAGACCAGAAATTTCTCATGTAAAGGTTCACTATGCAACTCACAAACATGCCGACTGACTTAGTGTCCCAGAGCCACTATAACAAATTGCCACAAATGGAGCTGGGTGGACGGATGTTGCTTAAAACAACGGAAATGCATTCTCTCATAGTCTAGAGGCCAGAAGTCCAAAATCAAGGTGTGGGCAGGGCCATATGCACTCCAGAGGCTCTAGAGGAGAATCATGCCTGCCTCTCCCAGGTTCTGATAGCTCCAAACATTCTTTGGCTTGTGGCCACATCACTCCAATCTCTGCCTCCATCTTCACATGATCTCCTTTAACTCAAATCTCCCTCTCCTTTCTTGTATAAGGACACTTGTCATTGGATTTAGGGCCCACCCTAAATCCAAGATGATCTTATCTTAATTACATATGCAAAGACCCTTTTCCAAAATAAGACCACATGCACTGATTCTAGAGGGGTGGTTAGGACTTGCACAGATTATCTTTTTGGGGTCCACTATCCAGCCTACTACATGATAGGAACCAGGATCAGCAGACTGTATAAAGAACCAGGGATTTCTGGCTTTATAGGTCACATGGTCTCTGCCACAACCATGGCATAAAGGCAGCTACAGAGAGTATGTGAACTAATGAGCATGCTTAGCTCACATGGGAGACCAAGATTGCCAATCCCTGACTCAGACAAATGACTGAATTCTGCACAGCCATTAAATATGTTATAAAAAGATATTTAGTGACATGGATAATATATTTGAGTGAAAATAACAAGTTAAAAAAGGCAATTTTTATAGTTTCATCCTGTATGTTTTTAAAAGAAATCAGTGGACAGTGGGGAACAGATTATTTTAATTTTTTTTTACTTGCTTGTATCTTCTAAGTTTTCTACCAAAGTTTCTATTGGAACTCTCGGGAAAGTTGGAAATGATGGCACTGTCTCAGTGTGTTTTCACAAGTGGACCCTGTTTTCTTTAGATCATGCTCGGCAGCTGACCAAGAACATCATACGAAAGTCCACGGCAGACCTCCTGGTGAAACAGCGTGACGCGGACATCCAGAACTTTGTCAGCTTTATCTCCAGAGACTCCATCCAAAAGTCCCTACAGATGTACTTAGCCAAGCTCAAACAAAAAGGCTAAGGGGCTGGGCTGCCTGCACAGGGTTTAGGCATATACATCCTTCTAGGGGATTCTCTGGTCATAAGGTGTTTTAAACAAGGTATTGTCCAATTTAAAAGTTCTTTCAGTTCTTTTCTTTCTTTCTTTTTTTCTTTTCTTTTTTTTCCCCTATCTCAGAAGGCCCTGTTCCTTGTAGCTAGTGTTTCAAGGCCCACCACCATGAGTGCCTTTCCTGCCTGGCAGGTCGGGTTGTTGGGCAGTATCTGGATTTGGGAATCATGAACTGGCAGGTGGGGCTGTTCTGGACCTCCAGCAGTGTCACCACTGTGTGTTACCTTTCTCAAGGCAGAATTATGGATAAAGTCTTCAGCTTGTCTCACCCCTGGCCTGCAGGCTACCTGGTTGCTGAAAGCATTAAAGCCAGGCAGTGATGATCCACACAAGACCGCCCCCCAGAGACCTCCCAGAGAAAAGCCTTTGGGCCAACACATTTGTTCACTTGAAGGGAGTGTATGACAATTCAGAGAAATGGGGGAACTTGGAGAGGGACAAGGGAGGCATTACTTGAGAGGCATTCTGTGCTGTGTCATAGATCTTATTTTAGAAAGATTTTGCAAGAAAAACTTATTCAGGCTCAAAGGCTTTTCCTCCCATACAATTCAGGACAGTTCTCAAATCCTGCCGAAGATGAGATGTTTTGAAAACCCTTGTCAGTTATGCCATGTGTCGTCCCAGCTCTGCTTTTTTCCAATCCTCAGGTGATGGGCTTACCCAGGACAAAGTCCACTGTCCTGTCCCAGCCCAGGGCTCCTGAGGAGGAACCTTCCCAGGAAGGCATTGTTGAAGGGCTGTGCCACAGGGAGGTGTGCAGGTTCTGTGGGCAGAACTGTAACCTGACCTCCCCTGCAATGCTGGGTGGAATAGGACCTGTGATACAGAGCAGTGCCTGAGCATCTATGCCGGAGGACCAGGGAATGGGACTGCAGGAGAGACACTGGGCTCAGAGGTTGGCCTTGCACGTCAACACTGTACCTGTGTGTGTGCAAGTGCTGATCCCCACTGCACTCACTACAAGTTCTTGGAAGCTTTACAGTGGTCTGGAGATGATAGATGCCAGCAGGACATGAAATGAGCAGGCCAGACTGTGCCTGTCTTCTGAAAGACCTGCCAGGCTGCAGGACCGGGGTTTGTACCATAGAAGGGCAGAGTCCAACCTATGTGTGGTCCTGGGCTAGCGTTATGCACATTTATTGAGCACAGCTGCGCCCAGCACTCTGCGGTGCTCCTCACACCCCTGTGAAGTAGGTAGGTAGCCCATTTTACAGACGAGGGAACAAGCTCTGAGTGGTCCCAAAACATGTCTGTGGCCACTTGTCCAGGCCCAGCTGCCCCTTCCCGCAGCCTCTCTGAGGAGTGGCATGCCACCCTGAAGGAGCATTATGAAGCTGTTCCTCATGGCCAGTCTGCAGGCAGCATGTCCTGGCCAGGCCTCAGTGCTGTCAGTGGGACTTGAGGGTCACCTCCACAGGAAAATGGTCACTGACAGCAAGGGCCTGGAAAGAGAATGGACCATGCCTCAGAGGCCCTGCTACGCAGTCTGTCCTCCTTGAGGCTCCACCTCAGAAAACTGCTCCACCTCAGAAAACTGGGGTGGAGCCCCCTGGGTTTCTGCAAACTACTGCATCTAAGAGAGTAGATCAGGGAGGCCTAGGCTGTCTGCCCCTGTTGCTGCCCTCAGGTGGCGTGGGGACACAGACTTGGGACCCCACCTCAGGAGAGGCAAAGGGCATTCTAGCCTACAATCACAGATTTGTTCCATTTAGCCAAAATGGAGCCTCTTGGGACCTTTCCTAGAAACTATCTTAGGGAAGAAAGGGCCAGGTACACTGCAGCTAGTTCCAGCCTTGAGCAGTAAGGAGCTGGCTCCTCCTGCTTGTGGAGGGTGACCTGGGGAACCCCATCCCTCAGGTGAGGGCTCAGTGCTCACCTGAGCCTGGTCCAAGCCGAATTCCTCCTGGAAGTCGTGCACAGAGGCCGACTGGGGTTTCAGGCTCCTGCGCAGGCGCGCACCACAGACCACAATGCGGTCATAAGCACAGTCTGAGTTGCCCACCGTGGTGTCGGCGCTGTCCGGGATGAGCCACTTGAACACCTCGCTGCTGCGCAAGCGGATGTCCCCCCAGTCCTGCTCCCGCACGTAGCTGCAGTCAGCGTTGAAGTCGCCCAGAAACAACATATCCTGCAGGGGCGAGGGACTAGTGTCTGAGCCCGCCACAGAGAGCCATGCCATTATGGCTGACCCCGGGGTGCGCCTCTTGGGACCCGGACTGTGCGGGTGCGGGGCTTACATCGGTGCCCCACTTGTCAATCACGTACAGGTACACATCATAGAGAGCATCGATCTCTGCCACTGCTTGGTGCGGCGCAGCATGCAGCGGGACCAGCACCAACTCCTTAACTGCTGAGGGAGGAGATGAATGTCGGAAGCGGGGCAGAAGCTGCAGGGGGCGGGGCCGGGTGGGGCGGGGCCTCACCCGAGCTGTGGGTTGAGAATTTGACCAGGAAAGGCTCGCGGCTGAAGGCGTCCTCTGGGTCCGGGTACTGGTACATGTCCATGACCGACACCGAGTCCTTCCTGGGGGCAGAGAACAGTGGGCGCGCTGAGCCGGCCACCTCTTGCCCCGCGCGCCGCATCCCCGCCCCTCACCTGTAGATGAACAGGTACATTTCCTTGTACTGGTCCCGCCCTAGAGGCTCGCTGCTCACAAAGCTGTATTCGTGCCTAGACACACTGCGGAGATATGGGCCAGGCCCTGAGTCAAGACACCAAGCCCAGGCCTGGGATGCTGGCCAGAGATCCCGATACTGGCCCCTGCCCGCCACACCTGTTGATCTGCTCCATGAGCGCTGATACGGCGCTCAGGTCCGGGTCTCGCACCTCCTGCACGAGCATGATGTCATAGCCAGCAAGGATCTGGAAAAGGGGTAGCAGGGACGGAGTCACGCATGCGCAGGCGGATGCGCAGCGGAACCTAGCTGCAGCCCTGTCCCCGGTCCCCAGCCTCACTTGCGCAATGACACCACCACAGGCCGGATCCGACACTTTGTTGTCGCCGAAGCTCTGGATGTTGAAGGCTCCAATTCGCAGCGCGGCTGCCCCGGTAGTCCCCAGTGCCCAGAGTGCGGCCAGTAGGGCCCGGGGCCCAACCATTGCACAGAGCGAGAGGGCTGGGAGGGACAGACAAGGCCCACATCAGCAGGGAACTGGAGTTGGATGCACCCAACCCTCTTCGCCTGCATGAGGGCGCCAGGCAAGGCCTGCTGCCCAGTGCTGGCTGGCGCTAAGGCACAACATGCCCCTGCACGCTCTAGGTCCCCCTGGGGTAGTATGCTGGGCTCATGACCATTCTCCTACTCCGTGGAGAAACTGAAACCCAAATAGAGGATCCAGTCTTTGGCTAGTCCAAGCCTCCAGACTCACCTAAGATGAGGATGGGACAGTATCAGATGCTCAGGATCTGGGTCTAGGTAGGAGTCTGAAGTCCAGGCCGGGAGTGTGTCCGTGGCACTGGACAGACTACAAGAGCTTGGTCCAGCAATAGCTCTGGTGCCTGGGCATGGGCGGGTATTTGAGGCCCTGGTCCAGGGAGGAGCCAGACTGCACTGGGTTCCACCCCCTCTACAGAGCTGGACACTAGAACTCCTGGCTCCCATTCCCAAAGAGACCCCCCCTCCCGACCCAGGGCAAGGCCACAGGGAATCCACTCTGAGCCAGCTCTGGGCTCCCAAGTCTGTCAGAACTGGGACTCAGAAGGCCTTGTCAACACCTCAGGAGCTGCATCAGGACTGGGGGAAAGGGCCAGCCATGCCCATGGTCCAGGCTTTGTTCTTGTCCCCACCCCCCAGAAACTAGGTCACCTAGAATCTCCTTCCTGGAGCTGCATCCCCTCAGGAAAACTAAGGCAGTGCAATTAGGAAAGACCAGCCCCATTCTTGGCCTGTCACCTGCTGTTTTTCCTACAAGTCATCAGAGAGGCTCCTTGTCCCCCAGCCTCAATCCCCTTTCCCAGGGCACCTCGGTAGGACTCAGGAAGCTGGGGTCACAGCTCCCAGTGGGCAGGGCAGCATCAGGAGGTTGCCTATCCACATGCCAGTGACACCCACGCACCGCCAAGCTGCCGCCAGCCACCTTGTGTGCTGTCAGGTGCACAGGGCGGGGGTGGCCAGGAACAAGAGTCTAAAGAGTGGCCTGTGCAGACAGGTACTGCCACAGGGAACTTGCCAAGGCAGTGGTGCCAATGCCCAAGGTTGCCACAGCTGCAACATCACAAGTGGTGGGTTTTCATATTTTATTGTAAAGCAACAAAAACTTATTTACACTCCCATTTCTCTGAATGTCTGAATTCTGTGCCTCGTCTTCTCTGTACCAGGCCAGGCAGGCATGGGTAGGATGCTCAGGGTCCTTGTACCTGACATGGCCCAGCCCGGCGGGACCCTACAGGCACCCATGCTAGACGATGACGGTCTGCACCTCGAGCTGGCCCTCTGGTGAGGCGATGACCAGCTCACCCGCGTGCTCCAGGATCTCAATGTCCTCTGATGAAACCATGGTCACGGTCGCCTGCTCGGCACCATTTGTGCCTGCACGGGCCGTGAGTACAGTGCCCTCGCTGATGGCCGAGGCCAGCGTCATGGCCACCTGCTCCGTCAGGCTCTCGGGGGTAGCGATGGTGATGGTGTCGGCAGCAGCCGCCTCTGAACCCAGTCCTGCCTCCTGGTCCATGGTCACATTCTGCACAATGATCTGGTGCCCGGCGCTGGCCTGGTGTACGATCTGCTGTACCACCTTCATGATGTGGCTGTCCACCTGTGGGTGGCTCACGGCTCAGCCCATGAGTTTGGGTGAGGGTGCCGGGCTGCCCCTCCCCACACCTCACCCAGCCCCTCACCTCTGTCTGGGTGCCCTCGATGATCTCTGTGGCTTCACTGGTCTCTGTATCGTCCTCGGTGGCCTGAACAAAGGGTCAGAGGTCAGCCTTGCCTGCCCCTGAGCCCTGTCCCAATCCCAGTGGCCCTACGCCCACCTCAATAATGTACTCCTGGGTGTCAGCCACCACAGATGAGAACTCAACCAACACAGTGTGTGGGTCTTCGGTGAGGACAGTGGCAGCTGCTGTGGGGCTCTCCTCAGACACTAGCAGCTCCTCCACCTCCAGCAGGCAGCCCCCTGAAGTGGGGAGTTTGGTCAGGGCTGGGCAGGACTGGGCAGGGCTAGCCGCCTGCCATCCCTCGCCAATTCCCTCCACCAGCCCCAACCTTTAGTGCGCAGGTGCCGGTTGAGTGTGCCGTGCTCAGCGAAGCCACGGCCACATTTGTAGCACTTGAAGGGCTTCTCGCCCGTGTGGTGCCGTACATGCCGCACCAGCGAGCCCTTCTCCCGAAAGCCTCGGCTGCAAAAGGGGCACACATGCGGCTTCTCCTCCAGGTGTGTCCGGAAATGTACCTGCTGGGCGTTCTGTGAAGACCTACCATCAGGGCCAACCTGGCCTAGGCCAAGGCTCAGACTGAGGCTTTCCCTGCTGTCCTCTAAAGTCAGGGAGGGGGCAGGATTCAAGGGTCAGGGGGAAGGCGCCAGGCCAAGACAGAGCAGGCTGGTGGCAAGGGGGTGACAAGGGAGGGCTGGGGCAGGAACAAGGAATGAATCTGGCCATGGGAGTGGGGAGCCAATGAGTGGGGAGTCAGAGGCCAGAGGACAGGGCTGGAGGGCCCACCTTGGTTTTGTAGCGCTTGCCGCATTCAGGACAGGGGTAGGGTCGCTCATCTGAGTGGACGCGCCGGTGGCCACGGACATGGGCGATAGTCTTATATAGCTTCCCACAGTCCCCACAGCGGAAGCGGCGCTCGTGCACATGCACCTCCTGGTGTTTCTTGAGCAGGTAGGCCTTGGGGAAGGCCTTGCCACACTGTGCGCACGTGAACAGTTTCGGCCCTGGGGCCGCACACAAGATCAGGCCAGGTCTACCCCTCGAGGGTACCACCCTAACCACCTGCTGCCTGCCCACAGGTCACCTGGACAGCCCACTACCCAAGGAACAATCCTGGTTACCCACAGGTCATCCACGACCTAGTGCCCCACCCTCCTGCCACCTACCTGTGTGGCCCCTTTTGTGGGCCTCCAGTGTGGCCGCCGTTGGGAAGGTCTCACTACACTGAGGGCACGGGTGGGTCCTGGGAAGAGCCGAGGCCTCATTGGCCACCTGCTGGGGGACCACAGCACACCTCTAGCACCCACTGCAGGCTGGGCCCCAGCAGAACCAAGGACAGACCCACAGCACCCCCACCCTGGTCGGCTCCATCATGGGCCCAGGGGTAAACACAATAGGGGGCAAAGCCACTGCAGAAAGTGACAGCATGGAGAACAGCAAAGAGGCTGGCAGCCCAGCATGGTGACCTTATACCCAGGGTTCAGACCCCAGGAAAGAGCCCCTAGAAAGGAGCACATCGGCAGCGCAGGCACCTACTGTCTCCACCTGCTCCACCTCCAGCAGCGGCAGTTCTGGGGGACGATTTCCCAGGGGCTGGGGGCTGGACGTGGCGGGAGAGGCTTGCTCCAGGGTCCCCTCCTCCCCAGTGACCCGTTCAAGGACAATGCCGGAGTTCTGCATGGCCTGATGTAGCAGGTTCTCTCGACTGTCCTCGCTAGAACTGGGAAGCTCCTCAGGGCCTGGGGGCTGCAGGGGAGGTGGAGAAAGGGAGGTTGGCAATGCAACTCAGCACATGACACCCACCTGTACTCACCACAGACCCAAGGGGCCCGGGGTCCACAGTGCACACCCAGTATCTTTACTCAGGAATGCCCCTGGGAGCCCTATAGCCCACTCCATCTGTCCTCATCTGCCCCACCTTGCCTCTCCCTGCCCTCTGGCAGCCATTGGTCTCTCATTTCCTCTGCCACCAGACTGAGCACCAGGAAGGTAGGCCCAGGTCAGTCCTGTTCCCACTGAAGCCAATGCCAAAACAGAACCTGGCACTGAGCAGAGGGAACATCGACCCCACCAGCCCTTACTTCTGGGGCCAGGGTCTTTATGCCCAAGGGAAGCTCTTGCATCTGGACATGGACTTCGTGGATGACAGTGCCCTTGGCATCTGTTACCAGGTGAATCACAGGCGATGTCTCCATCGGCTCATTTGTCACCGATGACGATGTAACAGTCCCCACAGGGGAGGCACCAGACCCTTTAAGGCAGAACCAAGAGAGTCCTTAAAGAAAACCCCCTGACCAGGCAGCTTCAGAACCAGGATAGCAAGCCCTCACCACACTGACCTGCAGGTGCATCCTCTTTGCCGATGACCACGTCCTTGTTCATGCTGAAGCGGATTTTTTCTGTGCACGGGGTGAGAGACTTGAGGTGCCGGGTCAGTGCACCCGACTCCCGGAAGCTCTTCCCACACTTGGCACACTTATAGGGGCGCTCATCTGTACAGAGAATGGAGTCAGTCTTAGGTGGGGAAGGCAGGCCTGGAACCACAGCTCTGCCCGCTTGCCAGGATGCAGGGATGCCCCAGGCCAGCTCACCTGTGTGCCGCCGGTGGTGCCGGATGAGTGAGCCCTTGGTCCGGAAGGAGGCCCCACAGAGCTTGCATTCATGGTCCTTGCGGCTGCTATGGGTGACCATGTGAGCCTTGAGGATGCTGCCCTGTGGGGGTGGGGAGGATGCAGCTCAGAAAACTCCCTGGGCAGGAGGCCTGGCCCTCCTGGCTGGCACGGCCCGAGGCCCCCGGCTCACCGTCTTGAAGGTCTTGTGACACAGCGCACACACATAGCGACCGTCCTCGTTCACCAGCAGCTTAACCTGGGCCTGCTCACCCTGCCCAGCCAGCCTGGGTCCCTGATGGCCAGGGCTGCCTGGGACCTCTGCCATCTCACTGTCGCCTGGCTCCGGCTCAGCAGCCACAATGACCTCTTTGATGTGTCCACTGCCTGAAGAAAAGCAGGTCAGCCTGAGCCTCAGGATGCCATGGGCCCTGCCGCCTCTTGGACCCCAGTCCAGGAATACTGCTGGTGGAAGAGCAGTGGAGCTGCCCAGCCCCCAAAATGTGTCCAGTGGGGAGACCATGACAAGCAGAGGCCCCTTCCCTTAAGCCAAGAGGAGCATAGGACAGGATGTGTGCAGGGATCCTGCCACCTCTAAGGGTAATGGAGCACCTGGCGTAGAGACAGTGGTCAGGCCAGCCTAGCTCACTGCCACCTGCCTTGCTCACTGCCCCAGCTCCCACTAACATATGGAAAAAATGCCTCCAAGGTTGCCTGCTGAAGTCTGTTTTAATGCAGGCAGGCGAGGAACCCAGCTGGGCGAGTGAATGCTCTTGAGACATCTGGGACAATGTGAGGAAGAAAGTTGGGCTTTTGCTCCTCTCGTGGGTGTTGAAGAAATCTGACAACGTGCAAAGCTAAGCTGTAAACACACTTCACAATTTCTGCTCATATGACAGTGGAAAATGGTTCACTTCTTAGAAGCCTTCTCAATCAAACAGGCACCATGTTTTGACAAGCCATTCTCTCCAAACAGAATGGAAGTGTGTGACTCAAAAACAATCCAGGGCATCTCTCACTCAAGCTCTGGCTGGCATGCCTCACACTTTATCTTTCCTCCACCCCAGAAGAGAACTTCCAAAGGGATAGGGACTTGAGTTTGAGTGTGACACAGTAGACCAAGGGGTCAGGGAAGGAGAAATAAACAAAATCCAAGTTTCCCAGGAAGAGGCAAGAGTGGGTATCTAGCCCCCATGTAGCTCCAGCAGCCCCTGCTGGCTATGTCCCCAGGCCAGTGAGAACAGGGAACCCCCAGCCCTGGGACACTGGCAGCTGGCAGTTTAGGACACTGGTCAACCATGGGCTCCAAACCACTGAGCAGCTAACACCAAGGGGACATTTGGGACACCCAGGATGCCTGCAAAGGGGGAAACTCCCAAAAGTGTGAGAGAAGCAGAAGGGCACCCAGAGAGAAACCCCCAGAGCTGCTGCTGAGCCATGAGCGTGAGCCAGTTAGAGGTTGGGATGGTGGGAAGGGGCCTGGCTGGCCAGAGGTCTGTTGATGCAGCCCAAACACAGGGAACCTGTTTTCATATATGACATCACCCACACCAGAAACCAAACGCCATGCCAGTGCTGGAGCATAGCCCCACCTCCCACATCACAACATTCCTATCCCAGAGTAGCACCAGGTAAATATCCTTGACCACTGGAATATCAGGGGGAAAGAGTATGGAGGCAAGGATAGGTGCCCTGCCATCTCCTTGAGGTGGGACCTTCACAGAACAGTGTGAACGGAGGTTCCTGTCTCCCAAGTCTCTTCCACTCCTTCTTCCTGCCCCAGCTGATCCCAAGGGCTTCCCAAGGCCAAGTTCTACCTGTTACTCAAACCTGCTTCCTGTCCAGCTGCCCAGTCCACTCATGCACTTGCCAAAGCCCCTGGCTAATGTCATTATCAACAGCCCCCCGCCCCCAGGTAACTACTGTTCCCTTCCCAACTTCCCAGGGCATCAGCCCAACCCAGCCTCCCACCATTGCCTTGCGCACACCCAGCCCCGGGCCCCCTCCACCTGCAGTAGCCCCAGGCTACCCTTTGAAAGTTCCCCCATGCATGCAGGCCTGTCCCAGATTAATAAGCGTGTGACCTAATCCAGACCTCTCAACATCCCCTCCCCTACTGCACATCAGGATGCATTTTAACTTTTAAAAAGTCATCAAAGAAGCTGACCTGGTGTTGTATGCTCATAAAAGCCTTGTGAGAATCAGGGCAGGAAATGTCACACCCTGCAGGAGGGAGTGAGCATTGGGGAAATGAAGTTCAAGGTCAGGCATCAGGTCAGGGCTGAGCTGGAACAGCAGGTGCATCCCACGCACACCCTACCCCAACCCTCCAGAGCCAACTGTGGGGCAGGGAACAGGAACCAAGGAAATGGCAGAAAAACGGAGAAGATTCTGGAAGGACCAGGTCAGAGACAGTCTAAGCAAGCAGCAGGAGAGCAGCCAGCTTGTGACTGTGCACAAAGAGAAGACTCCCCAAGGCCCAAGTGGGCCCTAGAGCTGGCTGGGCCTCATGCTTCCCCTTTCCTGGCAGGGCAATGCCTGGTATCCAATGCTCAATACTCCTGCAGGCCTTACCCTAAAGAAGGTGAGCACAGGCCCTCAGCCCCTTGGGCAGGCCTTGCTCTCAGGAGAGCCAAGGGGCAAGGACAGCAGAGGTCCCCATCCTCCATCCCCGAACACAAATGGCTACCAGGTCAGTGATACCTCAGCACTGAGAGCCATGAGGTGAGAGCCCTAGTAGGGCAGTGCCAGCTTACCAACGATGTCAGACGTGTGGCTGATGTCTGCTGTTAGAGTTGCTGCCTCCACAACAATGTGGGCCACAGTGATGGGCTCCTCTGGGCCTGCCGCCGCCGGGACCACCTACCAATGGGGTAGAGGGAAGGGAGGAGACTCATCTGCAGGGCTCCTGACCAACCTTGGCTTGGCAAGTGCAGGCTTGGGTTTAAGTCCACGTGGAATGGCTGGGCGGGAGCTCTCAGCTCCCGCATCAGGACCACCGATCTGAACCCAACTCTCAGCCTGGCCCAGGGGATCAGTCCCATCATTCTAATGTCTCCAGCCACTGAGGAGTGTGGAACACCAAGTGCCCTTGAGGAGGACTCCAGGAGGAAGTGACCAGAGCTCCAGCTGGCTATGTGGGGATGAAGGTGAGTACCTACACCCATCAGCCCCAGCCAGGGGTCAGGGAAAAGTGCCTGGGGCTGTGGGGCCAGAAGCCTTCCTGGAGGAGAAGGCACCTCCGGGAGGCAGGTAAAGGGCACAGGGTCAGAGTGAGAAAACTCTGGGCGCACTGCTCTCTGGGCCACTCCCTGTGGTGACCTGAGGCAATGGACTTCTCTCAGAGCCTCCTTTCCTAGAAGGAGGATGACAAGAATGCCCACTATGCAGGGGCACTTATGGACATTAATTGTGTGTGTACAGCATGCATGGGGTGCAACAAAGTTGACCATTTTTATGAAGGGGTAGAGGACCCACAGAGTCATATTTTGTTGTGGGATCCCCAGGAACTGTGTGTATAGGACAGAAGACAAGCCAAAAGGACAAAAGCCACCATGGACAGACCCTCTGGACAGACCCTTGGGCTCCGAGAAAAGAGGAACCCAGGCTCCCAGCTGCACAGACTTTGGCCAGAGGCTACTGAGAAGAAGGCCAGGCCATGCAGGAAACCCCAAAGCACACCAGGCTCTTGGTGGCAGGGCCCAGACCCTCCTTCACCAACAATCTGTCCCAATGTCACAGGAAACCAGCTGTACAGGTCTGTCCCAGCATGCCACCACCACCTCCTCCTGCTGTCAGGTGAGCTCAACGAGGAGGGGAACGTGTGTGTGAGAGAAAGATGGCAGTTGGAAAGCAAGCTCACCTCCTGGCCCAGCAACGCAGCAGTTGAAGGGCTGGCAGGCAGGGCCTCCTGAGGAACCCGCTGGCAAACCTTCTGGAGCTTGTGCTGAACAAAGTCCTCCAGGGCGGTGAACTCCGCCTGGCAGCGGCCACATCTGTGTACATCGTCCTCATCTATAACAAGCCTGCAGTCAGTGGGGCTTGGGAGGCTAAATCCACCCAAGGGTAGCATCAGAACCAGAGGTGCCTTCCCCAGCCCTCCCAGAGGGGCCAAGAACACTCTCAGGAACCTAGGGTGCCAGCCCCCATCCTCTGGAGGTCTGCAGAAACAGCGCATAGCCCAAGGAGAGCAACATCCAGGATGGCGGGGGGGTGCTCGTGCCCACAGGGTTCTGGCTGAGAGGCTGCCCTGTGGCAAACATGGGAGAGGGGGTGCCCTGACCCATGACCATTCTTTTTTAACTCTAATTTTGTGCTTCCTTGGTTTGAAACAGGCAGCACCTCCAGCTCAGGGTGAAACTTCTCAAAAGGGCTCCACAACTCAGGGCCATCGCACTTGAGCCCCTCACCATCTGGGATGACCAGCCAGTGTCTGCCTCAGGTCCAGCAGGAGAGACCTCCTGCTCACTGAGTCCCTACTGCGTGCCAGGTACCTCACTGGGAACATCACCAAATCCGGCCAGCACCCTGGAAAAATGGAGATGACTATTCCCACTCTAGAAAAACAACTGGAGATTCAAGGATATCCACCTAGTGAGTATTGGGGCCAGAACCTGAACCTGAAGGTCTACTTCAAATGCCCTGATGTTTATACAAAGGGATGGGAAGGTATTCCTTCTGCTTCCATAAAAGTCTGCCTGTTCCCACCACCTCACATGCAGTCCCACATCAAGGTCAAACCCAGGCCTGGTGCACAGAAGGCGCAGTCATCTGTTGAATTAATAAGCAAACAAAGGGCCAAACAACAGCCATGACTCGCCCACAGGCCACCAAGCAGAGGGCAATGCCTTCCAGATGGCTCATAGTCACAAGCCAAGCACTAAGGTGTCCACCACCCTCATAATCTCCCAGTCCACTGAGTCTGACTTGGCACCAGGGTGTTGCCGTTGAAGGAACTCCCACCACAGAAGGGACACACCCAGCCCATGTGACATTGAGACAAGGCCATGGGCAAGCCCAGCAGGGCACAGCAACTTCCAAAGAGAACCCTCTTCAGGTTGGCCTTGTGACCAGTGCTACTGCCTCTCACCAAGCTAGAATAAGAAGGAGCAAGAAAAAAAATGTACCAAGAATATGAATGCTGTGGGGATAAAGACCACCACCCCAATATCATTAGCCAACCCCCTCCTTATGGCCCAGTCTACAGCCTCATGGGACAGAGCTCAGAGGGAAGAGACCTGAGTTCTATTTCCAAAAGCTATCAGTGTTCCTATGCATGAGCCTTCAGTGTGTCCCCACACTGTTCTCATCGATTTACATACATGCTCTATTTTCATTCTTACCACCACCATCCTGAGGCAGCAGAACCCAGAAGTTAAAGTAGAGTTGAGGAGTCACACAGTCTTGGCATCCAGTCCAGTTCTGGCTACTTACTAGGTGGGTGACCTAGTCACTTGCACATTTTTTAATCTCAATATTCCTCATCCACAAAATGGGAATAATTACAATAATAACAGTAACATCCAGAGTTGGTTTGAGAATGAAAAAAGCTGATGCAGGTAAGTGGTTAATACATTATCAGCAACAGGACTCCCATTTTGCAGTGAGAAATAGAGGCTCAGAGAGATGTGTGGTCACCTGCTCAGGATCGAACAGCTAAAAAGTGGTAGATATGGGACCGAGCACGCAGGCTGGCTTCAGGGCACCAGTTCTCCCAAGGGCCAGCCTCGGAGACCAGATCCTGGAGAAACCCGAAACCCCGTCCTCCCGGAGCCCCCAGCCACGCCCACCCCGACTAAGGCCTTAGTGGCCTGTCAGGTGTAGTGGGAGGGGGCTCGGAGAAGGCCAGGGCCGTGCCTAGACAAGGAAGCAGAGAGGGGCCGGGCCACAGGACTGGGAAGGCATGGATGGCAGTGGAGGTGTTCGCGGTGGTCTACAAGGACAGCCCGGGAGACTTGGGCACCTTTGAGTATCGGTGGTGAGTGAGCACTGGGGCCCACGGGGTTGACGGGCGTCTCGCAAAAGAGGCCCACAAGTCTGAGGAGACCAGGGACTCGTGGAAGGCCCTGAGGGGTCCCATGAGGACTCGGGAGGTCCGCAAGGAATCCAGGTCTGGGAGTCAGTGGCGCCCTCAGTTCAAGCCATCGGAGCCTCCGCCAGCCCAAGCTGAGCCGCTCTGACCCCGGACGCATCCCGCCCGGTCTGGCCCTGTTACCTTCCTCGCTAAAAGGCGCGGGGAGGCGAAGGAAGCCGCTGGGGGTCAAGGCCGCTGCTGCCGCCGCCACGACCCCGCCCTCGCCCGCTTCCCGCCTGGCTTCGGCCCGGGCTTCTGCCGTATGCGCGGCCGTCACCCGCACTGCCATCGCGCCCTCCATGTCGCAACGCGCCGCAGGAAGATGGCGGATTTACGACCGTGTCGTCATAACAACGGGCCCCGCTGAGGCAAGCGAGAGAACGACGAATAGACGGTGATAGGATGGGTCCAGGGTGAGTTTGATGGACGGGTGGTGGGGCGGAGCCTGAAGATGTGGCTTGGAACCGCAGAGGCGGGGTCAGGCCTACGCAGTGAGGTGATGGGGTGGGGCTTTTTGGGGAGGCGCAGTTACGGTGGAGCGGACTGACAGGCGGCGGGGCGGATCCAGAGGTAGGCCTGAGGGGCGTGGCCATACCCGAGAAATGGAGTGCTGGGGCGTGGCCCTGAGAAACTGGGCACAGTTCCGGAAGCGGCATGATAGTTTGAGAGCCGGGGGACTGGGACGAATCGGACCTGCAGCACCACTTGGCTAGTCCTGAGCGGGTCCTCTGGCCACGGGCGTCCCACTGGGATCCAAGCTGGAGAGGGCTGCTGCCGGGAAACCGTCCCAGCTCCGACTGGTATCGTCGCTTGTTTCCCTCAGGTGTCAGAACCTCTCTTGATGATTGCCCAGGTCCTGGAAGAAGAACCGAGTTTGGGATGGCTAACGGGTAGCTTCCCTAAGCCTTTCATTCTTTTGTATAGTTTTTAAGTACACATAAAATTTATCGTTAGTCACAGTACATTCACAATGTTGTACAACCATCATCACCATCGGAACAATGTCGTCATTCCAATAGAAAACCTGTACCCATTAGCAGTCACTCCCCATTCTCCACTCACCCTAGCCCCTGGCAAACACTTTCTATCTCTGTGGATTTACCTTTTCTGGACATTTCATATAAATAGAATTACACATGTGGTCTTTCACATCTAGCTTCTTTTGCTTAGCATGTTTTCAAGGTTCATCCAGGTTGTAGCATGTATCAGTACTTAATTACTTTTTATGAATGAATCGTATTCCATAATATGGATAGATCATAATATAGTTATTCATTCATATATTTGGTTTTCCACCTTTTCTACTATTGTGAATAGTGCTGCCAAGAACATGCTCAGACAAATTCCTTTTATTCTTTTTAAGGTAATATTCAATTAGATCTAAATGCTTCACAGGATTTTCTCATTGAAGGTACCAATTTTAAAGATGAAGAAACTGAGACAAAGAATTGATAGAACACTTGCTCAAGGGCAAACTGGATACTTTAACCCAGGTCTTTCCAGAGCAATGGGCTGGAAACACACAGGGCATGCTTTTTCAGCTCAGTTATTCTCTCCAGTCAAATGTTGGATACCAGAGGCTCAAGTGGATCAGATCTGGTCCCCTCCAGCAAGTCCAATATCCAGGGAAGACCAAACATAGATACAAAGTCCCAGGCTGAGATTATCTCCATGTTGGGGCCGCCCAGCTGGGGAACTGAGGACCCTTGGCTTTGCGGGAGCTGGGATGTGTGAGGCATAGATCAGATCACTGGTGGTCAGGCTAGATTAACAATAGGGCTGCTTTCTGCAGGGGCTTGCTCACCATTGCAGGAGTGACAATCAGCATTTCAGAAGGATCTGTTTGATTCCTGTGCAGAAAAAGGACCTTAGGGCCACAACTGAGGCAGGAAGATACAGGATGGATGGTCTCTGAGAGAGACAAATAGGAGAAGGAGTAAGTGGTGGCTTGTAGAGCATGTGGTATCTGGGGCGCTTCTGGGAAGAAAGGAATAGGAGGATACCTCACTTGAGGATGTGCTGAGGAATAATGAGGAAGCCACCCAGAGGACTGGAGTGGGAAAGGATTTCAAAAGCAGGACAACCTGGGTGTGAGTGGACACGAGGAAGAGCTGTCCCAGGGAGAGAGCCTGCTCTGCTGTGCACCGGGGTCTGTGGGACAGAGTTGTTGGGCAGGCCAGGGCTCCTGTCTGGTTTACGCCTTTGGGGTCAGAAAAGAGCATCCGACCAGTGAGTTCTGGGCCATGTCTTAGCTGGAGCCCAGGCAGACCAGCAGACAGTGTAGACAGTCCTGAGGTCATTGGAAGGCAGAATGGCCAGGGGCAGGCAGGGATACCAGAGTCCTCCTTCTCCCAGATGGCCTCCTTTTCCACCCTGCCCTCAGCATGGGATATAACTGCACACTGTGTGTTTTATAATCAGTACTATGTTTACTTTCTGTGGCCAGAGCCAGAAGTGAACTCTATCATCTTTTATGATGGCTGCTCAGTCTCCATTCCTTGAGTGTACTTTTATTTAACCAATCCCATGTTGAAGAATATTTAGGTTGCATCCAAATTTTTTTTTACCACTTGAGTCCTTTTTCAATGACTCCCATTTTTGCTTAGCTCATCAGAAGTGATAAATCTGTAAAAACTCAGATTGAATGGGTACTTGTGTTTTTTCATACAATTTAAACACATGCAATGCTATTAAGATTAAATAGTGTCATTCTTGTACCACCTATATCCATGCCCCATTTTACTTGCAGTACTGCTTCTTCGTTTGGGGGGACCCTTTTGCCATCCATTTGCAGGTAAAAACTGAGCACCTACTGTGTGTTGAGAATGCATCGTGTTTGTGATGTGCTCCTCTCCCATCTAGATTCAGGGCACCTCACCCACGGTCATTCCTCCCCAATAAAGGGCACCAGCCCTTCCTGCCTTCTCTAGGAACTGGTTCATGACCAACTTGTCTTGATACTGACCATTCCATCTCTCCCAGTATGCCATCTCAGTCCCTATAACCTACAAAGGATGTTAAACGAAACAAATGCAACAGAGCTCGGTTTTGAAGTAAACTGAGTTTAATCCCAACTCTGCAACTGTGTTGTCCAGCTGGTGACTCTCTGTGGCTCAGTTTCCTCATCTATAAATGGAGATACTAATAGCCCCTGCCTCTCAGGGCTGTCCTGTGATTACGACAAGGTAATGCAGGTAAGGAGCAGCACTCAGTGCCTAGATGTTGACTGAGTGCCCAGTAAACCAAGGCAACCTGGCAAGTATCGTACAAACCAGCCCATGGCTGGACAGTAGCAGGGTTTGTGATCTTTTGTCAAATTCAGTTTTTCCCAAGGTCAGCTTCATCACCAAAACTGATTAGGAAGACACAGGGAGGAAACTGTTCCCTTCTTGGGTGGTGGGTGCACCAAGCAGTAACATTTTGCATGCCCTTGTGGGCCATGGCCCTGTCTTTCAGGGGTTTCCAGCAGAGACTAACAGAAACAAGCTGTATGTAAACAAGCAGGACCCTAAGGAAACAGGTTACTGGCTTTACCTCATGGGCTTGAGGGTGGGGTGGAGGTCCAGAGAAGACTTCATGGAGACCTGGGGCCCAAGAGAGGAGCAGGAGTTTGGCACACTACAGTTTGGGGTTCTGGGTAGCTTGGCACAGGGCAAGTTCTCAGGAACCTGGGGCCCGTTATTGTTCTGCCACTTAGCCATATTGAAAGTAATAACGATAAACATACACCTACCCTATGAACCAATCAGTGATTCCACTCCTAAGTATAAACCCAAAAGAAATGAGTGCCTATGTCCACAAGTGAGTGTGTAGGAAGGAGAACGTTCATAAGGGGCATTTTTACAGTAGCCCCAAAGTGGAAACAATCCAAATGTCCATCAACTGGAGAAGAGATCAACAGGGGTATATTCTTACACTGGCCCAGCTGGCAATTAAAAACACTAAGAAGGACACATTTCAAAGACATTATGTTGCTCCAAAGAAGCAAGACCCAGAAGAGTACACACAGTAAGATCCATTTTTTTTTTAAATCTGACTTTTAAGATGGTCTAGAACAGGCAAAGGAGGCTATAACTCATTCCATGGTGGTAGAAGTCAGAGGTAGTTAAGGGAGAGGGTGTCCACTATTGACTGGATAGGCATGTAAGGGACCTTTCCAGAGTGATGGAAATAGTCTCTATCTTGATCTGGGTTGTGTTTACACGGTGTATAAGTATGTAAAAATCCATCAAGCTGCACACTTAAGATTTATGCATTTTATTGTATGCTATTCCTCAATAAAAAGTAACGATAACCTAATAGTAACGATTATGATATCGACTAATTATTGTGTGCTGTTCTAGGCAGTGTCCGTCTCTTAGACCATAATCCCCTGCCTTGTTACTCGTTCACAAGACTAAGGCAAAGTAAGCATTTTTGCAAAGGACTAGAAATGAGAACGCAGGTTGAGAAGGACCCCCAGGAAGTCTCTCAGGACTGGCTGACACCGTGTCCGGAACGTGTTCAGGACCGGAGGGCACAGTCCAGTGCCCCTCAGGCAAAAGTGAGAATGTGACTCTCAAGAGGATAGCACCCCCAGCCCCACCGGGATCCGGCGAAGAGCTCCACTCTCAGGGCCGGAGAGTAGCCAACTAATCAGCAGCTGGCCTGGCGCCGAGGTCACTCAATTAAGGGCTTCCGTCACCTAAGCTGACCACACGCCTCCAATGGGAGAGCTACCCAATGAGCGGCGGCTTTACGTCCTGCGCCATCTCCTCGGCTCCTCAGTGTTTCCGCAGTGAACGCTCCACTCCGAATGCCGGTTGGCTCCTTGCCAGCCAATCACCGGGGAGCCCTGGGCCCAGCAGCCAATGGCCGCGCGCCTTTCTGAGCCAGGCAGCGACGGTTAGCGCTGACCTCCAGCAGCCCACGGGAGGCGGGGCCGGATTGGTGCAGATGGCGTCCAATAGGCGGTGCGCACAAGGCTCGGAGCCAATGAGCGCGGCAGGGGCGGAGCGGGAGCGGCGGCGGGCGGCTGCGAGGAGCGGACGGTGTCGGCGGCAGTAGCCGGTGTCGGCGGCGGCGGCGGCGGCGGCGGTGGCGGGTGGCTGGCGGCCATGGCGCAGGCGGAGGCCGGCGGTGACGACGCCCGCTGCGTTCGGCTGAGCTCCGAGCGAGCCCAGGCGCTGCTGGCCGACGTGGACACGCTGCTGTTCGACTGCGACGGGGTGCTGTGGCGCGGCGAGACGGCAGTGCCTGGCGCGCCGGAGGCCCTGACGGCGCTGCGGACCCGCGGCAAGCGCCTCGGCTTCATCACCAACAACAGCAGCAAAACCCGCGAGGCCTACGCCGAGAAGCTGCGGCGCCTGGGCTTCGGCGGCCCGGCGGGGCCCAGCGCCGGCCTAGAGGTCTTTGGCACGGCCTACTGCACCGCGCTCTACCTGCGCCAGCGCCTGGCCGGTCCGCCGGCTCCCAAGGCTTACGTGCTGGGCAGCGCGGCCCTGGCCACAGAGTTGGAGGCCGTGGGCGTCGCCTGTGTGGGCGTGGGGCCCGAGCCCCTGCAGGGCGATGGCCCAAGCGCCTGGCTGGACGCGCCGCTGGAACCCGACGTGCGCGCTGTTGTGGTGGGCTTCGACCCGCACTTTAGCTACATGAAGCTCACCAAGGCTGTGCGCTACCTGCAGCAGCCCGGCTGTCTTCTCGTGGGCACCAACATGGACAACCGGCTCCCGCTCGAGAACGGCCGCTTCATCGCGGGTCCGTGCGCCCCGGAGGTGGGAGGCTGGAGGGCAAGCGGCGGGCCCCTCGCCCCTCCGGACCGCTGACCCTGGACGCTCTCCTTCCCTCCCTTCTCCCCTCTTTCCGCCCCACAGGTACGGGTTGTCTGGTCCGAGCTGTGGAAATGGCCGCCCAGCGCCAGGCTGACATCATAGGGAAGCCCAGCCGCTTCATCTTCGACTGCGTATCCCAGGAGTATGGCATCAACCCGGAGCGCACCGTCATGGTGGGAGATCGCCTGGACACAGACATCCTCCTGGGTGTCACCTGTGGCCTGAAGACCATCCTGACCCTCACCGGAGTCTCCACTCTAGGGGATGTGAAGAGTAATCAGGAAAGTGACTGCATGTCTAAGAGAAAAATGGTACCTGACTTCTATGTTGACAGCATAGCCGACCTTTTGCCGGCTCTTCAAGGTTAAAGATTTAGCGTCTTTAATCTACAGAATAAAAAAAAATTGAAAACCACTTAACCAAATTAATAGGTGGGGCTTAAGCATCTGTTCAGCTAGGTGGCTTCAAAAAGTATACTTGGAGTTAAGCAAAGGCACTAGTTGTTAACCTTGTAAGTAAACGTTTGGGGGTGATTTTGTTACAGACGTTTATATTTCAAGATGCACTTTTAAACTTGGAGGACATTGTGGGGGTCCTGGGCCTTGATTGGCAGGCTCCGCATCTGTCCAGGATTCAGATAACCTCAGAATCTGCTGATGAGACTGAGATAGATCTAGGGGTGTCACGTATTTTATTGAAAATTTCATTCAGGGATCTAGCCCCCTTGCAGGACAAAGGGAAGGATTACTTTGACTGTTGTTAAGAAACTTGTACAAACCGGCCCTGAGCCCCATCCGTGTGATAATCAACAGAGGATTTGCTGCTGCATCCCAGCGCCCACCTGCCGGGTAGGAGTGGAGGAGGGGTATGCTCCCTGGTAGGTCTCCCTGTCCTTGGGGTGTGGGGTGCTGCCCTCACCACCACCACTCCACACTTCCTTAAAAACCACTCTGATGTCACAATTGAGTGTCTGTTCCGTTTCAAATACCCAGGGCTTCTGCTTCACATACATGGTTGTGCAGTTCTGTAAACTCAGTCCAGCTAAACTATGGCTTTCTCAAATGTGCATTTAAACCCAGGTGACTTGGATTGAGCATGTTTTGTTGGCTGAGTGCCACGGAGGGTGTGGATGCCTTTGCTGAACTTTGGGCTACTGTGCAGGGAGCTCAGAGTAGCATTGGTTGGCACCAAAACAACTTTTTTTTTTTTCGCTATATGAACAACTTTGTCAAGGGTTGGAATCGAATCTTAAGTGTTTTGATTAATAGCTTTGCTCTGTCTCATAGGTAAAATCCCACTGAAGAAGTCTCTGTGCCCTACAGCCAGCAGCATGGCTAAAGTCATGTGCCAGCCAAGGAATGCCTCTTACCAGGGTGCTTTCTGGGTGGGGAAAGAATGAGGTATCCTCAAGAACAGGAAGTCCTTTTACAAAGCATCCAGTCTCTTCCTTTCCCCCCGCCATACCCCTGGTTGGGGTGGCGGTTAGATGCCAGTGGTTCACGAAGCCAACTATCTTGGCCCTGGAGTCCCTTGTTGGTGTCCAGCTGAAGAACTGGCAGGATCTACCAGCTAGCCAAGTGTTTTTGGCAGGGGGCCCTGGCTTTTTCTGCCTGTTCCCTAAGTTGCTGACCTTCGGGAACAGGCCTGATAAGCAGATTCTTCAGCCACACTACTAGGGTAGAGCCTGGGAAGCTGTTCCTTTAGGCTGACTCCTTCCTGGTGCCTCACCCTGCACCCAGTGGTGTCTGCCCACAACCTGTGGCTTCTCTTTGAGTCCCAGGGTCACAGTGCTCTTTCACTCATTCTCTAAGAGTTCTCAGCAATAAAGGATGTCCTGAGCCTTTAGCTTCTCCCAGGCCTGGGGTGTCTGAGGTTCAGACTCTGCCACGGAGCAACAGCAGGGCAGCCAGTGCCTGTGAGGTTGGTGGTGCTGACGTTGGCTCTGCAAGGTCAGCTCAAGGTGGGTCTGGATATTGAGCAGGCCTGTCAGGGCGTTGTCACCCACACCAGGAGCATGCGGCACATGAGGCAGCCAGCAAGACCTCCCTCTTCTACACTCCATCTCTGCCCCTGTTGCACTGTGTGAACCCAAATGCATATTAAACTCTCAAATCCAAGCTGACTGGCTTCCTTGCTCTTGACTTGACAGCAGCTTTCACACAGGCTGCAGCTGTCTAGCCTTAGTGTGGGGGTGGGGTGAGGACTCAAAGTCGAAGGCCATTCTGGGATTCAAATTCCAGAGCTGGGAACCCAACCCCATCTCAGGCTCATTACAGAGGGGCAGGTTCTGAAAAACCAGGAAAAACGAGGCACAAAGCAAAACCAGAGGAGAAGGCCCTGGGTGATGCTGGTAAGGTCAGCCATGTTGTGAAAGCTGCCAGTACCCAGGGAACACTGATCCTCACGATCCACATCAAGTAGCTGGAGATGCCAGCTGGGAGCCAGGATCATAGCATAGTTCAGTTAGAGAAAGCCACACCGGGCAGGGACTGGTGGACACGATGCCAACCTAACCATCCCAGGGTATCAGGGAGATTCAAATAGGCTACCTTTACTGCAGTGGAGTCTCCTGGAAGCCATCCTGGTCTCAGGGGTAAGCTCTGTAGGATGCCAGGAAGCCTGTCCTGTGTTGGGGGTGCTGGGAATGAAGGAGGTAGCACAGAATCCAATACCAATTTTTCACGAAACAGGCATTTATAGATGGTTTGTTGTGTGCCAGGCACTGTGCCTAGCCCTAGGCGTCTTGCAGTAATCTGAGACTAGAAATAGGCCTCTAGGAAAAATTAAATCTGCCACCGTATTCTACATAAAAGTTGTCCTGATTGGGCCTGGGCTACTTTCTATGCCCTTCAGTAGGACTCGATTTTCACAATAAGCATGTTCTCAATGCCCTTCCAGGCCCATGTGCTCTCCAGTTTGCACAGCCCATGTGTCAGGAGAGTCAGGCACACAAGCACACACCCCCTCCCCCACGAGGTGGAGGGGAGAGAGCTGTCCAGGCTCAGGTAGCTGGGCTGGGGAGGAGGCAGTAGGATCAGGAGGGGAGGGGGCCATGATGGTTGGCTCATCAGAGGCTTCCTGAGGTTTCTCTGGCTGACTCCAAGGGGTGGCAGACAATCAGCACATTGTCACCAGGGCTGCAGCATGGAACAGGGGAGCTGCTGTGCAGACGGCCCTGAGCCTGGGCCTGTTGGGGTGAGTGCCTCCCCACTACCCAGTGCCCTCTCCTGGGACAAAGACCCAGGGCATGCCCTGAGCAGGAGACAGGAAGGCAGTGCCCATCTTCCATACCTCCTCAGCCCCTACCTTCTCTAAGCGAGCCTGCTCGCTGATCTCTGCTCTAGGCTCCACTGACTGAAATGTGCCCCCAAGTGAAGACCAGGCCCTGCCATGGGTGCTGGAAAACCCCTGGCCTGCTGCTGCTGCTGCTAGCACTGGCTACTGCTGGGGCTGTGGCTGGAGGGCTGCTTGGCTTCGCTCATAGCCCTCCCAAGGTGAGCCCTCATCAAGACCTGGGCAAGGGCACAAACAGTGGGATAGGGGAGGAGAGACCAGCATATCCAGCCCTCCAGTGGAGCCAGGGCTCGGAGCTGAGCTGATGGCAGGAGGACAGGGGTAGTGGGGTTAGAAGTCTCGCAGCAGGGCTAGGGTAGGGTCGTGGGCTGCCCCGGCCTGCCCAGCTGAGTTCCAGCTCTCCACTCAGCCACTGCTGCAGATGCTCCATCTGACCCTCCCGAGCCCCAGGGTGTACCAGTACAACCAAACTGCCCAGGTGGATATGGCCCAGAATGTGGCAACCATCAGGGTGACCCCGGCTCAGAGCAACCACAGCTGGGCGGTGTTGTTCGACGGGCAGAGCGTGAGTAGGCCAATGGGTGGGAGGATCACTGCCCAAGGATGTTCAGGTGGACCCGCCTCACCTGCCTGCCTCCCCAGGGATGTGTCTGCTACCGCCCCGCAGAGCACAAGGCCTGCTTCCTCCGCCTAATGGAGCCCCGAGATCATGAGACCCTGCAGCTTCTGATGAACACCTCAAGGGTGAGCAGCCCCTGTGCACAAACAGCCAGGTTTCCCAGGCCAGGGGCCAGACAAAGGGTCCTGTGTATAGGTGCCTGGGGCAGGCTGGGGCTCTAGTTTCAGCGCAACAGAAGCTCTATCTTCCCTTGGCTAAGGCTGCTGACAAGACCTGAATGCAGGGCTAGCACAGTGCTGGCATGTCCAGGGATGCATAAGCCCTGCCCAGCCAGTCCAAGTGTCCCTGGCCCATAGCCCACCGGAGCCTTCTCTGCAGGCCCAAGGATCTCACAGCCCCAGCCAGGACACCCACTATACCCAGGAGCTGCTGGAAGTTCTCGGGAGCCATGAGGTGGAGCCTGCCCAGGTGGGGACTTCAGTGCGGCACCTTTGCGAAAAGACCCCCATTTACTGGGCCCGTCGTGCAGAAGGTGAGTCAGGGCTAGCTGTGGGGAGAGGCCTGGGCTCCTGCGGGACAGTCTGGGAGAGGGGGAGGCGCCCTTTGGAGTTTACAGAGGACCCTACCCCCAGGGCCACAGAGGCAGCGGCTGATCTACCTGTGCATCGACATCTGCTTCCCAAGCAACGTCTGCGTATCAGTTTGCTTTTATTACCTCCCAGACTGAACCCTCAGCGCTCCCAGCTCCACAGGCCAGCCAGCCAGCCCCATCACCAGTACCATGGAGGGCAGCTGCCGGCAGGGGCTAATAAACCCCTCCACTTGGCTGTGATGGTGTTCTCTGTGGCCTCGGGACACAAAACAGTGGTGGGGAGCAGGGGAAGCACTGGCTTCAGGTGGGCACTAGCCAGGTTGGCTCAGGTTGGTCTCCTGAGCCCGATCACATTCAGATAAACAACTGGGCGCTAAAAGAGCCCCCAGGCAGACCAGCTTGGCCAATCTAAGCTGGCCAAGGGGACCAGGGTAGGTCAGCCAGGTCCAGCTAGCCTAGGCTGGTAGAGGCTAGCCCATGGGAGTTCACTCTGACCTGGGCAGCTGAATAGTCACATCCAGCTGGTGCCGCTTGACAGCTACCTGCAATCCCAAGTGGGTGCAGGCTAGCCCAGCACACTGTCATTGAAGGCCAAGCAGACCACAGCTTTCTGGTGGCCACCGTACTCTCTCTTGATCTCTCCTGTCTCCACGCACCAGAGCCGGGCCAGGTTGTCAGAAGAAGCTGCAGGGAGGAAAGGCATGGGCAGCAGCTCAGGACATAGCCCCAGGCTGGGCCACACTGGAGGCCAGCTCCCAGGCAGTAGTGGAGCGGCAGCAGCTGCCATTGGACTAGTGGGGCAGGGTGGATGGGACTCACCAGTGACAATGTACTGGGAGTCCCCTGAGAATGCGCAGCCCCACATCCAGCCTCGGGATGACTCTCCTGGGTTGCTGCTCTTGATGCTCAGCTCTGTCATCAGGGAAAAGTTGGATGTTCTCCAAATCTTGCATGTCTGGTCAGCTGAGCAGGTGGCAAGGAGCCTAGGGATAGGTGTGAGGGTGGCAAGGGTGTCATCATAGCCACTCCAACCCTGCATCCCCTTTCCATCTACCAGGCAGGCCCAGAACCATTAAGCCCCCAGCCCCAGGCAGGTCCCGTCCACCCAGAAGCCATCTGAGGGCCCCTGGCCCCCCAGACCCTGCACACACGTGGAGTCCGGGCTGAAGCGGCACTGCAGAGCGTAGCGGGTATGTGCTGGGATCTTGGTCTTGGGGATGAGCTGTGTCACCTCATCACCAATGCCCCCCGTCAGATTCCAGACATAGCAGTTCCCCTGTGGAATATGAAGAAAATCATGGGAGCCTCCAGTCTGACACATAGGGAAGGATGCACTAGTAGGCAGACCCAGGTCTAGGGGCCACCATCCTACACTGTGGCTGTGCACAGGGATCTAGTGGCCAGGGACATGTGGCAGGTCCATCTGGTCCTGGTCCCAACCAAGGGCCATACCTGGGCTGAGAGCAGGAAGCCATTCCTAGTCTACCTGGAGGGTGCTGCTGGCCAGCTGGAATACAAAGAATGAGATGGGAGGAAGGCACCCCAGAGAGAGAGAAGAGCAATGCAAAGCCTCAGAGGAGAGCAATCTGGGGATGTCATGGGACAAGTGATTTAATGGATGTTAAAGGGATAAAATAAGGCTGGAGAGGAGATCAGGGGCCAAACCACAGCATCTTGAGGCCATGGGACCCAAGGGAACGATACCATCAGGCTGGTACTGCTGAAGCATGCTCTGGCGGCAGGAGAATGGATGGAGGAGGTAGGGGCTAAAAGAGGAGAGAAGGAGACTACAGAGAGAGGGAGACAAGGCAAACTTGGACCAGGAGGTGAGGGGGATGGGAGACTTGAGAAATTCAGAAGCTGGAATCTGCTGATGGGCTGCAACAGGTAGTGAGAGATGGCATCTGACTTTGGTGGGTAGGTTGGAATTGGAGCCCAGGAGGAGGAAGCAGGACTTTAGAGTAAGGAAAAGGGCCTGGGGGACATCTGGGGAATAAGCCAACCCGCCAGGACTAAAAGAGACAAGGGACTGAGTGCTGAGCTGACCTCCCCCACTGTACCCACCCCAGGACTCACGGTGCTATTAACTGCTGCCATGTAGCTGGCATCCGGGTCTATGTGGGCAGATGTGATGGACACCTCAGGTTCAGGGATTAGTTGCTCATTGTGGTCAGTTTTCAAGTCCCAGATGTGGATGGCGCCGCTCTGGTCACCCACAATGAGCTCCGCCTGGGGTGTAGGGGTGGTGAGGTGGGGCAGGATCCCTGTCCTCCAAAGCCCCAGAGTGCCCAGCCCTGTGCATACTCCTCACCTGGTTGGGGTGCAGGCACACACAATTAATGGGGGCGTTCACCTGGAAGATCCGCTGACACTGCAGGTTCCGGGACCTTCAGGTTATGAGACATACACCGCCTTTAGTGGATGCTCTTGGTGCCCCACCCAGATGCCCTTTCCCTGATTATTTATCCTTGTCCCTCTGCTGTTAGGCGCTGTCCCACAGGAAATACCTGGGAGTCTCAGCCCTCTCCAGGAGAGCCACCTGAAGCCAATGCTAACTCAGAAAGGGTGTAAAGGGTGTAAAGGGTGTAAAGGCAGGACTTGCTCTTCGATGCAATTTACTTTCCAGAACTCTCTATGTAATCAGGCTGAGGCTAGACTCATCTTTGTGTGGCTTCATTCCTGCCCTGAGCTCAATGCCCTCAATAGATCACCTGCACAGCAAACCATGTCTCAGCCTATGCTTGGGACATGAAGGGACCCAACCTAAGTCAGTCTCCAGCCTGGCTCTCACCCCCACATATCCAGGCAGCAGGCCCCTCCTACCTGGCATCCTCACCTGAGATCCCATATCCGAGCAGTGCAGTCCTCCCCACCCGTGTACATCCAGCGGCCATCCTCATGGAAGCCCACAGACGCGATGTTCTTATTGACCCCATCATAGCTGATGATGGGATTGGGGTTATTAGAGTTGAGATCATACATGCGGATGTGCTGATAACCTGTGAGCACAGGTCAAACTGAGATTTGGCTGTGTCTAGAGCAAACTGCCAGAAATTAGGGGCTGGATTGAGGGTACAGATACCTGCAGCAGCAATCATGCTGCGGTCAGGTGTGATCTCAAGCGCGTTCACCTGCTGAATCTGTTAAGGAAGATGATGAGCAGATCCCTGGGGCCAGGGGACCTCAAGGCCTCCACCACCTGGCTCGGCTACTGCATCCTCTCCATCCCAGGCCTCTGTCCAGGCTGTTATCCCCACCAGGTGTTCTGCCCAGCCCCACTCCTCCTGACCTCCCCAGTCAAGGATACAGAGTCCTGGTGTTGCACTGTACGGGTGCAGATCCCACTGTGGGCCTGCCAGAACCGCACTGTGTGATCATAGCCCGCAGTGGCCAAGATGACGGGGTCACTGCCCACCGTGCCTGGGGACGTGTTCATGTTGTGGCTGCCTGGAAGACTCAGCAGGGGACAAAGGTCAGAGCATCTGGAAAAGAGAAAGGCCAGTAGTATTTGGGGTATACCTTCTCTGTCCTAAGCAGATTATAGGTACAGTAGGTGCCGAGAGATAGGTATTATCATTCCCAGCTTGTTCGAGGTTCAGGGACATGCGTGACAACCGGCCAGGGGAAGCTCCCAGTTCTAAGGTGTGTGCTCCGTTCTCCGTCCCACAGACCCAGCCGCCCTACCCGTCACCGACAGAGGGCAGTCACGCCCGGGGCGCCGCTCTGCCGCTGGGGAGGGCCGCGCGTGCGCAAGGCGGCGAACGGGCCGAGAGGAAAGCCGAGCGCTGCGACAGCGCATGCGTAGCAGGCCCTGCTAGACCTGATGTGAGGGGGCGCTCTGTACTTGGACCTTCGCGCTTCCCGATGTTCTGTCAACCGCTCTGGCTCCGTCTCGCTGAGCCGGCTTTCCCTGGGCGCGCCTTCCCGGCTACCTGGCAGCCGCTTTCCAGCCCTCGTCCCACGGCCTCCGTACCTTACATGCGGCTCTGCGCTCTGCCGTGGTCCAGGACGGTGAGCGGAGTCGGAGTGAATCGCTAGAGGCTGAGGCCGAGCGTAGAGTTATCGATGGGCGGGCGACACCAAGGCCGTAGAGGGGTGGGTGGGACGAGACCAAAGTTCTGGTGCTGGGGACCCCCCTCTCCTGGGAGGAACCAGACGAGGCCTCAATGCTGGCGCGGAATGAACGAACAAAGATGCCCCAGCCTTCTCCCCCCACTCGGGCACCCCACTTGGTGGAACGGCTACTGGGTCGGAGTCCTGCCATCCCCTCCTTCCCCGGATCCCCTACTCCCCATGCTGGGTAGAATTCCCAGGTAAATTACAGAATGCCAAGTTACATTTGAATTTCAGGTAAGCAACAATTTTTTTCAGTGTAAGTATGTCCCAAATATTGCGTGACATATACCAAAAAGTTATTAGTTGCCTATGTGAAATTCGCATGTAACTGGAAGTACTGTAGTTTCATCTGCTGGATCTGGCAACAGCCTATGTAGCCCCGTCCTAACCCTCAGGTCTCCCAACTCAAGCCAGTGACTCCCTCTAAAACTGGGGTCCCTCCTACCTCATTTTCCATTCCAGCCTTCCCACACTGCACACTTGTGGCCTCACTCTCACAGAAAAATAGATTCCTTACTACAGATTCTCACAGTTTATTCCCACCACGTTGAAACACAGCTGCACCACCTCCACCTTTTCTTCCTCTGGCCCCTTGACATTCCCCCATCCATCCACCTAATCCCTGAGTCCCCCGAACCTTCCTTCCTGTGCCTTCTCCACCTCCCCTTCTTCCTTGCTGTCAGCCTTTAAACACCATAAAACAACTCAAAATTCTTACAGCCAGCACTCTCTCTCCTTCAAAGAGTTGTCTTCACTGCCTCACGGCCCCACACCCTTCCCCTGCCACTCCTTGACCTGCTGCTGTCTTGTCTTTTACCCTCAGCTCTCAGCGAAAATGTCACAAGGTCACATTGCCAAACCCAGTTAATACTTTTCCATCTGCATCTTGACACATCTGCACAGTGGTTGACAGCATCTCTCTTGAGAAGCTCCTGTCACCTAGTGTCTTACCCAGGGACTCAGTCTTTCTCTGCCTTCTCCTAAAGGCTGGTACCCTCCAGAGTTCCTGTCTCTGCACGCCCTTGTCACTGGGACCTCTAATCCATTCTCCAGGATTTCCAATACTTTCCCTGATCCTGGGCCTTTCTACCCCTTCTCCAGCTCAGATCTGGCCCCCTGTGAGACATTATTGTTCCTTGAAAGCCCAGAGACACCTCCACTTTCCATAGCCAAGACAGTTCACCATGGACCTACCCCTTCTGTGTACTAGTGGCCACCCAGTGTTACAGCTGGGTGTAATCTGGGTGCATCCACCATCCCCTCTTCCATAACAGCCTCTTGACCTGTCTTCTCACATCACTCTGGCCTCCCTCCAGGCTATCCTTAACATTGCAAAGTGAACTTTTAAAAACCTAAGTATGAGCTTTATTAGAAGCCTTCAGGGGTCCCCCGTCACCATCCAGACTCCTGGGCCTGGCCCCTGTGGACCCTGCAGCCTTCTTCCTCTCTCCGCTCCATAAACTACGTGCTCCTGGGCAGAGTAGATGACAGTCTTGGATTTGCCACTACACACTCCCCTCTGAACCCTTATTCACAGCTAGGATGCTTTACTGGCTAAACTCCTGGTTTTCAGCACCTTTCATAGCATTTTGAGGGCACATTCTGTGTGGGGCATTATGCTGGTGTTTTTGTTTTAAATTGTTTTAATTAAATTCACATAATATGAAATTAACGATTCTCACAACTCAGTAGTACATAGTACATTTACAAGGTTATGCAACCACTACCTCTGTTCTAGTTCCGGAACATTTACATTACCTCAAAGAAAACCCGATATGGAGTCACTCCTCATTCCCCCTGCCCTCTCAATCCCTCAGCCCCTGGCAACCACCAGTCTACTTTCTGTCTTTATGGATTTGCCTATTCTGGATATATTTTTTTAATTTTAATTTTTTAAAATTTTCATCCCCCTACCTTCTTCCCTTTGGCATCAGCTTTTTCTCTATTTGTTTTGTTTATTCATTTGTTTTGTTTTTTTAGATTCCACATATAAAGTGAAATCATATGGTGTTTGTCTTTCTGACTTATTTCACTTAGCACGATACCCTCTAGGTCCATTCATGTTGTTGCAAATGGCAAGATTTAATTCTTTTTTATGGCTGAATAATACTCCATTGTGTGTGTCTGTGTGTACACACACACATCATGTCTTCTTTATCCATTCATCCATTGGTTGACATCTACATTGCTCTCATATCATGGCTATTGTAAATAATGATGCAGTGAACATAAGGGTGCATATATCTTTTCAAATTAGTATTTTTGATTTCTTCAGATACATACCCAAAAGTGGAATTGCTGTTCATATGGCGGCTCTATTTTAAATTTTTTGAGGAATCTCCATACTGTTTTCTATAATAGCCGCACTAGTTTATAGGTCCACCAACAGTATATGAAGGTTCCCTTTTCTCCACCCTCACCAGCACTTGTTATTTGTTCATTTATTGATGATAGCCACTCTAACAGGTGTGAGGTGATATCTCATGGTGGTTTTAATTTGCATTTCCCTAATGATTAGTAATGTTGAGCATCTTCTCATGTCTGTTGGCCATCTCTATGCCCTCTTTAGAGAAAGGTCTGTTCAGGTCTTCTGCACATTTTTTAATTGGATTTTTTTTGGTATTAAATTGTATGAGTTCCTTATATATTTTGAATATTAACCTTTTATCAAATGTGTTATTTGCCAACATCTTCTCCCATTTAGTAGGTTGTATTTTCATTTTGTTGATGATTTCCTTTGCTATGTAAAAACTTTTTAGTTTCATGTAGTCTTGTTTATTTTTTAATTTTTTTCCTCTTGTTCGAGGAGACATATCCAAAAAGATATTTACTAAAAGTGATGTCAAAGAGTTTACTGCCTACATTTTCTTCTAGGAGTTTTATGGTTTCAGGTATTACATTTAAGTCTTTAATCCATTTTGAATTTATTTTGTAATTGGTGTGATAAAGTGATCTAGTTTCATTTGTTTGCACGTATCGGTCCAGTTTTCTCAGCACTACTTGTTAAGGAGACTGTTCTTACTCCACTGTATATCTTTGCCTTCTTTGTCGTAGATTGATTGACCATATAAGTGAGGATTTATTCTGGGCTCTCTGTTCTATTTCATTGATCTACATATCTGTTTTTATGCCTGTATCACTCCATTAGATTATTGTACTATGGTTTGATATCAGGGAGCATGACACTCCCACTTTGTTCTTTCTCAAGATTTCTCTGGCTATTCTGCATTTTTTTGTGGTTCCATATAAATTTTAGAATTAGTTTTTCTAACTGAGAATGCCATTGGTAGTTTAATAGGGATCGCATTGAATCTGTATATTGCTTTAAGACATTTTAACAATATTAATCCTTCCAATTCATGAGCCAGGTATATCCTTCCATTTATTTGTATCTTCTTCAGTTTCTTTCTTCAATGTCATAGTTTTCAGAGTGGAAGTGTTTCACTTCTTTGGTTAAATTTATTCCTAGATATTTTATGCTTTTTGAGGCAGTTTTAAATGGGATTGTTTTCTTAATTTTTTTCCAATCATTTATTATTGGTTATAGAAATGCAACAGATTTCTATATACCGATTCTATAACCTGCAACTTTACTGAATTCATTTATTAGTTCTAATAGTTTTTTGGTGGAGTCTTTAGGGTTTTCTATGTATAGCATTGTGTCATTTGCAAATAATGAAAGTTTTACTTCTTCCTTTCCATTTTGGATGCCTTTATTTCTTTTTCTTGTCTAATTGCTGTGGCTAGGACTGCTAATACTATGTTGAATAGAAGTAGTGATCGTGAGCATCCTTGCCTAGTTCCTGATCTTACAGAAAAAGCTTTCAGCTTTTCACCACTGAATATGGTATTAGCTGTGGGTTTATCATATATAGCCTTTATTATATTGAGATATATTTCTTATATACATACTTTGTTGAGAATTTTTATCATAAAGGGATGTTGAATTTTGTCAAAGGCTTTTTCGGCATCAATTAAGATGATTATGTCATTTTATCTTTTATTTTGTTAATGTGATGTATCACACTGATTGATTTATAGATGTTGAAGCAGCCTTACATCCCTGGGATGAATCCCAGTTGGTCATGGTGTGTAATCCTTCTAAAGTATTGTTGAGCCTGTTTTGTTAATATTTTGTTGAGAATTTTTGCATCCATGTTCATCAAGGATATTGGGCTGTATGAATATTTCATTTAAATAGTATTAAACACTATATAGCCTTTTATGTCTGGCTTCTTTCAAGTTCTCAAGGTTTGTCTAGGTTACAGCAAGTATCAGTACTTCATTCCTTTTTATGGCCAAATAATTTTCCATTATATGGATAGACAACATTTTGTTTATCTATTCATTAGTTGATGGACTCTGAGTAGTTTCCACTTTTTGGCTATTACAAATGATACTGCTATGAAAATTCTTGTACAAGTATCATTTTGAGTAAATGTTTTCATTTTTCTATACATATATCTAGGAGTGAAATTGGCTGGTTCACATGGGAACTCTATATTTAACTTTTTGATGACCCGTCACGAACTATGAGGAGTGTTTTACCTATGTTATACATCAGATCTTCACAATGAATCTGCCAAGGAGAAACCAGCCCCTTTTTGGAGATGAGAAAACTGAGGCTCAAAGATGTAGAGATATGCGTCCAGACATATGGCTGGCACATGACAGAACCTATCCTGCTGGGTTCAGCTCTCTCCCGGTCTCATCCCTTCTGGTTGGGGTGACTGTTTTCCAGGCAGCCCCTGCATCTCATACGCCCTATTCCTCTGAAGCAGCTCCACCAGGCTCAGAGGCAGCTCTGGAAGTGGCAGATGAATACATGGTCTCAGAAGGCTGGAAGAGGAAGAGCCCTGTGAACCCCAGCACCTGAAAGATGTCCAGAGCAAACTGGCAAAGGAAGCTGAGAGCAAGAGAGAGGGGTAGAGCTGTGGGAAGTTTGGAAGACTTGGCCAGGTGTCTGTGGGTTTTCCACCTTGGGTCCAGGGACAGGTCCTAAGCTGTTTGCCTTTCCTGTGAGGGTTGTAGGTGGAGCCTGGGGCCTGCACATGTCCCATGCCTAGGGGTAAATGACAGACTGGGCCAGGCTCCTCACCCAGCCTGTGCAATTCCAGCATCTCTGCTGAGCAGGAATGGGGGGACGGGATGCATAGATGTGCATTCCCTCTTATGTATCAAACATCAGCTGCGCACTTTACAGATGTGGCATCAATGAGAATGATAGAAACCATAGCAGCTAACATATGCTGCATGCTCCCAGCAGCCCATGGGGAGGGTACATTTGTCATCCCCATTTTATACATAAGGAGGTGGGCACCAGGGCTCTGGGGGGTGGGAGGAGCACCAGGAAGCACCTGAAGAGGAGCACAGCTGGTGGACAGGGGTAGGAGGGGCTGGCCTGCAACTGGAGGCTGCCAGTGCAGCTGGGAAGGGGGCCAGCCCAGGCTGCAGTGAAGTGGCCGCCAGCTCTACTCCAGGCTGAGCCTTAGCAATTCTGCTGGCTCAGCAGCCCCTCCTTTCAGAGATTGTGCTCATCCTCAGAGGCCTGACTTCCTGGAGGGAAGTCCCATGCCTCTGCATCCTCATCCCCCAGCTTAATCAGCTGGCTTGCCATGCTGCCCCCATCCCCAGGCTGGGGTGACCCCAGGCAGATGCACATCTCTATTTTCATGTGGACCCTCCCATCAGCCCTGGGCTGCAGGGAGAACTGCTGGCCCATTTTACAGATGAGGCAGCTTGTCCAAGGTCACTGGGCTGGCCAGTAGCAGATTTAGGACTTCTTGACCACTCCTAGGGTGTTTAGCCTCACCATGCAGGGTGAATCTAGGAGAATCTGTACAGCTTTCTTCTCAAGTCTGTCCTCCTAAAAGTGGACCACACAGCAAGATGCCCATCCCTAGGGGACAAAGTGACTAAGGGGTGCCTGTTTGTGGGGTACAAATGAAGCTAGAGCTGGGCAGAGAACAGAGGTGTGACAGCTGCAGGCAAGGGCCAGTTCATTACCCAGAGGAATTCTAGAATTCTAAATTGGAATTTGACCTTTCAGGTCATGATGAAGGTATATTTGTCAAGATAGGAGGGTAGAACATATTTAACAGGTTAGTAGCATGATTTATAATGTTTAAATATTTAGACATTCAGTGTGTGGGCCCTGCAAAATGTTAGGCTCAGGCCAGAGTAGTTTACCTTAACCAGCCAAACACAGAAATAATGGTAAGGATGATAGCTATCTTTATGTTTTTATTTTTATTTTTGTAGTGTTTTCTGTGTGCTAGGCACACTGCTAGGCTCTGCAGATACAGAGATGAATAAAACACAGCTGTTACTCAGACAACCCAGGTAGGGAGACCCAAGAATATCACAATATCCAAGGCAGCCATTTGTTGAGCACTTACTAAGTTCTACTGCAAAGTGCTTTATTGATAGCATCACAATGAGTCCTTAAATAACCTAAGGGGAGTATCAGTCTTACCACATTTTACAGAGGAAAAACAGACTCAGAAAGATAACATGACAGAAAAACCGGTAAGAGGCAGAATTGAGACAAGTGCAGAGGCCAATGTGGGTTCAAAGCTCAAACTCATGATCTTGAGACTCTGGGAACTCAGGCGAGTCACTTGGCTTCTCTGAGCCTCAGTTTCTTCATCTGTAAAATGGGCTCATCTATGAAGTCACTAGCACGGCTCCTGATCCAGCAGATACCCAGGAATTAGTCACCATAAAGGACAGGGAAAGGGCCCTTGCGTTTAGGGATTCCTCTGACAGCCCAGATCTAGGCTTGCTCCCTAAACTTCATAGGAGACCCCATGGGGAAAGAAATGTTCAGCTGCCCAGATCAGGGAATCCCAATCCCTTACCTCCCCCAATCTTTGGTCACCTTCCTTCTGGAGGTGCTTGATGTCCTGGGCTTTGAGAAGAGGGTCATCAGGCCATCATGCGGGCAAACTCACCAGATGCTTCTAACAGCCTTGCCCAGTTGGGGTGATGCTCTTACCCGTCCTGCAAATGAGGAAACAACATGAGCCAGGACAAGGTGAGGGCCTGAGGCCCAGGAGATCAGAAAGGTCAGACCTCTGTGTGTGGGAGTGGGGTGGGGGTCGGGATGTCAGTGTCTGTCAAGCAGGGCTGTCCTGTCTGGGGCTGCCAGAGTCTAGCTGGAGGCTGGAGGGTAAGCAGGCTTGGGTAGAGGCTCAGTTTGGTGCTGGACAAGACTGATCTGTGCTGGAGATGGGAGGATTGAGGCCCCCTTGGTGGTAGGTGTGTGTGGGGGGGAGCTGCACCTCAGTTGGGGAAACTGCACTGGGGTTGGGGTTCAGCTTGAAGCTGGTGTGAGGCTGTTGCTCTGTCTTATTTGTGGAGAGAGCCAGAGGCTGCAGGGGAAGAAGGTGCAGTTGGTGAGGGGGGTGCGGGTTCCCTGACACCGAATTCATTATTGGGAGATTCCTCTTCACAATTCCTCGACACCTCCCACGGGAACCACGGGCCAGAAATGTCTCAGTCTCTGGCAGGGCGGCTCTCGTGCTGCCGCTGGTACCCGGGTCTTCCAGTGCCCGGGTCCCCGCCCGCCCATTGCCGCCGAGTCCCTCCCCCCTTGGGTCCCGCATCCTGAGGAAGCCTCTTAGGCTCAGCCTCGCGCCGCCGCTGCCGTGTTGGGGCTCAGGGTCCAACCCCCCGGCGGCTGATGTCCCCAGGGCCCAGAGCTCGCTCAGAACCGCCGAGTGTCCGCAGAGTCCCGGCCTGACCCCCACGGCCTGCACGTGGGGAGGGGGCGTCTCAGGAGGACGAGGCCTGATGTAGGGGCGGAGCCAAGGAGCTAGGCGCGCAGCCCGCGCGGGCAGACGGAGGTCAACAGCTGCAGGAGGGGGACCCAGGCGTCCGGGAGACGGTGCCAGGTGCCGCGCCCCCGCCCCGCGCCTGCCGCCGGCCCCCGCCCCCGGGCCGCCCCCCGCCCGTGACGCGCTCCCCGCCCCCTCCGCGCCCGGAGCCCGAGCCGGAGCCGGAGGACGGCGAGGGGTGCGGGCGGCGGAGGAGGCGGCGGGGGAGGGAGGAGGATGCGGCCGGCGCCGCGGGGCCGCCGCCGCCGCCTCTGAGCCGCGCCAAGCGCACGGAGCGCAGCCGCGTCGCTGCGGCCCCGGCCGCGCCATGGGGAAGGAGCAGGAGCTGGTGCAGGCGGTGAAGGCGGAGGACGTGGGGACCGCGCAGAGGCTGCTGCAGAGGCCGCGGCCCGGGAAGGCCAGTGAGTGCGGCGGAGGGGGGGGGGCGGGGACGGAGGGGCGCGGAGTGAGGCGGGGGGTTGGGGGGGAAGAGCCGCGGTGCGCCCGGAGGCCACCTCCAGCGCCGAGTCCCTCACCCCTCCTGGTGCAGGTCGGGGAGGGGGATACTGTCGGTCCCCGGGGGCGGGGCGGGGCCAGCAGCGCCCTGACCCTTGGTCTGCATCACCCGCCCCAGCACTGAAGGAGGGGCGGCACCCTGCCCCCCGCAGTCGCCCCGAGCCCGCAGTGGGCACCTGGCGGCACCCACCTCCCTGGTCGCAGGCGTTCTCATCCCTCCCTGCCTCTGTACTCCTCCCTCTGGGGGCTGCGGGCTGACAGCTGGAGATCTCTGCTGGGCCTTTAAAGGGCGAGGCAGATGCCTTCCCCATGGAGAGAGGGAGGGGGCCCTTGCGGTGAGGGGCATCACAGGCTGACAGTCCCTGTCAGACCCCTTCCCCGCCCCATATTTAATAACATGCTTTCCAGGGAAGGGGGGAATAGGACCGTGCTGGGGGTGTGGCTGCCCAGGCATGGCTGGCAGGGGGCCATTTACTGATGGGGAAGCAGAGGCCCAAGGTCGCCCAGCCCAGGGCAGGCTGAGCTCCAAGCAGGTACAGACCCTGCAACGGACCCTGGTGGTCTCTGGCTTCCCTGCTGGGAAAGGGGGCTGTGAGGAAGGGGGATGTTCCTACTGGCTATCCTGAGCTTGCGCTGTGGGGACCCCAGGGAAGGGTTGGAAGCTTGGAGCCCTGATCCCAGCACTCATCCCAGCTCAACCCAGACCCTGGAGGGGGGGGTGGCGCTGCTGTAAATGGATGGATGGGCGTGTGGACCAGCTGCATGTGCGGCTGCGCACGTATGGCCGAGTCAGTGTGTCAGGGCACCTGTAGGGGCGCAGGCAGAGCTCTCTGCAGGGTCGCGTCTGGGGTCTAGGTGCCCCACTGCCCACCCCACCCCCAGGGACTATATGTAAGCCATGGAGGCCTCCTCCCCAATCTCTAATGGTGGTGCTGAGAACTGAGACTGCCTCAGGGCAGGTGGGAGGTCGGTTCTTGAGCCCCAGGGGGACCCTTCTGCTGCAGCCTACTTGGCTGGCTCCTGTCTGCTCTATGCAATTAGAGAGCCTCACATCTGTGCCTTTCAGGCACACACACACAGGCTGGCTGTGCCTTCCGCACCCAGTTGGAGCTGACTTCAGGGCCTCAGGGCTCAGAAAGGGAAGACTTCCAGGCAGAGGCAGCCTCAGCTGAGCCTCCAAAGCAGATGGAGGGATTGAGAGGTGCTATGCAAGGTCAAGGCTTCCACCTAGTGGCTGTGCCGCCTTGGGCAAAGACAACTCCAGCTCTCCAGGCCTCAGTCTCCTTGTCCGTAGGATGGGGATAATTGTGGTCCCTGCCTCCTAGCATTGTTACAAGGACAGTGAGAGAGCACACATGAAGCCCAGGCTCTTACTAAGTGCTCAGTAAGCACTAACTAGGACGACTTCGAGAGTGGATGGGCCAGATTTGGGGGTTCCTCCTCTCTTCTACTCTGGGTTCCCAGAGAAGGTTGTGGGAACTTTTACAATTACCTGGGTCTCACCTGGATCTCTACATCCACCCCTGCCTGGCCTGGTCTTTGGGCTCTGACTCACAGGGACGGACATAATAAGTCAGACAAGAAATCCCTCCATGAATTAGCTCAGTTGTCATGGCAACACTGGCCTGCTTTGGAGTAAGATGTATTTTGATTCAGCAAAGTACAGCTGGAGTTTGGGCCATGGGGTGGGGGTTACCCAGCAGTGCTCCCTAGGGTCTCCCAGACTCCAGAGGTATTCCCATGATCCTTGTTCTCATAATCTCCCCATGCTGGCACCATCCCTCCACCCCAGCCCCTACAGTGTGGCCCCAGGCTCTGTCAGCCCCCCATTCCACCTTGAATGGAGTCTCCCTTTATAAGCACAGGCACTAGCACCCTTAGCTGTTGTTCTTGAGGAAAAGAAAAGACTGCTCTGGAGGGAAAATGCCTGTTTGGGACTGGTCATCTGCTGGCGGGTGGGTGGTATTCAACCCTTCCTTCAGGCCCAACCTCCCCTTTCTAAATTCCCTGAAGACTACAGGCCAGCATTCCTGCGCTCTCACCTTGGCCCACTAATAATTCCTTTCCAGCATCTGGCCAGGAGCTCCCTGCCCTCAGGGAGCTGGGAGGAGACTGCACTGGCCCTACTTCCTAGGGAGGACTGAAAGGGTGCCTTGCCACTGGAGGCCACAGGGCTCAAGCTACTCTGAGATGGGACCAGAGGAGGCCAGTACCCTATCCCTTTAGGGGACAGAAGTGACTCTGTGGAGGTGGCCTATGAGTGGCTTCTGTGGTTGGAGGAGCATCTGGTCAGAGGGGTGGAAGGAGGCCATGAGGATAGGGTGGGAAAGGGGATGGGACCTCTGCAGCCTGGAGTTTGGAGCTGACCTTAAAAGTAGAGGTGGTCCCAGAAGAGCAGTTAGAGGCTTGGGGAGACGAGAGATGGGAGAGCCCAAGTCATGTTGGGGACTGAAGTTTATGTCTTACTACCGGTGTGGAAACCGTAGGACTTAGTGCCCTTGTGGAAAGGGAAAGGAAGCTCCTGCGACCTTCATCCTGGTACTTCCTTCCCTCCTTGTCCCTCGCCTACCCAGACCCCTTCAGCCATGCTCTACTGCAGCTTCATTAAAGTACCTGTCTACATGGGGAGCAGCCTTTCAAGCTACAGGCATGCTTCAGTTCTGGTACCTTCTTTGGTGCCCAGTGTCTTCCACAGGAATTGGGGGAGTACTCCAAGACCTCAAGCTTCCCTCCATCCAATTCCAGCTGTTTCCTCTTTGAGGAGACCAGCAGTAGTGAGAGGGGTAAGACGACCTTAGCAAGATGTCTCTCCTCATATGGGGAGTGGTTCCTTTGGGGTTGGAGACTCCTCCTCCCCACTGGTAACCGTGTCACTTCCTAGGCCTTGACCTCTATCCCCTCTAAAATTTCAGCTCCTGCAGGTATAGCGAGATGAACAGGTGGGCCTGGCTATGGGTTACACTCAGAGCACCTGGCCCTGCTTCCTGGGAAGCCCTGGTTGTGGAAAGAAGAGGGACCCAGCCTAGGACCCAGTTTTGTGGGAGAAGCTGAGAGCTGGCTACACTGGAACTAAAAAAAGTGGGCGTTAACAAACAAACATTATAGTTGAGCAGAGTGTTTCAGGGTTGGTGGTTGAGAATGTGGCAGGGTGGGGGGCAACCATGTCATGCTCTCTTAAATAAGTGACTATGGCAGACCAGGCTGCATAACTCACAGGGCTCAATACAACATGAAAACATAGATGCCTTGTCTAAAAATTAAGAATTTCAAGATGGCAATAGCAGAGCATCCAACTAGATGGGGGGCAGAGGGCTTGAGTAACTGCATAGGTCACATGACTGAAGCTGGCCCTGGAAGGTGGATAGGATGTGTGGGACTAGGATATGACCAGTCTCCAATTTACTGAGCATCCCATATGCACCTGGCACTGTTTCAGCTGTGAAGGATAGAGCAGTGAGCAAAACAGTTAAAAACCCTTGTCTTCTTGGAGCTAGCAGTTTAGTGATAGACATAGACAATAAACAAGATTAATGACTGTGATGGGAACTAAAGAAAAAAAATACAACAAATATGGGATGAGGGGGGGTTTACCATTTTAGATGGGGAGACCAGGGAGGCTTCACCAAGCAGGTAACATTTGGATAAAGACCTGAAGGACATGAGGGAAGGAATCATAGGGATAACTAGGGGAAGAATAGCCCACACACATATATACAGCATGTACAAAGTTCCTGTGGCAGAATAGCCAGTGTGTTAGAGCACCATGCTGTGGCTGGAACAGGGGTGCTGAGGAAGTCAAAGGACTGCATCATGCAGAGCCATTGTCTAGTGAGGCAGGGGCTGTTGGAGAGTCTTCAGGAGAAGAGTAAGGGGATCAGTCTCATGTTCTAACAGGGTCCCTCTGACCTCAATGGATATGGAGGATAGACTGAAGCAGGCAAGGAGGAAGTAAGGACACCAGTGAGAAGGTGATGGCAGTGATTCTTTGAGAGACACTAGCCTGGTTCTGGGTGGTGACAATGGCAGTAGCGAGAAATGTAGGGTCCTGAGTGTGCTTTGAGAGTGTCTTGAAGGTAGAGCCAACAGGATTTACCAATGGAAAAGATTTAAGATAGTCAAGAGGGGACCCAAGCCTGACTTCAAGGTTTTGGCCTGGACCACTGAAGGGAAGGGTGGCATTGCTGCTGATATAGATGGACTTTAGTGCCAGCAAAGTGTCTTAGCAGAGGGTGAGGGGTGGAGAGTGGAAACGCCTCTTTCTTGAGCCTAGGCTGATAGGAGGAAATCCCCCTTGCTGGAGGGTGGGGGTGGGTCTCCTATAGAGGTAATATTAGTCATCACCACTTACTGAGCTAACTGACTCTGTGCCAGACCCTTCGTGCTTTATGTCTGGGAACATCTTTAGGTCTAAGAGGTCAACCTAGTAGCCTCTTTCAAGCTCAGGGCCAAGGCCATAGGGCTAGTAAGGGGCAGAGAGAAGATTCAAATTTGGGCCCATCTGACTTCATGGGCTTTGTGGGCCATTGGGGGACCCACATTCTGCACTGAGTGACTCAACTCCCTCAGTTCTCTGCCCTTGGGCCCCCCCGCCCCCATCCCTATACTGGGCCTGGACAAAGGGGCTTCTGTCCTGCCAGCCCCTCCCTCACAGAGCAACTGACCCACAAATGGGTTATGTAACCATGGCCTAGACAGGCAGGGGCTTGGCCCAAGTCCGGCTGGACCTGAGCCCACAGGGAGGGCTTCAGTGGGCTCCCCTCCTCTGGTAGGCAGCTGGTGGGGGCCAGGATCAGGGAGGCCCCAAGTGGAGACTGGAGCCCCAAAGGGGAAGTTTGTGCCCCTCGGTCTTCAGGCAGCTGATCCTGGGGCCTGAGCGTACCCCTGTAGATGAGGTAGCCATTCTTGTGTGGTCACTCAGAGGCACTGACCCACTCGCTTTCTTCCTTTTCCTGCCTTGCTTTATGAGGCTCATCTATAGTGGCCAGGCCCAGGGCTAGGAGGGAGGGGAGGCTGCATCCTGGACATGCAGATCTTACCCCCAGAGATACTCCCATTTCCGGGTGTCCCAGCCTTCCCAGGCCACCCCCAGCCCATCTGGGTTCTTCTGAGAGACAGATTGGTCCGGCTCTCTCCCTCCCACCATCAGCAGGTGCTCAGCTAGAGTCCCAAGGGAGGGGGTACATGTGCACGTGTGTGCCTATGTGTGTGCACAGCCCTGGGTTTTGTGCCCAGGCAGGGACAAGCCTGGAAACTCTGGCCCTGTGAACCTCCCAACATCTTAGTTTAGTGGGAAACCAAGGTCCAAAAGCTGGTACCTGTAGCTGAGTGTAGGAAACAGAGTTGAATGAATGAATGAATGAATGAATGTTTCTAGACTAAAGACCTAGATAGCTTTGGCTCTTAGCTTGCCAGGGAGCCAGTTAGCACCCTCTGCCTGTTCTTAGGCTGCCTAGAAGGGGCTGGGACCCAGGCGGGCTGAAGGAGGGGCTGGACAGAGTCCTCCCTCACCATGTCTCATTCCTACTCCCAGAGCTCCTGGGCTCCACCAAGAAGATCAATGTCAACTTCCAGGACCCAGATGGGTGAGTTCTAAGCCAGAGAGTGCCAGTCTAGGATGGGGGCTGGGGGGCTCCTGGGGAAGGCGTGGTGCCCTGGTCCTTACCCAGATATGTTTGTTACGTGCCCCAGCTTCTCTGCCCTGCACCATGCGGCCCTGAATGGCAACACAGAATTGATCACCCTGCTGCTGGAAGCCCAGGCTGCTGTGGACATCAAAGACAACAAAGGCAAGGCCTATCAGGGACTTCAGAGCCAGGGGCAGGGAGTTGAAGTCAGGGGTCCCCAGAGAACTGGATGGTCCTTTGATTGAGGTCTCTGCCCAAAGTCTCAGCCTGGGTCTAGGCAGGGCCTCATGGGATCCATGACCTGGAGGTCAGGGTGGGCTCAGGGTCAAAAGCCAGCTTCCAACAGCCCCTGTCTGCCACCAGGTATGCGGCCATTACACTATGCGGCCTGGCAGGGCCGGAAGGAACCCATGAAACTGGTGTTAAAGGCGGGCTCAGCAGTGAACATCCCATCGGATGAGGGCCATATCCCCCTCCACCTGGCAGCCCAGCATGGTCACTATGATGTGGTAAGGCCCACCTCAAGGGTGGCAGGGTGCCTGGAGTGGTGTGAGCTCAACAGACGCCCTGGGCCTGACTGCACGCTGCGGGCCCTGCAGTCTGAGATGCTGCTCCAGCACCAGTCCAACCCATGTATGGTGGACAACTCGGGGAAGACGCCCCTGGACCTGGCCTGTGAGTTTGGCCGTGTTGGGGTAAGTCTCCTGGGAGATGACCAGCACTCTGTCTGGTCTGTCTTCCTCTTCTGAGCCTGGAGTCAGAGACAGACCTGCAACCCCCTGCCCCATTTCTAGCCCCCTTACTTTGACCCCTCCATCAAGGTTGTCCAGCTACTCCTAAGCAGCAACATGTGTGCAGCCTTGCTGGAGCCCCGGCCAGGGGACACCACTGACCCCAATGGCACTAGTCCCTTGCACCTGGCAGCCAAGAACGGCCACATTGACATCATCAGGTATGGCCATGTGGTGGTAGGGGGAGGGGAACCCAGCTTGGGGGTCCTGCTCCTGGCTTAGTGATAAGATGGGAGCAGCCAGGGAGCCGTGGGCATGTGATTAGGCCTCTGGATGCCAGGGATGCCTCCAGCTGCCTACATAAAGGACGCACTGGAGAGGGCTGGGGACGGGGCATACATGGGCCCACAGCCTGGGCTTTATCATAGATAGCCCTGACACTTAACCGACATGCTTAACTTCTCTGAGCCTCAGTTCCTTCATCCATAAAGTGGGCATCTCAGCAGTGCCTGTGTTGAGATGAGACGAGATAACCGCTGTGAAGGGTTAGCAAGGGCAGGCACTTCCACAAGTGTTTGTTCACTGTCAGGTACCATATTATCAGGGAGGCGGGCAGGGCTGGCTCATCCTCAAACCCTTGGAAATTGGGGCTCAGCTTTGGGGTGCTGGGACAGAGGGCTCCTGCTGTAGGCCCTGCCTGCTCCCCCTGCCTTCCTGTCAGACTCCTCCTCCAAGCTGGCATTGACATTAACCGCCAGACCAAGTCCGGCACAGCCCTCCACGAGGCCGCTCTCTGCGGGAAGACAGAAGTGGTTCGACTGCTGCTGGACGTGAGTTGAGGGCACAAGGGCAGGTGGGGCTGGGTGGGGTCATGGGGACTCCTGACAGGCCTCACCCCTTGGCACATGCAGAATGGGATCAACGCCCATGTGAGGAACACCTACAGCCAGACAGCCCTGGATATTGTGCACCAGTTTACCACATCCCAGGCCAGCAAGGAGATCAAGCAGCTGCTGCGAGGTGGGCCTGAGTTGCACAGGGGGCCTGGAGTGGGGCCTGGGCCAGGGTGGTTCACAGGGCTGGGGATTCTACCTCTTTTGTCCCCAGAGGCCTCTGCAGCTCTGCAGGTCCGGGCGACCAAGGATTACTGCAACAATTATGATCTGACCAGCCTCAATGTGAAAGCTGGGGATATCATCACAGTAAGGATGGCCTGGATTCAGGGATGGGTGGAACCTGGGATGCTCTCTCCACAACACTCCCCACAGTAATCAGGAAGTCTCAGGGTGTGGGCAGGAAGCCAAGGCCACCCACTTGCTTGACATGGAAGTCTCCCTGAGGAGTGTGCTTCCCCCCACCTCATCTGGCCAGGTCCTTGAGCAGCATCCAGATGGCCGATGGAAGGGCTGTATCCATGACAACCGGACGGGCAACGACCGGGTGGGCTACTTCCCATCCTCCCTGGGAGAGGCCATTGTCAAGCGAGCAGGCAAGTCCCATCCAGGCCTGGGCTCATAGGCCAGAAGGAAGCCAGTGCACATTTGTTGGGTGGCAGGGCAAGGACCAAACGCTAGCCATTGCTAGGTGTGGGATCCAGAGTGGTATCCAGCAATGTGTCCTACCAGTGGTCTCCTCATCAGTGTCCTTATGCCATTCTTTCATTTATTCAACAGACATTGTATACTGGGCACTAGGAATAGATGATGACCCAAATGGACACCATTTCTGCTCTCAAGGAGCTTGGCCCCTGGGATGGAGGGGAGCAAGGGACAGTGATGTAAACACGGAAGGAAATGTACCAACCAATGACACAGACGACATGCTTTAGGCAGTGTGGTCAGAGAAGGCCTTGAGAAATGGGAGGGACCAGCCATAGGCAAAGCAATCTAGACAGTGGAACCACATGTGCAAAGGCATGGAAACAGGAAAGAATGTGACATATAACTACGGCCATGCTGTCCTGAACACGCCTGATCCGTTGATCTCAGAAGCTAAGCAGAGTAGGGCCTGGTTAGTACTTGGATGGGAGACTACCTAGGAAGACCAGGTGCTATAGGCATTAAAAAAAAAAAAAAAAAAAGAATGACATATGTAAGTTACCAAAGGAGGCCCAGTATGGCTGGCACAGAGTGAAGGAGAGGGAGAAGGGTATAGGCCATGGCCACAGGGCCATAGTTTCAGACAGGAGACTGGTGAGGTCACAGAGATGGACAGATGAGGTGAAAGAGCAGGATGGAGTCCAGTTAGGAGGTATAGACATAGTATAGTATAGTAATCTAGGTATAGTAATCTAGTTCCCTTGGGTGAGAAGCCTGGCCCCAGGCTCCTGGGTGCCTCTTTCTTCTCCCCTGTTCCTCTAGTACAAAGGAGTTTGCTCTCTCTGGCAATCTGCACCAACTCCCGCCTCCCCAGGATTACAGGGCCACTGTTAGGACAGCCACTGACTTGGGCCCCTCTCTGCCACACTCCTGCTTTCAAATGTCTGGGGTGGGGAGGGGTCTTCTGAGAGTCTCTCAGCTCCTTAGAGATAGCCAGGGCAGAGGGAGGCTATGGCACTGACCTCCAAAGTGTGCATGTGTTGGGCCTCTGCTCTGCCCAGGATCAGGGGCCAGGCCAGAGGATGCCCTCCTCTTGATGTCAAGCCCCCAGGCTGGGCTGGTCCAGGACTTATGGAGGCTATACTCTGTCCACAGGTTCCCGAGCAGGCACTGAACCAAGCCCAACCCAGGGAGGCAGCACATCGGGACCCTCTGCACCTCCTGAAGAGATCTGGGTGCTGAGGAAGCCTTTTGCAGGTAGGTGGGGGGGCTTCTGGAGGGCCAGAGTGGCAGTACTTCTGCAATGCAGCCTCCAAGCTAGGCAGGGCCAGCACCAGCTGATGTTCCTTTGTGCTGGCAGGTGGGGACCGCAGTGGCAGCTTGAGTAGTATGGCTGGTGGCCGGAGCAGTGGGGCCCACACCCTGCACGCAGGCTCTGAAGGGGTCAAGGTAGGTGTGCTGGTGGCAGGGCTGGGGTGGCCTGGGTCCAGAGCAGCACTGGCCAGCTGGCCTGTCTGGGTTGCAGCTCTTGGCAACAGTGCTTTCCCAGAAGTCTGTCTCCGAGTCCAGCCCTGGGGACAGTCCCATCAAGCCTCCAGAGGGCTCCACAGGTAAGAGCAAGGACACAGCACTGCTGGCCTGGCAGGGAGGTGGCCCCTGAGCGGCCCTTGCCCCACCCTGCCCTCTCGTCTTCAGGTGCTGCCCGGTCCCAGCCTCCAGTGGCCCACGCTGGGCAGGTCTATGCGGAGCAGCCACCCAAGAAGCTGGAGCTGGCGTCGGAGGGCAAGGTACAGGGCCTGGGGCAGATGCATGGAGGGGCGCCCTGGGTAGCCTGCCTGGCCTGGCCACAGTACAGCTGGGGACCCTTGACAGGCCAGCCCGGTCCTTTTGTCTGTCTGTCAGTTTGTGTGTAGGTGTTGTCTATTGTGTGGGCTGTGTATCTGAGCTAATGTGTCTAGGAAATGTGACATGGGTGTGAGGTGAACAGAGGTATGCTTATGTGTGGGTGGTGTGACTGCAAGGCGGGCACGTGTGCCTGTGTGTGTGCATGTGAAAAGGCATGAGTGTGAAATAAGACAAGGTGTGTGCATGAGTGAGATGGGTCCTGTGTGCATGACCCGTGTGCTGGTGAAGGCGTAAGCTGCTGGCTGAGTCCTATATACTTCTGGATAGAGCCCACTTTCCAGGGAGTGAGCAGCAGCACTGAGGCTCCATTCCCAGAACCCCTCCCATGGGGCCACACTGCAGGGTGTCCCTGGTGCAGGATTGAGGGGAGGGGGAAGTCAGGGCAGCTGGACCCTCTTGGTGGAGATCACGGAAGGAGGCTGCAATGCTGGGCGATGCTCAAGACGGCGGCATCCAGGACCACAGAGTGAGGAGGGAGCACTGGTGCCAGGCTGACCTAGCCACAGAAGGACCAGCGGACAGCAGACTGAGCTTGCACAGAGAAGGAGGCACCTCAGTGGCTGGGTGCAAGCCTGGCGGGTGGGTGGGTGGTTGGGCGGGCCTGCAGCGGGTGCCTTGTGTCTTCCAGAGCGCTGAGGCTGTTAGCCAATGGCTCGCCACGTTCCAGCTACAGCTGTATGCCCCCAACTTCCTCAGCGCTGGCTATGACCTGCCCACCATCAGCCGTATGACCCCTGAGGTAAGCTCGCTGAAGGCTGGCCACCAGCCATGATCCAGAAATAGGCCCCCAGCCTCCAGCTAAAGGGCCTCTCCTCTACTTAGGACCTCACAGCCATCGGGGTCACCAAGCCAGGCCATCGGAAGAAGATCACGGCAGAGATCAGCAGCCTGAGCATTCCTGACTGGCTGCCTGAGCACAAACCCGTAAGGCCCTCTGCGCCCTGGTGGCCAGGCCCAGGATGGGCAGACAGACAGACTGACTCCCTGGCTACAGCCCTCCCTGTCCTCCGGGGCTCCACTGAGAGGAGAGCAGAGGATGTCCCCCAGCAGTGACCAGCCTGGATGGCCTCTGTCCATCACAGGCACTGAGGCCAGCCTCCCTAAGGCAGGGAGACAGACAATCTGTGAAGGCCTTCAGGGTGAGGGGAGAGTTTCCCATCTTCACTACATGCTTTTGCAAAAACTTCCTCCACACTCAGGCAGCCACACAGGGACACCTGGCACCTCTGCAATGCTGCTTATTGCATACCCACCCAGACACCACAGAGGGGCCCACATTGATGGGATGTGCTTGCGTAGACCCAGGTACATGTGGGGAAGATGTGTGTGAGCATGCTTCATGTACACAGACAGCACACATACCCTAAATATATTCAAAGTGCCCATTGATGACTGCATGCACACACCCACACATTCAACTGCATGTGCTGGCTACACTGACGGCTGACACCTACACTGACCATAGGCCACACTGTTACAATAGGCACTCAGGTGGTGGGACAGATTCTGGGCCTAGACAAGGTGGGCCCAGGGCCTGTTGCATCAATGCTGCCTCTCTGGTCCTCTTGCCAAGCTGTGCTTCCCCATCCATCAATGGGGCAGATGCCATGGCCACCAAAATCCCCCAAGGCCGTAGGTTGGGGACAAGCCAGTTCATGCTCATCCACCTTGCTTTTGCCCCCTTCAGTCAGCAACTCAGAGGTCCTCCTAGCAAGAATGTCTGGGCCTCACTTAGCTTTATGAACCTAAGGGGTGACCAAGTATGCTGTGTGTTGGTGCGTTAGTGATGTCCAGCTGGGAGTGTGGACAGGTGGATGCCATTCAGGAAGCCACTGGGAAGTTCTGGGTGAAGACTATCATGGGTATTTGCACACAAGTGTGATGTGGACATGTGACCTTGCCTGATGCAAGTGGGGAAATGGTGAGAGGGCGTGAGCGTGACACAGAGGGGTGTCAGTGCCCGTGTATGGCTGGGATGCAGGATGTACATGTACACGTATCTGGTTGATGGTGCTGTGTGTCTGTCCATAATGTGTGGGATGTGTCTACCGGGTGCTGTCCCCATGGCTGCCTGGGCAGGTGAGGAAGTGCTTTTTTCCCTCTCCCCCAAACTGTCCTGAGGATAAGGTTGCCCCATGTGTGTGTGTGTATGTTTGCATGTGCGTATGAGCTGGCCTTGGGCTTCTGTCTCCAAAGCTGACACCTCTGGCCTGTCATTTTGTCCTATGTCTGTCTGTGCCGGGCTGGCCCAATGCCCCTTGCCTGGCAGATCCAAGCAGCAGGCAGGCTGTGAGCAGCCAACTCTGGCTGCCCTCTGTGTCTCCTGCCCCATAGGCTAACCTGGCCGTGTGGCTGTCCATGATCGGCCTAGCCCAGTACTATAAGGTGCTGGTGGACAACGGTTACGAGAACATTGACTTCATCACTGACATCACCTGGGAGGACCTGCAGGAGATTGGAATCACCAAGCTGGGTGAGGCCCCGGCCCCCATCGCCTCCTGGTCCTTGCCACCCTCCCTGGCCTTATTTGCTCCGTGCCCCTCTCAGGACACCAGAAGAAGCTGATGCTGGCAGTCAGGAAACTGGCAGAGCTGCAGAAGGCAGAGTACGCCAAGTATGAGGGGGGACCCCTGCGCCGGAAGGCACCACAATCACTTGAAGTGATGGCTATTGAGTCGCCGCCCCCACCTGAGCCTGCCCCGGCTGACTGCCAGTCTCCTAAGATGACCACCTTCCAGGACAGCGAGCTCAGTGGTGAGCTGCAGGCTGCCATGACCGGCCCAGCAGAAGGGGCTGCCACCGCCACTGCTGAAAAACCCTCCAACCACCTGCCGCCCACCCCAAGGGCTTCCATGCGTCAGGAGCCCAGCCTGGGTGGGCGGGCACGGCACATGAGCAGCTCTCAGGAGCTGTTGGGTGATGGGCCCCCTGGGCCTGGCAGCCCCATGTCACGAAGCCAGGAGTACCTACTGGATGAGGGGGCAGCCCCTGGCACTCCACCCAAGGAGGTTCGGTCCAGCCGCCACGGCCACAGTGTCAAGCGGGCCAGTGTGCCCCCAGTGCCCGGCAAGCCACGACAGGTCCTTCCAACAGGTGCCAGCCCCTTTACACCCCCCCAGACTCCCACTAAAGCCCGGCCAGGTTCCCCCCAGGCCCCAGGGGGCCCTCATGGTCCAGCCCCAGCCACGGCCAAGGTGAAGCCCACCCCGCAGTTACTGCCACCAACAGAACGACCCATGTCACCCCGCTCGCTGCCTCAGTCACCTACACACCGTGGCTTTGCCTATGTGCTGCCCCAGCCCATGGAAAGTGAGTCAGGGGCAGCTGCTCCAGGGCCTGTACCTGCACCTGTGCCCACACCTGTGCCCATGCTATGCCTGCCCCCTGAGGCTGATGTGGAGCCAGGGCGGCCCAAGAAGCGCGCCCACAGCCTGAATCGCTATGCAGCATCTGACAGCGAGCCGGAGCGTGATGAGCTGCTGGTCCCAGCTGCCGTGGGGCCCTATGCTACAGTCCAGCGGCGTGTGGGCCGAAGCCACTCTGTGCGGGCACCTGCCAACGCTGACAAGAACGTCAACCGCAGCCAGTCCTTTGCTGTGCGGCCCCGAAAGAAGGGGCCCCCACCACCCCCACCGAAGCGCTCTAGCTCAGCCATGGCCAGTGCCAACTTGGCTGATGAGTCGGCACCAGATGCTGAGACAGAGGGGGCTGGGACCGAGAATGGCCGGCTGGGGGTCCGGGCACAACGCCGGCGGGCTAGTGACCTGGCTGGTAGTGTGGACACAGGCAGTGCCGGCAGTGTGAAGAGCATCGCAGCCATGCTTGAGCTGTCATCCATTGGGGGTGGGGGCCGGGCAGCCCGTAGGCCCCCTGAGGGCCACCCCACACCTCGTCCTGCCAGCCCAGAGCCAGGCCGGGTAGCCACAGTGTTGGCCTCAGTGAAGCACAAGGAAGCCATTGGGCCTGACGGTGAGGTGGTAAACCGGCGCCGTACGCTCAGTGGGCCTGTCACAGGACTTCTGGCCACTGCCCGCCGGGGACCTGGGGAACCAGTGGGGCCTGCAGATCATAGCCACTTTGTGGAGGAAGGCACCGCCCGGCAGCGGCCCCGAGGTCTGGCCAAAGGTGAGGCGAGTGGGGAGGGCCCGCCCCTGGCCCGGGTGGAAGCCAGTGCCACACTCAAGAGGCGCATCCGAGCCAAGCAGAGCCAGCAGGAGAACATCAAGTTCATCCTGACTGAGTCCGACACAGTCAAGCGCCGGCCCAAGGCCAAGGAGCGGGAGGCAGGTCTCGAGCCACCCCCGCCACTGTCTGTGTACCAGAATGGCACAGGCACTGTGCGCCGCCGACCAGCCTCTGAGCAGGCTGGGCCCCTGGAGCTGCCACCCCCACCACCACCCACTGAGCCCCCTCCCTCCGACCTGATGCACTTGCCCCCACTGCCCCCACCAGACAGTGATGCCCGGAAGCCAGCCAAGCCACCTGTCTCTCCCAAGCCTGTCCTGGCTCAGCCAGTGCCGAAGATCCAGGGGTCGCCCACACCTGCCTCCAAGAAGGTGCCACTGCCAGGTCCCAGCAGCCCAGGTAGGTGAGGGAGCTAGCTGGAGAAGGGCCTCCACCCCACCTCCCTGCTCCATAGTCTGAGAGGATTTGATGGGAGCTAGATGGAGTGGGGTGGGAAAGTGTCTTCAGGCCCTTTCATCCATCCATCCACCCATAGGACAATTCTGCCAGCCCAGAGTTGGGAGGAGGGTGACTAGTCCTCACGTTGCTCGGGGAAGGAGGCACAGAACTTCATGAATAGTAGTAGTGACCCAGCCGAGTGACTCCAGCACAGGAAGGAGGGGAAAGCATTCCAGGCAGAAGGGTCAGAGATGCAAAGGCCCTGTGGCAGTCAAGCAACGGAAGGGCCAATGGCTGCAGCAGTTAACACCTGGAGGGGGATAAAGGTGGGGCACACAGGGCAGGGTTTGAAAAGGTTTGCACAGGAAAGCGCGCCCTCTGGCGGTCGCGGAGAACTAGGGGCGGAGGCGGAGAGGCAGCGGAGGGCTGCGCGGGAACCCATAGCAGTGCTGAAGGCTGTATCTCCGTTCCTGGGTGCTTGGCGGAGCGGTGCGGCAGGGCTTGTGCCAGCATGGTCAGTGCGGCCTCCCACTGCCGTGCGAATCTCCTCCTCCCTGCAGAGGTGAAGCGTGCCCACAGCACGCCGCCGCCACCCGTATCTCCCAAGCCGCCGCCGCCGCCCACGGCGCCCAAGCCGGTCAAGGTCGCGGCAGGGCTACAGTCAGGTAGCGCCAGCCCGTCGCCCACGCCCTCGCCGGCGCGCCAGCTGCCAGCCGCCCTTGCCAAGCCAGCTAGCACACCGCCCTCGCTGAGCTCCAGCCCCGCCAAGCCCCCATCCCCCAGTGCGCCCGCGCTGCATGTGCCCGCCAAACCACCGCGCGCCGCTGCCGCCGCCGCCGCCGCCGCCGCCGCCGCTGCGGCCGCCGTGTCCCCTGCTGCCCCTGACGGTGCCTCGCCTGTGGACAGCGCCCGGCAGAAGCTGGAAGAGACAAGCGCGTGCCTGGCGGCGGCGCTGCAAGCTGTAGAGGAAAAGATACGGCAGGAAGACACGCAAGGGCTACGGTAGGTGCAGGGTGCGGTCTGGTGTGGGTGTGGAAAGGGACTAGGCATGTACGTCTGAAGATGCTGTGCAGGGGCTGAGGCAGAATCCTGCAGGGAGGGGCGTGACAGATGCTTTTGGGTTGTAGTCTCAGGTCTGATCCTTTCTCTGAGGGGTGGGGTCCAACGTGGGCGGTGTCTGCCAGCCCATGCAAACTCTTAGGCGGCTGTGCTCTGTTTAGGGTAGTGAGAGGCGTGGCCAATATCTTGGGGAAGTGATCTGAAGCTGTCTCTTCTTTACACTGCCTGTGCGGGCAGACATGGGCAGGGTTTACACTCTACCCTAGGTCGTTCTGAGGCTGATATGTACAGACTGGAATCCAGGGCTGGACGGGGGGGCCTATACCGCGGGGAGGGGGGGTAGGGGGAGGAGCGCGGTGTGGTCTTCCGATGGCCACACCCACACAGTTTCATTAAGCTGGGGTGTGGCCTCTAGTAGAGTGGGGCTTAGAGCCACATCTCTGTGGGTATTCTTTGCTGGCCCCACCCATCCCACCCCACTCACGATGCGCCCACCCCCAGCCCCTCGGCCGCGGAGGAGAAGAGCACGGGCAGCATCCTGGACGACATCGGCAGCATGTTCGATGACCTGGCGGACCAGCTGGACGCCATGCTGGAGTGACGTGGCCCATGCTGGTTCCGCTCGGGCTCTGGCCCGCACACTGACCTTTACCTCAGGATGGGCACCTCTGGGCGAGGCGCAAGCGAGCAGGGCAGCGGGCGGGGGTGGGGGGCAGGTGCAGGGGACAGCCCGCCAGACGTCCGCGGCCATGAGGCCGGGGCGGGTCATGCTGCCCAGCCCCTGCACAAGCACAACTCCTGCCCCCAGGGCCCAGGCAGGACGCCCAGCCTGGAGGATTGCCTGGTCGGGAGATCCAAGGGCTCTGGAGAGATGCTGCAGCCCTGTGGGTACCCATCCCTGTCTGCTGCTCCCTGTGCAATAACTGCTGGGCCACCTGCCCACCCACCACCAGGCTCTGCCCACAGTGTGTAAAGGAGAGGCAGCCCCTGGCTCTCCTGCCCTGAGTCCAGGCTGGGCCTGCCCTGGGGACAGTGGGAGGGGAGCAGTCGCTGTAGCCCCCTCCCCAATCTGTGGTAGAGCACAGGCCTATGCCCAGCATAGAACTGCCCATTAGGAACCTCTGCCAGCCACTCTGGCATAGCACAAGGGGCTGGGGTCAGGCCCCCTGCTCCACTGTAACCCCCAGAATATAAGCTATCAAGAGTATTAATTTATTGGGAATGAGCTAAGGCAGATTTCCCCAGAGAAACAAAAAGGTATAACTTTAACAAATATATATTTAAAAGAAAAAATATTATTGATTCTATAGAAACCATTTACCAACTGCAAGGATACTGGAGTCTTGCTCAAGACAAAAGCTGTTAGAGGCCCTGGCCACTGTCTGTCCTTCCTTCCTTCCCTCTGTGCAAGACCCCAGGCCCAGTAGCACAAACAGGAAGCTGGGGTCTGGGGAGGGGTCTGTGCTCCACGAGGGCCTCCTCTGCCCTCTCTCCTAACTTCTCTATGTCCGAAGAACTCGAAGGATGTGCCTTGCTGCTGGGCTGTGTCCTCCATGCCCTGGAGACTGTGGGGAAGGCTCCCTCCTCTCTAGGGGGTGCTGATGTGAGGGTCAGCTTGGGTTTTGGGGAGCTGTGTGCACAGAGTGAACACATGGGCACGCCAGCTGGGTGTCAGCAGTGGGTCAAGGCATGCATGCCAGGCTGTGTGAGGGTGTGCCCAACCCTCCCTCCCCAGGCCCACAGCAGGCGGCCAGCCCACCCCTACTCGAGTTCCCACGGACGCTTCTGCTAGTGGTCCAAGGCTGTGTCGTGTGGTCGTTCTTGCCCTCTTTCCTCTTCCCCCGCCCCAACAAAAAGTACTGACTGGCCTCTATTGTGTTTGCTGATCCACGTGTGTTGGGCACAACTTCTGACATTTCTTAAAAAAAAAATTTAAAAAATGCCGAAACCCAGCGATTGTGATGTGGGTGGTTAGAGGGGGTCAGCCAAGGTGGCGTCTGGGCATGTGAGGCCCCATCCAGCTGTCATGCCATTATGCTTCCCCTAGTGGATAGCCAGCACCTGGCCATCTACCTGATCTCTCAGTGGGTGGCCCAGGCTGGGGCTCCAGCAGGTGGGGAGGGGGGTCTGGGCAGGGAGCTCTTGTCAGCTGTCAATAAACAGCAGAAAACGGAGCTGCCTGGCTCACTTTTTGAGGGTGTTGGGGAGAGTGGTGGGCTAGCCTGTTCCTGGCAGGGAGGGGAAGTCACTAAGAGGGCTATATCCTGGGGTTGACAGACAACAGGAGCTCCTTTGTGGCTCTCCTCACCTTCCCACTGGCTGCTGGTGCCTGGGCACACCAGTGTTCTTGGGTGGCCTCTCCTTTATCCCAGGACTGTCTCCACTCATAGCCACAGTCTGTGCAGCTTTTATTTCAAGGAAGAAGTAATCAAATCTATGTACAGTCTAAAAACAGTAGAAAAGGTGAGTAAAAAGGCCCCAAAGTCCATCGGGTAGGGACGGAGGGTGGCCCAGGTAAGCATTATACCTGGAGTGTAGATAGAGGAGCTGGGCACCATCCTGGCAGCAATGATGACAGAGCCAGGCAGAGTGAGGCTCGCAGGGCGCAAGGCAGGGGGAGAGCACTGTCTGGCCAGCTGAGCCTGCCTGCCTGTTCCCAATGGGTGAGCAGAGACCCCCGAGACCACCCATGTGGCCAGCCTGGCTTGGATAGTCCTAGGGCAGGCCCAGAAGAAGCCAAAACCTGGCCTGGATTCTGCTAGCAAGTCCAAACCTGCAGAGGAAGGACTCTATTTCAGATGCCCCTTGGGCCATCCTGCCCTAACACCACTTGCCACCCATACCTGCCCTCCAGTCACCCACCCAGGGCTGCTGGCTTCTCACCCCCCAACCCCTGATCCACTTGTGCAGGCAGCCCCTTTGGATGGCCTGAGCCACAGCACTGACCTTCACAGTGCTATCCACAGCCCCTGAGAAGAGCCGGCCCCGGGACACAGCCAGAGCTGTTACACTGCCTTGGTGACGCAGCAGGGTCTGTGTGCAGATCATGTTGTCCATACTCCAAACCTGAGGGCACATAGGATGTGAGGACCTGCCTAGGCCTGGCCACAACCCTGAGCCTTCCACTGTTACCAGGCCAGCACACACCCTGAGAGATCGATCATAGGATGCGCTGAAGACTTTGGTCTGGTCTGGTGTCGAGATGACTGCCAGGGCATACACGGTGCCAACGTGGCCTGTCAGGGTCCGTACCTGCTCCTTGGTATCGATGTCCCATACCTGAGGTGATGGCACAGGCAGGTCAGAGATACAGAAAGGGTTGGACAGGGACCCAGAGTCAGACCGTGCCCCTAAGCATCCGCCCTTACGTGGATGAGGTTCTCATAGGTGCCACAGACAATGTGGTGATTCGTCACAGCAATAGAGTACACACTGCCACCAGACGTCTGCAGGACATGGATGCAGTCGAGGGTTCGAATGTCCCAGATCTATGGGCAATCACAGGCCACTTGGTCCCAGGCCAGGTGCCTCATTATCAAGCCCTCTGGGCCTCCGGACACAGTGGGCAGCCTACTCCCCACCCAGGGTGTGTGTAAGGGTCTCCCTGCCCTGGCAAGGATGGGTGCAGGGCAGATACAACCCTCAAGAACTGGCCTAGACAGTGCCAGCACAGGGAGGGGCCCTGCCACTGGGAGTATGGCACAGGGGTACCTTGATTGTCTGGTAGGAGCCACTGTACAGGTAGCTCTGGGCAGCCACCAGGGCCCGCACCCAGTGATTGAGGCCCGTGAGCTCCTTCTTCAGCTTCAGCTCAGTGCCCACAATGTCCCAGACCTGTGAGGATGGCTGTGAGCATGGGCTGGACAGCCAGGCATCTGGTACCCCAATGCCCCTCACATGCATGCACACAGCCTTGCCTGACCTTGATGGCCTTCAGGGAGCCACTGAAGAGCATGTTGTGCGAGGAGACCAGTGTGCACACTGGGTTATCATGGGCCCGGATCGTGTTCACCTTCTGCAGGTTCTGGATGTCCCACACCTGGTGGGAGGACAGGAAACCTCACGCACCAGCCCTGCCACTCTAAGCCCAGGCCCCAGGGGCACAGTATGTCTAGGGCTCCCAGATACTGATGCAGCCTGTCCCCTCCCACAGGCCCCACTCACGATGATTGTGCAGTCTGCTGAGCCGCTGTAGAGCTTGCATCTGGGGAAACAAAGCCAAGGTGTCAGGATGGGAGAAGCCACCATCCTCACACTGCCTTATAGGCCAAGGTAGCATGGGCCACTAGAAACCAGCAGTTTGGGCCAGTGCCAGGGCTGCTGCTGCTTCCTTGAGCCCAGCTTCAATATTCCAGTCTCAGTGAGGGGACCTTAAAAGTAGAAGCCCAAACCCTTGTGCCTGCCTGGCAAGCATCTGGCAGATGAGCTGGGAGGTAATTATCCCGTTAGCGCTGCTGGCAGGCAAGCTGCTGCTTCCTGTGCATGAACATCTCACTTTCTCACACATAAACATGTACATACACACTAATGCTCACGACACAAAGCCTCATGACACAAGGCAGGAGGGAAGGTCTAGAAGGGAACACCTTGGGGGCAAGGAGATGGCTAGGCTGGCTGCTCTGCAGTCCTGTTCCCAAGCTGTGCTCAGGCCAGAGATGGCTGAGCTGCTGCCTCTGCTCTCTAACGTCCCACCTCTGTCTTCTGACTGCCTGAAGCACACCAGGGCTATACTTTGTTAATGCACATCAGAGATGGAGGGCCCATATGCCACCACCCAGAGACCCAGCTCTGCTCAAGGTCGAGAGTGCTTCACAGGAGGAGCAGACAGCTACATGACATATGTGGCCACATAGGCTTGAGCTCACAGCCCACAGGGAAGCAGCCCTTGGCTCTATGTGGGCCCTGTGGTGAGTGAGTGCACACGCGCCTGCACTTACCCCTGAATGCAGAGTGCCAGCACAATGCCATCATGGCCCTCCAGCGTCTTCTGGCACTTGTAAGTGGTACACGTGTCCCACACCTGCAGAGACCAGGGTCAGGGTGGGTCCCAGCAGGATCAGCCAGGTGCTGGGGTGGCATGGTAGGAATGAGGAAGCAAGCCATCCTCAAGGAGAAAGCCCTGCCCATGGGAGGAAGCCCTGCACATGGGAGGAAGCCCTGCACATGGGCAGAAGGTAGCTGGCAGAGCTGGTGTGCAGTACCCAGCCTCAACCTGCCAGGCTGCAGAGCTCCCTAGGCAAGACCCTGCCCACCTTGATGGTCTTGTCAGAGGAGCCGCTGAAGAGCAGGTCCCCCATGGAGTAGACACAGAGACACCAGACAGGGCCCTGGTGGCCCACGAAGGTTCCTTTGCACTTGAAGATCTGCTGCGGGTCATAAGCTGCAGAGGCAGGAGGAGCTGGTGAGGGACCTGGGGGGAGCCTTGGCGACAGTGGTGGGAGTGACAGTGGGCCTATACTCACATCCTAGGATGCCCATGTTCAGCCGTGCATTGATGTGGGACAGCTCATCCTGCAAGGCCAAGAATGGAGAGCATGATGGCTGTGGCTCCACAGTCCCCCGCCCGCTGGCCTGAGCTTGGCTGGGGCTGGGCAGGTACAGCAGCAGCCCTCCCCAGCAGATACCTAATCTTGAGCAAGGCAAGCCTCCTGCTGGGACCCAAGCTGAAGGACAGGCCTGTGTCCCCCACCCCATCCAACCTTTCTGCATCTGTCCTTCACCCACTCACGTTCAACATGGACGCATCCCTCCTGAACTCCATGAGGTCCTCGCTGAGCTTGCTCTGGTTTTCATCCAGGACATCTGGTTTTCATCCAGGACATGAGAGGATGTCAGGGACCAAGAGGAAGGACTGAACCCCCTGCCCCCTATGTGCTGGGCCCTCACCAAACTTGAGTTCCAAGCTCTTCTCCAGCTGGTCGATCTTCTCTGAGAGCTTGCCCAGCATGGAGCGCAGGAAGGCGATCTCCTGGTCCTTTTGGGCCAATGCCACATGCATCTCATGGAAGCGGTCATCTGTCTGCTGCAGGAATTCCTTCAGGCCCTCAAAACGGCAGGTCTCCAGGTGCGTCTCATATGTGTCCTGGTTTCCAATGAACGTGCACCTGGAGGGACGGGATGGCTGCCTGCTCCCCTGTTCACCTGCCTGCCCAGCAAGACCCTTTCCTCTGCCTCTCCAATCCCACGAATCTCTCGATTCCCACTTTTGTGCCCACTATGCCTTAGGTAGGCTACCATCCTCTCCACACCTGCATGCCCAAGCATCCATCCTGCTCCCACCAGTACCCAGCACCCAGTGGGTCACTTTGCAAGGGACATCCAATCACTTGGCTCCTGCTCAAAGCTCAAGAGCTCCTCCACACCCCTCATCAGCCTGCCTTCTTTCCCACCCCCACCTCCCCTCTGCTCCCAACTCTGGCCCTTTGCTCAAGTCCACCCCTGCCAGTCCAGCTGTCGGAAGCCCTTGCTCTGGTCTTTGCCCAGCTCATGCCCACACATGTGTTATTTCTCAGCTCGCAACTTCCCTGACCACCCCCAACTCCCCAAGCGCTCCATCCCCTCTGTGTTCCCATGGGGCTCGGGTCTCTCTTTCACGGCACCTGTACCTCAGTTTGTAATTACATAGTCGATGGTGTGGCTCCTGCTAAGGTCCGTCTCCCCAGAGACCCTGGCTGTCTGCCCAGCACCCAGCACACAGGTGGATCTCAACAAAGGTTTGCTGAAGGAGGGACTGTGAATGCCAGCCCAGGCCAACCTGCCCACCCCTCCTGCCCACCCACTCCCACCTTGGGACAGCCTCCCACCCCACACCCACCCCCGCCCACTCACCCGTACTTGGAGTGGGGACACTTGATGTGCTCGCACTCCTTGAGGTGGGCCTCTAGGTTCATCTTGAGGAGGGGTGGGCAGCTGGGGTTATTGGGGCACCGAACAGGCCTATAGTCACAGCTGCTCTCGTGGTCCCTATGGGAGGTGAGATACAGAATAGGCTGAGTCCCCAGAGGCATTGTTTTTACCACCCCGGGGTGATGGGGAGCTAGGGGACAAGGGAGGTACTTACTTCCTGGCACTGAGCTTGATGGTGAAGGGGCACCCGCGGGGGTCCACCTCAAAGACGGTGGGCTTCCCAACCCCTGCTGCCCGACAGCCGTGCCTGCAGTGGATGGAGAGCTCCCCAATCTGCTCGGCCACCGCAATGTTGTTCACCACCACCGTCAGCTTGGCATTGTCCACAGGACACTTTTCTGAAGGGGAGGGCATGCTGACCCCATGGCCCGCCCAGCAACCCTCTCTCCTGGCAGCCCTGTTCAGGGCACTGTGGCCAAGCTGTGTGTGTGTGCATTGGGGGTGAGTGGTTTAGACTATTCCCTGGTGAGCACAGCCTAGAACCTGCTCCCCCAGCTGGGTGGGCTGAGCCTCTATCAGGTACTTGATCCACCCATCTACCTGTCCCTCTGAGGTACCCAGGACAGGAAGGGGTGCACAGCTAGGCTAAGAATAACCACTAGATAAGCGGAGGCTTCTCAGCTGACCCAGAAGTCTGGGACAGGGCCATGAGGGCTGGGGACAGAGCAGGAGAGGACCCAGGCCTGGGCCTGGTAGGGGCACCCTGCTGGCCTCTAAGCCCAAAACTTTGAGGTGGCAGCCTTGATAGTGAGGGTGGCCTCCAACAGGGAGAGCAGGTGCAGAGCCCGGGATCCCCCAAGTTGTAGGTCTTACTGCTCCGCCCATCAGTGTCTTAAGCCCGGCCCGAGTGAGCCCTGGGGCCACCACCACCCGCAGCAGAGATGCTGTGCACAGGACTGCAGAGAAGCCGCTGCGCAGCCAGGGGCATGATCAGTGCTGGGCCTGTGCTGGGACCTCCCTGGAGAGGCCTCACTCCCAGCTGGGAAACAAGGTGTCCAGGCCTGGGTCTGGGAGGGCCCTACCTGACTTCAAGGCGCATCTTCGACAGAATGTGTGCTGTGGAGACAATAGGCTAACTTGGGGCATGGCCGCAGTCACCCCCACCCAATGCCCACTGCAGAGGGCACCTGCTGGGCGACCAGACCATGCCTGTGACCAAGGTTCAGGCTCCACATGGAAGGGGGCGGCAGCCCACCCAGCCCCACGGTGGTGCAGAGGTCGGGGAGGGGACAGGCGGCCTCACCCCACACGTGGTGATCACAGGGTCCTTGAATACACTGCAGCAGAGCTGGCAGCACAGCTTCACTGAGGGCTGCTCGGCGAACACCAGCGGCTCCTAGAACCAGGCAGAGAAAGTGAAGGTGGGACTCAGGGGTGTTGGGATCGGTGGTGGACAACCAAGACACCCAATCCCTCCCCCTGCAGGCCTGAGCTGCCATCTCAGCTGGGGCATGTCCCAAGAGTAGCTTGCTGAGGCCTAGGGCTAGGCCTAAGCTTGAAGGGGCCCTAGCAGGGAGGACCCCTCAGCCTGACAGCGCCTACCGTCTACCTGAGATGGTGACTAGAAAGGGCACCACACAGGTCCCACCTTCGGTTCCCAGTGCTGGTCCCCGGTCAGCCCCTGGGGTGCGGGGGTGGGAAGAACATGCCTAGGGAATCTGGCCTGGGGTCTTTATGGACTAAAGGCCTGATCACCTCTTCACTGTGCCTGAATGGAAAATGGCCCTCCCACTGCCACAGCACAGTGAAGGTCCCTTAAGAGTCCTCTGCGCTGAGCCCACCCTGTGGCCGCCACACCTACCGGCTCCTCCTCCTCTTCGGGCAGTGAGAACGTGGAGCGCAGGGACATGCTGGACTCGGAGTGTAGGGAGCGGACGGAGATGGCTGAGTCAGAGCGGCGCGGGGTGCTGATGGGGGGCTGTAGCATGGAGACAGGCACCAGTCAGCCAGCAGGGAGGGCGGGGCTGAACCCCTGTGCACACAGAGGGGACTGGGCCCCCCCAGGGCCACCCTGTCTTAGTGGGCACTCACTCAGCCTGCAGGGGCCGTGGTGTGTGCGTGGGGAGCCATGCAATGCCCAGGCCCCCTCCTGCCCAGCGGTCCTGGCCCTGTTGGGCCGCCTGCTCTCATCTGCCAACTTTCTTTGTGTAAATGGAGAGACTTCCTGCTATTCAATTCTACGAGGACACTCTAGGCCTACTTCCTGCTTCCCGTGAGGGAATGTGGGCTGCAGAGGGGGCACCTCCACCAGCCAATCCTGGGGCGGCAGCGGCCCCTGGACTGCTGAAGGGAAAGGAATAGAAGCCTGTCTGGGAGAGGTTGTGGGACTCCAAGTGCCCGTTAAGCTCAGCTGCCTGCCTGGCCTCCCTGACCAGGGACACTGAGCCAGGCAGTAAGGATCTCAGGGAAGGCGGGGACCCCACTGAACCCTAGCCAGGTTCTGAGTGCAGAAGGGACAGCCATGGGTGCCTGCCTTTGCCTGAACCATCAAAGATAAGGATTTGGGGGAGACCTGAGGTAGGGGGCTATCCCTTCCTACCCTCAAGCCTAGAATCCTCCAGAAAAGATCCTTCGAGAGCCACTGCTCCCACACTCCTCCCTCCCTCTCAGAGGCCTCATTCATGAGCCACAAACCTCCTGCCTCCACACCCAGCCCACAGGCCCCTCCTGGTCCTGGCTGCTCTGGGGCCCAGCTGCTTCTGTCTCAGTCTCCATGGGTGTGGGGGCTGTTGGACCAATCCCCTCACCACCAGCCAAGGGTAGGGGGTCTACAAGGAGCAGAGGGAGGCTGGGCCAGACAGTGCCAGCTCTGTGCAGAGGCCCAGCAAGTTGCAGGGCCCTGCTTCCCCGAGCAAAGTCAGTGAGATCCCTGTGTCCTCTGTGCCCACAAAAGGCACCTCCCTCATCAGCTCTGTGCCCACCTCCCTTCACAGTGTCCCAAGTGGCAAGTTTGCATGGAAACGCCACGTGAGAAACAAGAGGGGAAAGTCAGAGGAAGTGAGTCAAACCATCCCCATGGGCAACAGTGGAAACCAGAGGGCAAGAGCAGGTCCAGATGGGAGCTGGGCCAAGTAAGGCAGGCCTGGCTTGGCTCTGCTTTCCCCTGCCTACTTGCCCCTTTAAGCTAGGGGGCTAATGCTGCCAGCCACCCAGCACAGGCAGAGGGATAGCCTATAGGGGCCCAGTGGCCAAGACAGAGGGTGTCCAGATGGTCATGGCCTCAGGGCCCTCAGCTACCAAGTGCCAAGATCACAGAAACCACAGAAACAGAGAATTTGCTTCCTGGGAGGTCCCAGCAGGAGGTTGGGCCTTCTGATCCCAGCCATATTCCGGTGGGCAGGTCGGAGGTTGTGGAGACTGAAGCACATAGAGCTAAAGGGAGCAGAGCACATTATGTGTGTTGTCCTTACAGAGGGCCTAGTACAGAGCCTGGCATAAGAGTGTGTTTGTTCAAATAATTAAAAACACTTCTTCTTATTAAATAGGAAACATAGGCCTGGCAGCCCAGCATGAGGAGAAGCCTTAGGTCCTGGGAGGCTGGGAGGACGGGAGAACCAGTCGAGTCCGTCAGGGAAAGAAGGAAAGAAGCAGGGCACAGGACAGGTCAGCAGTGGGAGGGTCTGAGCATGCCTGTGGCCCCCTCCCCAGCCAGGCCAGTTCTTGCTTCCCTGGGCAGGCCCAGAGCCTAGTGACAAGTGCCAGTGGACAGGCAGGGCATGTCCATTGTGACCCTGGCCACATGGTCTGGGCACCAACAGCTAGCCTCCACTCTGCCCTGAACGCCTTTCCTCACTCTGCAGAGCCAGCAGCAGGAAACTCCCCAGCTCCCCCGCAGTTAGCATGGGCCTTGCAGGCCCTCCTTCGCTGACCCCCCAGCTTAAAGCTGTCCGCCTTTCTCCATCTGCTGGGGCCTATCTCCCTCACAAGGAGCCCCTTCCTAGGCCTCCTGCCTCTACCTGGCAACCCACCCCTCATCCTCTACTCGCAGCACAGGAGCTTAAAAAATGGGGAATCTGATCTTATTATACTGCAGACTGAACCTTCTGTGGCTCCTACCCACTCAAGATAGACCCAAAGACACCGCACCTGCTGGCCACCTCTCCCATGCAATCCAGCCTCAATGCTCAGGCCTCAGGGTGTCTGCACATGCTAGCTCTCTCTCTCACACCAGCTCACTTCCCACTGCAGATTGTAGCTCTGGGCTCCTTGAGGCTGAGCCTCCCACCATCAGCTCCTCCTGGGACTTGGCCCTGGAAGGGAGGGCAAGGCAGAAGGCTCCTGTGGGGTTGGGAGGGGTGAGCATGGCCCAGACCTACCATGCTGTCCTCCTCATCCCGAGGGGAGTAGGCAAGGGTGCTGGAGGAGGAGGGCGTCCTGCGGTGCTGTTTGTATGTGCTGGTCCCATCGGCTGCCAAGAAAAGAGAACCGGGATGCCTTGAGTGTGGGCCTGGGGGTAAGATGGGGAAGGCTGACCTACCATGGTGGGTAGTGAGCCAGGCAGGGTCAGAGGCTGGGCTGGACATTGGGCTAATCCTCTCCAGGAAGCCTCTTTGTTCCTGCCCACTCTCACTGCCTCCTTCTAGACTTGAGGGCAAATTGGCTGAGGCTGGGCTTGGGGGCAGCTGGGAACACCCCATCCCTGGCGAGTGCCTGAGCAGGGCACAACCTGACCTGGCCCCATGCCCCCAGTGAGAGCCCTAGCTTGCTCTGTGGACTGTCGCTAAGCTCTCAGCCCTCTCCAGGGCTGAGGCTAGTAGAGAGAGCATAAGTGTGAACAGAGTTCAGGTGGCCTCCCCAGACCTAACCAGAGCTTGGAGCTCTACCACAGGGTTCAGCCTGCCCTGGTCAGTCCCAGTGCTAAGCGCTAACACCCCCAGGCAGGCTGGGGGTGGTGGTAGAGGGGTCTTCTCTCAGCCTCTACAACCAGCTCCCAGCACCCAGCCTGAAGCACAAGGCCAACACCCAAGTGATTATACCTAAGGTCACCTGGCAGAAGCTGCCATCGTGTCATCTGACCCTCAAGGCAACTCTGCCAAGTGGGTTCTCTGACAGCCTTGGTCTAGAGAGGAAAAAACTGAGGCACAGGTATGTCTGAGGCCCCTCAGCTGGTACATGGGAAGTCCAAGATGGCAGCCTGGTGCTCTAGGGCTACTCATCTCCCAACTCCTCCCCTGGCATAGCCAAAACCCGGAATCAGCCACCACACTTTTCACTTCCTGCAGGAAAGGCTGTCAGAGGCCTATACCCTCCTCCTCCTGCATGTCATCCTGGCTGCCCTGAAAAGGTGCTGGTCAAGGGTCCAAATGAGAGCCAGAGAGCCTTGCAGGACGGCAGCCAGAGGCCTGGAGTGGCTGCCACTGGCCTCAGTCCCCAGCCAGGCCCAGATGTCACAACAACCAGCCCTAAAGGCCTAGATTTATGATCTATGCTTCAATTGACTGCACTGTGACTAGGCCTCAGTTTCCCCATCTGCAGTGAGAGGGGCCAGGAAAGGCAGCTGTTCATACCCAGTTCTGACCCATCCCTGCTACTGAGGGGTGTCAAGGGCAAGGTAGGCCCCTGTCATTCACTGGCCAGGAGCTTTCGACTGCCATGATAGGGTTGTGCCACCTCTAAAGGCAGATAAGGAATTAAGGAACAGTTACTTGGGTGGGTAGATTAGAGGTGATGCTTACTTTCTTTTTCCTCAGCAAAAAAAAAAAAAAAAATCTAAGAAGAAAAGAAGGCTCTTTCAGAGCCCCCAGGGGGTTCACCCAGTGGCAAAGAGAAGCTGGTGTGAACAGGTATACACAGTAGCCCTGTGACCGTACCACCATGTGTATCCAGAAGAAACTATGGAAAAGCAATTAAAAAACCAATTAGCAGCTGATGTGCTCCTCTGAGGGCCCACTGCCAAAAAGGTAAAAGAACAAACCACCCCCAGAATACAGGCCCTGACAGGAGAGGCTCCATGCCCTTTGAGAAGGAGATCGTGCCCTCATGTGCTAGTTCTTTACAACCTCATTGAACACACAGCACTGGAGCCACAACTGTGGGACCAAACTTGAGAAAGGATCCAGTGAGCACATCTTATTCCCTATCCATGCTGGTACAGTCCCTGAGCCTGACTTTGGAGGCTGCTAGGAGCCTGGGGCAGGGATGCGCAGGGGTCACAGTGACAAAGGACAGGTGTACATGGGGTGCAGGAGAAGTCAGGGCATCCTTCCCTGGAGAGGTGATGGCTGGAAGAAGGGGCAAGGGAATACTGGGGTTGGGGAGGACACAGTGGCAAAAGCAGAGCTGGAAGGAGCAGGACAGCTGACTCCTGCCCAGCTGGGGTATGGGGGCCTAAGCCAAGCTGTCCACTCACCAATTCCAGCTCGTGCTCCCAGCCCCATCAAGAAGGGCCCCAGAGGCCCTGTGGAATTAGGATGCTCAGATTATGCCTAGCTGAGCTGGCATGGCCTCGTAAGCTCACCTTTTGTGATAGTGGTGACAGCCGAAAAAGCAGGCCCAAAGGTCGTTTCCATTCTGGTCTAGAGAGAACAGATGAGACTTGACTTTGACTCTAGAGAGGATGTGGACACATGTGGCCATGCACTGACACACTTTTATCTAACACACCCATGTGCACATATACATAAACACACCATCCACACACATATCACAGCCTGCCCACACAACCCCTACATAGGAAGGGGACTTTTCTGAAAGCCCTGCTGGGAGGCTGTGGGCTTGAGGGGTGTGCTCAAAAAGCAGACCCTTTCCCACGAGGTGCCCCTTACCCCAGTGGCGACGTCTGGGGTGTGAAGATTGGTAGGCCCTCCAGAGAAGCAGTTGTAGCGGGCGCTCTTGCCTGAGCTCATGCTCTAGAGAGGCATCTAGGGTCCTCGGGCAGCATCCCCTGTGAATGGAGCACAAAGAGGGGCTTTAGATATGATGGCCAAGCCTGTCAGCTGGCAGGGGCTGCTCTACACAGCAGGCCTACTCTGCACAGTCCACCATGGGACACTTCTGCCTCTCTCCATCACCAATACCAACAAGGATAGTCCACACGAGCAAAGTCCCTTTCCTTCTTGTCCCACATGTGATAGGCCTGAGAAAGAGAGGAGGCCCTGGGTGTGGGCAGGGAGCTGGCACTCAGTTTTACCTCCAAGGTTTAACCCTTTGGAAAAGCCCACCACCAAGTTCTACCCCAAAGGTGGAGAGCCCCCCGCCCGCCCCCCATCCATGTTCTGTCTGCACCTTTGGGTCTGACAGCCAAATTTCCCTGAGGCCAAGGGTGGGCACATAGCATGACCAAGCTTCATGCCTATTTCCTGCCAAGACAGGTCAGGACCAGGCCAGCCCCAGTCTGCAGGATGGCCGAGACCCTGACCACGCCCCAGAGAACCTGCTGGGTGACAGTACCTGGAGCCTGACTCCTCATGAGCCTCATCACACAGAACAAGCCCCTTCTGGGCAAGGGGAGGAGGGGCCAAGAAAAAGGAGCTGACTCCTGCACACAACACCCATCCCGGGAACACAAGATGCCCCTTAACAGTGTGACTCAAGGTTCGTAAACTGGGTGGCAAGGAGAAGGCATGGGGCAAATCATCCCAGGTTTCCACCCACAGAAGAGGGGCTGGGGTGGCCCGGGAGTGGCTGCAGGAGAGGGAAGAGATGAGAGACGCTGAGAACAGCAAGGAGAGTTGCTCTACTGCCAGACAGCACCCACCTCCTAGTGGCTCTATCAGCAGGCACCCTTACAGAGTGGTCTTCCCACTGTCAGGACCTGCAGCACTCTGTAGCCAGAACCCCAGTCTGCCCATACAGTAGAGTTGGCCAGGGGAGGGAGGGCAGGCTCATCTTGTTCCCAGTGGTGGTATGGGAGGCGGGTACCCACCCTATGGTTTGGAGGCCCCACCGGACTAAGGTGAGCTCTGGGTGGAAGGCTGCTGAGTCCCCAGCCCTGGGGAAAGGCAGGAGATGCTCTCTGCCCCCACCCAAGGTAGGTACAGCATGGAGAGCAACTGCACAGTCTAGCTGGTTCCAGCACCTTCTCCATCAAGCCCTCCTGACCTGGGTCATCTGGCAATGTCAGCTCCTACACACAGATCATGGCCATACAGGGTGACTTGGGCTCCACCCAGCGGTCCTCCAACCCAGCCTACTGGTCTGCAGGGAGGGACTGGTTCCTGAGCTCTGCGTACCTACACCATGTTCCTGAGTTGCCTGCTGTCCCTGCTGTCTCCTTGTCCCTCTCCCCAGCTGCTCCTTCAAGTGCCACCAGCAATGTCACCCTCCCAGCCCTCACAACTCAGGCCTCAATGGGATGGCTCTCAGGCTCTGCAGCTGGCACTGCCACCAGGCACTACCTCATTCCCATGCTCTAACTATTCTGCAGGTCCAGCTAGATAGGGGGTTCTAAGAACTTGGCTAAAGCCTCCCGCTCCTGTCCACCACTCCCCCTGCTGTGACTCAAGAGGCTTGGCTCTATGCCCCAGACCAGGCTCTCTGGTGGCTTGTCCTCTGGGGGAGAGGCAGGTCTCTTGAGAATGGGCAGTGCTAGGTCCTCAGACAGAGGCATGAATGTGGCATATCTGGAAGCTCTACCTCCAGGGCCACTGCTGATCCCTGTACTAAGCAGGAAGTCTTGGGGGCTACCCTGCTTAGAGTAAGGAGGCCTGGCCAGGGGAAGGCCCAGACAGCCCAAAGCAGGAGATCCAGGATGAAACTGGCCGTAGGAAAGGCTCCCCCATCTTGGAAAACCCAAAGTTGGCTCCTGTCTCAGCACCACAGGGCAAGGAAGAGGGTGGGGGGTGGGTCACAGGGAGGAAGCTGGTCGACACGGACCTACATCTTACAATCCATCTGCTTCCTCCACTACCAGCTCCCAGGGCCAAGAACCCAGCTGCTGGCTCCAGTAAGCAGTGCCATGATCCGAGGTCAGGACCCCAGCAAGCACTCCCCCTGGGACCATGGCCAGCCTCCATGGGTCCCATGTGCCCTAGTGCCAGAGTGCTCATCGCTCCAATCTGGGAGAGCAGGCCTCTGGCTGTCTCTTGCTCTGAAATGAAGTAAACAGAAAGGCATGCAGTGTTCGCAGGGCAACATGCAAATCGGCCGAAAGTCCCAGGTGGTCAATAGTGGCCAGGCCTGGGCCGCTCTGACAACCAACCTGATGGAGGACCTACAAGACTGGCCCATGAGCCAAGCTAAGCCAAGGAAGGAGGGAAGGAACCATTTCCAGTTCACACGGGTTCACTGTGCAGCCTAAGCCAGGGACCCGAGGTAGGCGGGACCCCAGGCTACAGTCTAGCACCCCCAATCTGTGTGCCCCACCCAGCCCAGAACACAGTGACTGCTTACTAAGCATCTCAGAATTGAGCAAGATGCTCTCAGCCCGCCCTCAGCTGGTCCCCCAGGGGCTGCATTTTGCAATAACAGTCTCTTCCAGTATGGTATCCTCTGGCCCTGCAGGCCAAAACCCCAGCTATAGGGATGCTGCGCCCAGCTGTCTTGGGGCTGTGCCCTAGCCCCCCAGGGCGGCAGGCCTCTTTCCTCACCCCACAGTTAACCTGAGGATCTCAGGGGGGCAGGAAGTTGTCAACTAGAGCAAGAATCCTGCCCGAGGGCCTGGCATCTCTCCAACTGGGAAAAGCCTCCATCTGGGTGGGCCAGGGACATCTTGGGTAGGGGCAGAGAGGGTGAGAAAGAGCTTTCCCCTCAGCTCCCTTGGAAATCCCTGCCAAGTCCCCACCCTGTCTGTTGTCAGAGGCCTCCAGGGAGCCCAAGGGAGGGCTCCAGAAGAGGAACCCAGGGTTCCTTGTCTACCCATGTCCATGTCCAAGGGGCTCACTGGGCCCTGAAGTGCACCTGCTGTCCAATAAGGAACCACAGAGCCACCTGCAATGCTCCAGCCCCTCTTCAGGAAAGCCCCTACCAGCCCCCTCTCTGAGCAGCCTGTGAGCGAGGGCAGGCAAGCTCCTTGAGAACCCCTACCCAGTCCACCCCCTGCAGGAAGCCCAGGATCTGCTGCCCCCTCCTTCTTCCCTTGGGAAGCACTTAGAGAGGGTGTGAGTCTGGTTTGGCCAGAGTCCCTGCCCACAGGGTTCCTTTGGCTGGCAGCCAGTGGAGTGGGCAGCCAAGGCTGGCCCTGCTGGAGTCAAGGACAGTGGGGTGACCCAATGCAGGTCCCCACCAGGGCCAAACCCCACCTTGAAGCAGCTTCTCCAGCAGCCCCAGGCAAAGGATGTGATAAAGTCTCCAAAACAGCTGAGCCAGCGAGGGGGTAGGTGTGCCCTGGAAACCCTGTCAAGTGTTCACATCCGCATGGAGGAGTATAGGTGGCTCCAGACACCTCTGCCCAGACACCCCAGAGCTGTGGGTACCCGGCTAGCTAGACTGTGGCCAGAGTTCCAGGCCCAGCCCCTGGGTCAGCTCCTGCCCCAGGGCCCCCTGGCTCAAGCCCAGACCAGGCTGCCAAATCCTACAGAAACATGTGGTTGCCATAGAAAGCCACATACACTTCTCAGTTATTCCCTGGTGTTCCTTTAGCACATCTTTTACACCCCAAACAGATAGGGTATGACCTTGGGGATCCCCTCAGTACCCAGGAGGCCCTGGTCTGAGGCCTTTGCAGCTTCCCTTCCCTCCCAGCACCCAGTCTAGGCCTCTGCCCTCACCTCGCCCTCCTTCTCTCTGCACACACAGCCCCAACTCCATGGAGGCCTCGAGGCTGCCCAACTAGACACCTGCTATGGCCTCCTCTCCCCAGAGCTCTGCTCCATTGCATCCCTGCCCAGTCCCCGTCTAGGTCCAGCCTCTCCAGAGTCCATCGGCTCTTCTGTTGGAGAGAGGCCAGGCCCTCGGGCAGGATTCTTGCTCTAGTTGACAATTTCCTGCCTTCTCTCCTCCACTGGCCCAGCTCTAACCCGTACTTGGCAATGTGAAAGCCTTCACTTCTACACCTGCCCCTCGGGGCCAGCCTCAACTCCCAGTCCTTTCTTTCCCATGCCTGACAGCCATGTAGGGAGTAGAGACCTGGACCAGCTGGCGGGAGATCCAGATCCAGACTAGGAAGAGAGCGTTGTTGGAAGAGGTGGCGTTTGTCATCCCATCTCACTGCAGAGGTTACTTTTTCCTGCTCACACCCTCCAATACAGTGCTCTGCCCAGCCTGGCTTCAGGGGCAGCACTGGCAAGCATGATCCTGTCTGTCTCAAATCCATGGGTCTAAACTTGTGGAAATAAGTCCTGGACCTCTGCCCAAGAGTCATGTGATGGGCAGTGCCCGGACCCAGTGTATACCTCCAGGCCCCCTTAGCCATTTCCTCATCACTCCATATGACTTCTATCTCCTTGGCTTCCTCCTTCTCACTTCCCTGCAGAAGTTGGGGAGGTACACAAAATCCCCAGGCCAGAGTCAGTCTGAAGGTGCACTGGAGGCAAAGAGGGCAGAGATCTGGCCCGGCCCACTCTACTGTCCACCCCACAGCCTTGCAGCACATGCGCCACCATTCCTTCTCACATTCCTTCAGTCCTAGAGTCTTGTGAGGCTGCTCCTTCCACCTGGTACCCTTCCACAGGGTTCCCCCTGCACCAAGACTTTCAGACAGCCTGCCTCCTCCTGTCTGGAGACTCCATGCTTCTTCAGGGAGCAACCACATCTCTTCTGCCCAGGTACACAAGGGACACAGGGTATCTGTCAAAAGTCAAGAGTCCCCTGGTACAGTCCTAGGTGCCCACCCACTAGTGAGGCCAAGTCCGTGGTGACCCAGGTTCAGAGTAAGTCACATCATGCTGATACTTCCCAGGGCTACGTGTGCACTGGCACTTCATACACATGCTTTACACTGAACCCTTCAGGAGTCCATTATAAAGATGGAATAGAATATTTTGTCAAGGCCACAGGTGCCAGACCCACATAGACCTGTGTTCAAAT